>JAOWBW010000014.1:1116145-1591370 GCA_026119855.1 Campanula takesimana
TATCATCCATGCGCGCCTAGAATCCAATGCGCTTCAAACACTTATGCGCCCTCAACCATCTTTACGCGCCTTGATGAGTAATGCGCCTTGATGAGTAATGCGCCCCTTCATGCGCGCATTAACTATTGCAGCTCAATCAATTCTCAAAATTTAATATCAATGATTGAATGTATTAAATACACAAGTACCAGGTATGTTTATTCTGTTCATTTATTATTGGAATCTATGTCTTTTGACATTCCTTTAATTATTCAAGGGTACTTGTGCAATTAAATTTTTCCCTCGTTTTACGCTTTTCGAAAAAATTTATTTTCTGGGGATATATTTCTTGCACCCCAAACTTACACCAAAATAGATGTTTTTGGTGTTTGTGCAAAAATTAGTCAAAATTGCTCATACACTTAAAGGGAAAGTGGAGCAGTTTTTCAAAAACCTAGATGTCACATCAATCGTACTTTGTGTCATTCAGCCATTAATGCCCTTCAAATCCCAAATATCTCTCATAAATGCGCCGTACTTTTGTTGTAATGATGAGCCGTCTTTTTCAAAATCCCTCATTAATGCCATCCTTTCAACTTCCCATCTTTTTATTATTTTGACCCATTTTTTCCCATATCAGTGCAAATTTTTTTTTAAAAAACCTAACCTATATATTCATCATCACCTCACCTCCCTACCAACTCTCTATCTCTCTTCTCTCTCTCGTCTCTCTCCCCGATTCCCTCTCTCTCTCTACCTTCATCTTCTCTATTTTTCCTCTTCATTTTCTATATATATACATAATTTTATGGGTCCTAAGAAAGCATCAACAACTACTCAAGATGAAATGGTATGATCTCTTGAACCTTAATCTCCTTATTTTCAATTTTTGTTTGTTCATTCGCCATTTTTCAAAACCGAGTTCATTTTTCTTTGATTTTTCACGCTATAATTCTCCGTTTTTGTTGACGTTTGTTGGGTTGTGTTCATTTAATGATTTCGAATCTTTTATATCCAACATTTTTACGATCAATGCTTTCTTTTTTACAAATCTGAACTTTTGGTTTTCAAAACTTTTCAAATTTTCGGTTCTTCTTTTGTTCATTGTGTTTTCATTATTGATTTGTTCATGTTTTTGTTTACATATTTAGATTCCTTATTGTCATGCGGTCATTTTGATATATTATTTGTTTGTTTTGGTGAAGTTTCATGATTTTCGTGTTCTTGATGTTCTTCGAGCATTCAAGGGTCGTTCTTCGTGTTCTTCGTCATTCTTGCATGTCTTGGTCTCTAAAAAATTTCTATCTTATTTTCGAAAATTTTTACTTTTTGATTTTCATTTCTTTCATTTGAATACTTGTTATTTTGTTTTTACTTAGTCAAAATTTTCACACGATATGCGCCTATATACTTCTTTATGCGCCTACTTTTTATGCGCCTGAATGCTTTCTGCGCCTCTACTTGTATATGCACTTAAATCATTCTGCGCCTAAAACCTTATGCGCCTATCTTTGTACTTAGTCATATTTCGTTGTTTTAATTTTTCCTTAGTATTCACATAGAACCATAATATGCGCCTTGTAAATCTATGCGCCTTTAAAATTTCATGCGCCTAATTCAATCATGCGCCTTGAATCTCTATGATTTTGTGCGCCTGATTCAATTATGCGCCTCTCTATTCTTTATGCGCCTATGTTACTTTGATCATTTTATGTTTCTATGCGCCTATGTCACTTCTAACATTAATCATCTTGTTTTTCAGGACCTTGCAAATTTCAAACTAGAAGAAACACTTGATCTGTTAGAGTTATCTGGTGAAGTAATTGGGCGAGAAATCATAGAGACATTGCGCGTTGCTGGTCTGCTCCCTTTATTCACCATTGACCAATCTTTCTATTCTGCGCTCCTCGTGGATGAGTTCTTTTCCACTGCTGTTCTAGTGGAAATTGATGTTAATGGATGCACTCACTACAGGATTGAGGCTCGCGTTCAAAATGTTGACGTCCATATTTCCTCGTCTGTGATTCGACACTTACTCAGTTTTCCGTCTACGGGTGACGATCGCATTATTGGGCGTCCGATGACTTACTCTATTGATGATCAGAACAGGATGGCTGCTTCACTTCTGAATATTCCCACACTTCAAAATAATATCAAAAACACTGAAATTCGAGATGGTGGAGAACTCTTGACTCACATTGCGCACTTGGTGGGAACTTCGATTGTTTTCAAAACCAGGAACGTGAACCGATTCACGGTGGAACAATGGGAATACACAGCTGCCATCATGGCCAAGGAGAAGCTTCACTGGCCTCACATTTTGTTCAAGACGTTGCGTAAGCAGATTGATAAGTTTGTGAAGAACAAGAGTGATGGAAAGACCAGGTTTCGCTCACACTGTCTTCTTCTCACAAAACTTTTTCTAACTTATCCTGAGTTAGTTAAATTTTTGAATGAGAATCCTGAGTATAAAATCAATGATGTTCCAACTTTTGGAAAAGCGAATTTGGACCTCAAAAAGCGCAGAAAGAAGCCTGCTAAGCGCGCCAGGGAATTCAAATCAAAACAGTTGAAGGCTTAATTGATGAAGAAACAGAATCAGACGATGCGCCAGTTCTTAAAGGCGCACCATTAAAGAAAAGCGCAGTAACGGGAAGCGCAACTCAACGCGCTGATCCCTTGCCAGGCGCATAGAAAAGCAAAGGAAAACGGGTGGTTGATGACCCTCCTCGTGTGCCTATCAAACGTACAAGATTTGAATCGGATGAAGATCGTGATCTAAGGCTAGCGCAGGAAGCCAGCAGACTTGAGGCTCAAAGAAAAAGAGATGAAGATTTTCAAGCCAAGCAAGCTGCTGAGTCAGAGAAGCTAGAGCGCCAGAAAGGCACTGGATCAAGCGCTGATATTGAGAAAGGGCCTTCTGTTCCCGCGCCTACCCAGCGCGCGCCTACTCAACGCGCCCCCGCTCCCCGTGTGCCTTCTGTCAAAATTCAACAGACCAAAGTGTCAAGGGTACAACTCCTTTCTGATTTTTTTGGCGATGATGTTTCAGACATAGATAAACCAGTTCAGGGGGGAGCAAGAGACCATCCCTCAGCGCACTCCTTCTCCAGTTGCGCCTCCACCTCCTTCTGGACCAGATCAAATCACAACGGAAATAGTTGATGTTGAAACTGAAGATGAATATGCGTCTCCTACTCATTCACCTCCTCATGCGCCTCCATCTCCTATTGCGCCCCTTCAAGATGATGCGCCCCAGTCTACCCCTGCGCCTCCTCCATCTTCTCCCGATTTGAGCGAGGTACTTTCTATTCTTCATTCTTTACAGCAGGGGCACGCAAATTTAGAGCAAGGTCAAACGCAAATAAAGTCTCAATTTGAGCTTCTTACTTCATTACTCACTAAATCAATCTGAAGAGATCACTGCCATTAAGGGGGAGATGAATTCTTTCAAGGACAAACTTTCTGCTCCTTCTCCTCCTCCGGCGCAGACTCAGGTTCAACCTCATTCTGATCAGGCGCAAACCACCTCTTCTGCGCCTACTTTCATACCTCAGTCGGCTGCGTCTCAATCCAACATGAACGTGTTAGTATCAAAGTTGGATGTGTTGAAAGAATTGGTCGTTACTCACTTCTCTGCTGCTCACTCAAGCTCAGACAGACGCGCCGAACACATTTCTTCTGACATTATCACGGCTCAAAATGCCATTAAAGCTCACATTCAAATCTTAAAAGAAAATATTTCTCAGCAGCAGCAAATCACTCAGCGCTCCATTGATGAATACCAAAACATCAATGTGAATCACTTGAGTTACATTAGAGACGGTATCACTGCCACTCACTCCAGTGTCACTGACACTCAGGGCTTAGCGAACCATAGTCATTAGCTCGCTAAACAGATTCAGCGTTCCGTTTCAGAGATCGTTGAAGGATTGAAGGACGATGATGCGCCTCCTAACCCTTAGTTTCTATTTTTGATTGTAAGTTATTAGAATCTTTTGTAATAGAATCAACTCTTTTGTGATAGTGATTTTGTGCTTACTTGTTTTAACACCTTTTGTTTTTGTTCTATTCAAAACTTGTAATCTGTAACTCCTATACCCCAAGTTTTAATGAGAACAATGCATCACTTATTATCAAACCTTGTTCATTCAAACTCCTTGTTTGTAGAACAATGAATATTGTTTAAACTCATATGCATCATATTTGATTGTTTCATACTTTCATGCATTGAGTTTAAACTTGGTTTAAACACATTTCAAATCTAAAATTCATATATCATTTTGAATGAGTTAAACTGTTGTTTCTATCTTTCCATATGTAATTCTTTATCCTTTTTGGAATAGATTAGAAATCTATATCTTGGACTAGTGTGTGCATTAACTTGAGACATGATTTATCAAAGTTATTTATTTGAACATGTTTTTATCAAGTATAATGTTTGTCCTTGATATAGAAGGTAATGGCATCAATCAAATAGGGGGAGATTGTTGGGTATGCCCACATATATCTCAGTTTTAATGCAATAGGATTTATTAGATTTGATTGATCCATCACCTAAGTTTTATTTCATGGACTTTAGACCCACATGTAAGAAGTATTTATACTTCAATTTTTTAAGTTGTCCATTGTTATAGAATAGGCTTAGAAATAGGGCAAGAAGATCAAGATTCAAGAAAAATCACTCAGTGAGTTTGCTACGCGCCTATGCGCCCCTTGATTTAGCGCACACATAATGTGCGCCTCTTGGCTCAATGCGCCTCTTGGCTCAAACGCGCCTCAAAGTGTTTATTCAACACTCAGTGATTTATTGAAGATTCAAAGACTTGAAGAGAATTCAAATTACGCCAATGATCCAACGGTGGTTAAAAGATGCATATGCGCCTAATCTGTTGACACGTGTCCTCAACGGTCACATTTATGTTGAGTGTCAAAATGATCATAATATATGCATGCTCCAATCAACGAGCGACAGCACATCTTATCCACAAGGATTTCCAACGGCTAGTTTTTTGAAGTTCACTATAAATACGCCATAACTTCAACATTTTGAAGTTGCTGAGTTTTGCTAAGAATTTCAAGAATTTTCTCTCTCAGAGCATTTGTTGAAGATTTGAAGATTGCCTTCGTGTTTCCAGAATTTCTCAAGAACATCTTCATACCTTCATCCTTAGCCCAGATCTTCAAGCTATAACACTTTAGTTTCATTGTGTTCTAAATCATAAAGATCTAAAGAGCCTTGATACTAAATTCACACACGCACCTCTTTAAGTTTGATCACTTAGATCCTTCTTTTAGAGATACACCGGTTATTGTTTTGGATTTGTTTATTCATAGAATATTAGATCTTGAGTTAGTGTAGAAGCTCAAAAGTTGTAATTTGTAACACTTACTCATAATACAAGATCTCCATTAGAAATCCAAGACTAACCATCTTGGTAGAGGACGTAGATCTTTCATTGATCGAACCTCTCCAAATAGCTTGTGTTATTATCTTGTCATTTACTTTCAAGTTATTATCTTCACTCACTATTTGCTTGTTTACTCATTGTAGATTGATTGAACTGAATTGTGTTGTGTTGTTATTTCATTTGCCTTAGTTCCTTATTTCAACCACTTTGAGCCAAAATACTTAGAGTGTGTGTGCGCCCCTTTATCACACTTTGCGCCTATTTTAATTACTAAATTCCGCTGTGCATTTCACTCACTCACTTAGGTGCATTTCATAACGCTTACTTTATAAAGTGCGCATTTGCAATTGAGTTTATCAAAGGTACGAAAAGAATTTTAAAACAGCTATTCACCCCCTCCCCTCTAGCTATTTTTCATACCCTTGTTGCCCTTTGGGACCAACACTTAGGTCTATAGCTGATACGAGCATGGACATGGCTCTATAATCAAAGTCCACATTGTTGCGGTCTGCATCAGTCCACTCACTTTCTAACTTCCTAACTTCAGCTTCTTCTCCTGCGGTTCCAGCACGTGGATTAGCTTTCATAGGAGCATATGGTCCATCAGTAACCGCGGTCCACAGTCTACGATCACATGAAATCATATGTTTCATCATCCTATCTTTCCAAAAGATAAAACTATCTTCATCCAAAATCGGTAAGTGATTTGAGTTGGATGTCTGCATCATATGGGTGTTTGTGTTTGCCATTGGATCAGCACCCAAGCGGTTAAGCTTGTAAAAACAAGTTTGGTGGATATGCTCTGATACCACTTGTTGGTCCCAGAGGGCAACAAGGGTATAGAACTGCTAGAGGGGGGGGGGTGAATAGCGGTCCAAAACATTTTCCAAAATACCCTTAAAATCAACCGAGTACTTATCAGTTTGGCCAACTGCGGTTCAAAGCACAAGAACCGAACTGATAAAATACACAGGGGAGTTTGCGGTTTGGCCAAATAGGATTGTTAAAGAGTTGGGCGGTTTGACTCAGGTTGAAAACACACTATGATGCAACTGAATAGTTAAACTTAAAGTTCAAAGGAAAACACAATTCATCTTTCAAGTCATTTCGTATATGGAGACAAGTTAAAAACCACAAACAAGAAAGGTAAATAACAAGACAGAAAATAAAGATCAAACACACAAATTGAAGAGGTTCGTTCTTAAATGAACTACGTCCTCTACCTAGATGGTTAGTCTAGGATTTTCTAATAGCTATGAGACTTGTATTAATTTAGAGGAGGTTTTACAAGATGAATCTAAAATCTAAACAATAAGTCTAACCTAAGCTATAATAACAACCGGTGTTTTCGAAGTATGTAATCTATGTGATCATATAAATCGGGTGTGTGTGTGGAAAGAAATCAAATGCTCTAAGTATCTAAATGATGGTTGAGCAAATGGAAATCTTTTGGTGTAAAGGTTGAGTATGAAAGGTTGTTAGGCTTGAAGCTTTGATGAAGAAATCTGGGTTTGCTAAGGAGATGGTTTGAAGATATGAATATTTGGGTTTGAATCTTCAAAGAAAACTTGAACACTTGGGAATAAATCTTTTGAAGCTCAGCAACCTTCATTGTTGAAGAATGAAGGCTATTTATAGGCAATGCACCCTTGTGCCCGTTGGGTAAAGATTTGATTCAAATCTCCTGGTACAATTTGCTGTCGAAATCCCATTGGATGAGCTGTCATTTTCGTCCTTGGTTTTGTCTTGTAGTCCTTGGTGGTTGAGGCACCACTACCTGTCATTTGTCCTTTGTTGCAGAAAGGGCAATGCACCCTTGTGCCCGTTGGGTAAAGATTTGATTCAAATCTCCTGGTACAATTTGCTGTCGAAATCCCATTGGATGAGCTGTCATTTTCGTCCTTGGTTTTGTCTTGTAGTCCTTGGTGGTTGAGGCACCACTACCTGTCATTTGTCCTTTGTTGCAGAAAGGACTAACGGTAAACAATTCAAACTGATTGAAAAACCGACATTCCTTGCAGAAACTCTAAGTTAACTTAGAGTTATTTTGACATGACATAATAGCATTCCTTTACGGTTGAAAAGGGAATGTTTGTCTAAGGAATAAATGTCATCTCTTTAATTCTTCAATAACTGCACTGCGGTTCCACCAGGCATAGGAGCGGTTTGAAGGATGAACTTGATGTGCGGTTTCATCAAAGCCACAGACTGCGGTTTTGATGAAGGACTTAAGGTTCCATGCTGGCGGCTCAAAGATGACGGCTTGAGACACCAAACCGCGAGGAGTAAAACCGAACTATACTCAGCCTAGACAAACAAAAATCTAGAAATGGACTTATCTAAAAATTGAAGTAAAACTTCATTACATGTGGTCTTAAAATCCATAAAAAGACACGTGGCATGGATCAATCAAATTAAGGTGGGTCTACTAACAATGAATCCTAACAATCTCCCCCTATTTGATTGATGCCATTACCACACTATGATAATAGCAAAACATTGTACTTGGTAGAAACATGTCCAAAATAAATTTCATGAAATTGCATGTCCCAAGTCAATGCACACACTATGATAGATCATAGATTTCTTATCTATCAAAAAAATAAAAAAGAGGAATAGATAGAAGAGAAATTAATTCAGATGCATATAAAATGATGTGATTTTAAAAATCAGATATGCATGTTTAAGCTGAATGTTTAAAACAAAATGCACTTAAAAATATTTTCATGATGAAAAGTAGTGCATGAGGTTTTGAAAATGCAAGCATTGTTTCACAAACAAGCAGTTTGAATAAACAAAGCTTTGGAAACAGAATGCTATGCAATCATTCTCATTATAATTCAATCATAAAGGTTTTGAACTTACAAAAGTAACACTTATTATAACGAAATGTAACACTTTTTTTTATTCAAATGTAACACTTTTTAAAAAAAAAAATGTACCACAATTTTGCTGCAATAAATTAAAGATAACATAAAAGATTGACAACTAAATTAATGTAACACTTTTTAAAAGGGAATGTAACACTTTTTTTTCAAATGTAACACTTTTTTATCCGAAAATTAACATAGGAATTGACAACTAAACTAATGTTACATTTTATAAAAAATGAATGTAACATTTTTTTTCTTGTTGGGTATGCCCACTTATATCTCAGTTTCAATGTAATAGGATTGATTAGATTTGATTGATGCCATTACCTAAGTTTTATTTCATGGACTTTAGACCCACATGTAAGAAGTATTTATACTTCATTTTTTAGGTTGTCCATTGTAATAGAATAGGCTTAGGAATAGGGCAAGAAGATCAAGATTCAAGAAAATCACGAGTTTGAGCCAAGTCATGCGCCATGCGCCCAAGCGCCTCTCTCACGCGCCACGCCGCGCTACGCGCCTCACAGTGCGCCTGCACCTCTTATGCGCCCGCAAAGTGTAACGCGCCTCTTTTAGCTCACACGCCTTATAATGATTTATTCACTCAGTGATTTATTGAAGATTCAAAGACTTGAAGAGATTCAAACTACGCCAATGATCCAACGATGGTTAAATAACACGTATGCATCCGCATCTAAGGACACCTGTCCGTAACGGTCATATTTGTGTTATGTGTCTAACGGCTATAAAAGGACACGTGCTCCACTCAATGAGCGACAATATATCCGTCCTTTCTCTGACTCACCAAGGATTTCAAACGGCTAGTTTTTTGGGCTCTACTATAAATACCCCATAACTTCAACCATTTGAAGTTGCTAAGAATTTCAAGAATTTCTCTCTCAAGCATTTGTTGAAGATTTGAAGATTGCCTTTGATTTACCAGAATTCTCAAGAACATCTTCATAACTTCATCCTTATCTCAGATCCTCAAGCAAAAACACTTTAGTTTTCTTGTGCTCTCAATCTCAAAGATCTAAAGAGCCTTGAATCTAAAATCACACACGCACCTCTTTAAGTTTGATCACTTAGATCTTTCTTTTAGAGATACACCGGTTATTGTCTAGGATTTGTTCTTTCATAGAAATAGATCTTGAGTTAGTGTATAAGCTCAAAACGATTGTAATTTGTAACACTCTCTCATTATATAAGATCTCCATTAGAAATCCAAGACTAATCATCTTGGTAGAGGACTTAGATCATTTTCCCGATCGAACCTCTCCAAATAGCGCGTACTTACTATCTTGCTATTTCCTTTCAAGTTCATATCATATCTAACTATTTGTTTGTTTATTCATTGTAGATTGATTGATTGAACTGTGTTGTGTTTGTTATATCATTTGCCTTAGTTTCTTATTTCACCCACTTTGAGCCAAAATACTTAGAGTGTGTGTGCGCCCTCTTTATCATACTTTGCGCCTATTTTCATTACTAAATTCCGCTGTGCATTTCACTCACTCACTTAGGCGCATATCATAACGCTTACGTGATAAAGTGCGCATTTGCAATTGAGTTTATCAAGGGTACAAAAAGAATTTTAAAACAGCTATTCACCCCCCCTCTAGCTATTTTTCATACCCTTGTTGCCCTTTGGGACCAACATTTCTCAATTGTAACATTTTATATTCTTAAATGTAACATTATATATGAAATGTAACAATTTTTTATTGAGAAAGTAACAATTGAAATGCAAACCCATTTTATTTATTTTTTTGTAAAATTGCTATTACATTTGACTGTAAAAAGTGTTACTTTTTGAATATGAAAGTGTTACTTTTATCAGAACAGAGTGTTACATCTCAGCTGACAAGCAACTAAAACTTTTTGTGTGTAAAAAAATATGTTTTTTTTTTAAAAAAAAATCAAACCATATCATGACCTATGTAGTTTTATTCGTCTCGTCGAGATGAACAAAACGGTATTTTTTATATTTTTTTCTGAGTTATACATCTCAAGATATAGCATTTTAAAGTTATTGGGTTTTTTTAAAAAAAAACGACACGTGGCAGCGCGCGTTTGGGTGAACCAGGTGTGGCTCACAGCGCGCCATGTGTCGCTTCTGGAGTGGAGGAGAGGCGGGCTAGCGGGGCAGGCGGGTCGGCCCGTGGAGCGGCCCGTCGCACGCCGTACACCCGGTGTATTTGAGAATTTGTCGGTGAGAATACTTAGGACGATGGGTGTTTTGTTTGTTTGTTGCAAAAAAATTGGTGTTCTGCCTTTTTTTTTTTTTTAGGGTATTATATTTTATTTTCTTTTATAATTATGTCTTTATTATTTATTTTATATATATATTTTTCTAATACAAAATAATAAAATATATAAAGTAAGATGATAGTCAATGTTTGAATTTAGTAATACTTAATAATTTATTGTTCCTTTTTTGGAAATGAATAATTTATTTTTTCTTATGAAATATGTATTTTAAGTTACAATATAATAATGCTTCAAAGAAAGTTGAATTATTCAATTAGTTTATTATCTTTTGTCAAAAAAAAAAAAAAAAAACTAGTTTATTATCTAATATAATTTTTTGAAACAATATAAAATGCTCTTTTTAGCACTAATATAAAATACTGGTAAAAGAATTCAATAGGTTTAACCCTTCAAATTCTATAATTTTCAGTTTGACCCCTTATAACTAATACTCGTTCAATCTAATCCATTTTCTTTATCACGTGCAAGGCACATGGGACTTAATTGACTTTTCTAACGATTTCCGTCAAAAAGCCTTAGATTGATTGAAAAACTACGTATTGAGCCCTAATTCGCCAAAAAATAAACTTAAAGCCCCGCTTGAAGAATACCCTATGGAGTTCATACCCTAAATTGGAATTAACCCTTTTTTTGTGGGGTGGGGGGGGGGGGGGGGAACAGAGAAAAACATTAGATAACCAAGAATGATATAGGCCATTAAACACATACACAAACAAACAAACATAGTCATATAAAGAGTATAGTAGATTATAATAAATAAATTCTTTTTTTTCGAACAGATAATAAATAAATTCTTGAAATAACAATTTCATAAACTTAATATTAGAATCAATCATGATCAAACACTTCAAAAATTAAACTACTTATCATGCTATCAACTAGTAACTTTTAGCTAGGAAATTAAGGAACGTAGATATTCATGGCCATCATTTTCTCTCTCCAAATATATATATATATATATATATATATATATATATATATATATATATATATATATATATATATATATATATATATATATATGTATATATATATATATATATATATATATATGTATGTATGTATATAATATGGAGTTGAAAAAATGAAGCTCATGTAAAACAACAACACAAAAACTCTTGATGTGGACCCTTGCTAGGGGCGCATGAACCATCAATGAACCCCCTCTTTGTTGTGCACTCTTGAAAGCATTCATAGTTTCCATATGGCGCTGAACATTTTCTAATGCAAGCTTGTTTCACTCCTCTATTTTTTGTATCCAATTCTGCATTTATAAAACAAACACGGATTAGCAATTCAATTATTGGTAATTAAATATGCAAAATCAATACTCCTTCCGTCCCGGTTTAAGGTTCTTAGTTTTACTTTGCTTTATAATGTATGAAAGATATTTTTTAACTAGAGTAATATACAAATTTAATAATCTTGATATACAAAACCGGGACGGAGGGAGTATGTCATAGTAGAAGAGAAAGAAAAAAAAAACTACTTCTTTTTACTGGAAATATAATCTCATTTGACTTTTAGCAATCAACTCAATTAAACTTTAACTAGAGTAATATACAAATTTAATAATTTTGATATAATTTTAAAAATATTATTGATAGTATGCTTTATAATGTATCAAAAATATTTTTTTTCAATTTCATGAAAAAATATCAAATTTGTATAGACTTTTGATTAATGTTTGATGAAGTTGACCGCTAACGCTAAAAGGTAATGAAACTATCTATTCAAGTCGGACGGAGTTAAAAATAGAGAGGGAGAGAGAAGAGAACATACTGGAGGTAACGAAGGTGGATGTAGTGAAAGCAACAATGACAATCCATACAAAAAGAAACCAGGGGCGGACCCAAGAAGGTCCAAAGGGGTGGAAGTGAACCCCCCTAATTTTATGTTGACAGTTAAAAAAATTTTTTTTTTTTTTTTTTTTTTTTTTAATCGTTGTGGAAGAACACCCCCACATATATATAGTGTATGAAAAATAATTATCTCAGTGTAAGATATTTTGCAGACGCAATCGAAGGGTGTAAATAATTTATTTACTTGGTAATTAATACAGTAAGTAAATCTTTATCTATTTTGAAGATTCCTAATAATCAACTTAATGCAGTAAGTAAATAAATACTTCTATAAATTTTATTATTCCTTTTCCATATTTGATTGGCGTATCCAGAATTAAACTATATATCCGTGCTAAAAAAAAAAATCTTAATATAAGAAAACGGGTTTTATGGTTTTAAAATTGTAATTTCATTATTAAAATTATCAACTTTTTACAAGATTTCATGCCATAACTAGGAACATTATTCGTTTATTATATTTTCATTCGAGTCTAGATTAAATGAATTAGTGTTACTGTAATAACCCGATTATTTTTTTAATTATTTAATTATTTAATTTGGTTGAAATTATTTTTAATTAAATGATAATTAAAATTAGTAAGTAATTAAGTAAGTGGACTAGGTAGTAAAGAGTTGGGCCAAGTTGTAAAAGGGCTCAAGATGGGTTAGCCCGAATTTAAAACAATGGGTTAAACCCAAATAACTATTACCCACAATATAAAAACCTTAGTTAGTAAAATTTTAGGTTTTTACTTTTAATTATCAACACAACAAAACAAACAAAAACCCTACCCTCACCAATAACAGCCGCCGGCCAAGAAGGGAGAAGAGGGAGGAAATTTTCGATCTTTTTGGAAGTCTAATCCGATCATTCTCAAGGTAATATCAAACCTCACATTCTAAAATTTATTTCATTGAATTTGGATATGTAAATCTTAACCTACGCATGTTTAAAAGAAATAAACATTAGGATTTTTGCATGCTAGTAAATTAATAGCAAGATTTTAAACGGTTAAATGTTTGGATCTAAATATTATGGTAAAATGATGATCTTCATGTCTAGCTTTATTTTAAGGTTGATTTATGATCATGCATTGAATAAATCAATATTGTATAATGTATGGGGATTGAACAAATAAGGAACTGAGGTTAATTAGGATTTAACAAAAAGAACAAAACTATGGGTTTACACCCATACTAGGTTCGGCCGAATGGCCTAGGTGAGATGGGAAAATTTATTTGTTGATTTTAATGATCATTGTTATTGATTTGTGAATAGATTGATGTTAGAAATTACAAGGAAAATTAAGAACAAGGAAAATTGACCAAATCGTTGAATCTTGAAGCTAGGGGATTCGGCCTAAAGGCCATATGGATTAGGTATTAATTCTTGATTAAAGATGTTAATGGTTGGGACGGAAAAGTTAGTAAATTCGTTAGGATTATAATGGAAGGAAAGTGTGACCCTTAAATGAATTATTAGAAAGTTAGAAAACTAACTTGAAAGGATGTAATAGTTACTTGGAAAACCTTGAAAGTTAGAAAGTTAACGGTAAGGAGGAAGATTAAAAGATTTCAGTTAGTTTCTTAACGGAAAAGGATTAAACTGAAAAAGTTAAAGTTAAAAAGAATAAAAAGGGAAACCTTTGAGATTAAAAGGGTCTAAGTGGTTTAAAAAAAACTTGGGGGACCTTTAAGAACAAAGAATCAAAGTCAAGGGACCTTCATGCAATTAATTCAAAGTTGAAAGACTAAATTGCAATTAAACTAAAGTTGAAGGACCAATCTGCAATTAATCCAAAGTTGAAGGACTAAATTGAAATTAAACTAAAGTTGAAGGACTAAATTGCAATTAATCCAAAGTTGAAGGACCAATTTGCAATTAACCCAAAGTTGAGGGACCAAATTGTAATTAACCCAAAGTTAGAGGACTTAATTACAATTATATTAAAGTTAAAGGACTGACTCGCAAATCAAAGTCAGAAACTTAAACGTAAGAAAGGAGTAACGAAGTAAAGAAGTTAAAACACATCTCTCAGTTAACTAAGTAGAAGTAGTTAACAATGTTGAGAGTACTAAAGTAAATTAATCGGTGCCTTGTAGATTTACACAGAGAGGAGATTGCAAGGAAAAGCAATTCAGGTAAGGGATTACGTTCCTTACAGTATTTGAACTCCTGTTTATTGGAATTCTATATTCTTTCTATAAGTTAGCTATCAGTATGGCATGATAGTATTTGAATAAACTCCGCGTTATTGAACGTTCTTTTGAAAGAATCCGTACTTAGTGATGTCCCCATTGATCTACTAAGTATCGAAGTTTGAAACTTGTTATCACATACTTGTACCTTGGTATGTTCTCATTTTAACTTGTAAGTTAACCACTTACTTGTTAGAGTGGCCAATGTCCAGTTAGAAAAGACATTGACGGACAGTCCAGTTAGAAATGACTCGTCCTTAAACTAGGGATTGCATGAGTGATCACATGCCTTCTCTCACGAATTGTCTGATTACAAGGATGATTCTAGACCCCGAGCATATATGAGTGGATACCATATATGTTACGACCCACACTATTGGCTTGGAAAAGCTAGGTGTACAAATTGTACCTTTGGCATTGAGGTTATAATGTACGTTACCCCGGAATTGACGGAACTTGAATGAATCCCTTTGGATTGTAGTGCCATAATCCTTTGAAAGTAAAATCTTAAAAGTAATACGACTGTATTGTTCTGCAGTCTTGAATCAAAAAGTAACCGAACCTATCTTTGTAAAAGTTATTCATGGTAGTCGTTCTGGTCGTCTCTCCTTAGTAACCGGAGAGGCCACGTATGAACTTACTGAGCATTCGTTCGCTCATCCCTTCTCTATAAATTTTTGTTTCAGGATTTAAGTAGAAGGGGAAGAAAAGGAGGGCAGCCGTAGGAAGAACGGCAGATTGAAGAATTCTTATTTAGTTATTTTAAGAATCTTATTTAATTGGTGTAAGTTAAAATACATTGATGGCTAGGGTTGTTTACCTGTGAAGACAAGTTTTAAGTTACGCTTCCGCATTTATTTTGAATTGATGATGTAATAAAGGGTCAGTTGTGAACCCTAAATTGAGGTATTAATTATTGTTATTTAATGTCATTAAATGCTCAGATACAGTAAGAAAATTCGGGGTGTTACAGAACTTTTTTTTTTTGACTAATGATGTGTGTTACCTTTTTTTTAGACTAATGATGTGTGTTACCTTTTTTTCTAGCAAAACAAATAATTTTTTACTAAGATTAACATATTTTAAAATTGCGTATTGATTTCCCCAAAATTTACCGTGCGATTTGGGGAGTAATTTGGAGTGTGATCTCTACCAACTTCAGCAATCTCTAATTTCGAATTCCAAAATTTTGCTCTTTTAATCGTATGCGAAAGGAAAGGGCTTTGACACGTTGGTTGGACTCCTTTAGAATGGGTTTTGAAACGTTGGTTGGACTCTTTACCGTGTTATCACCGGTTCAAGCTGGCTGGAAGCCGTCTCTTGCATTTATAAAAAAATAAAAAGTTGGTCTCTTGTGAGAACACTTAGATCCGTTTCATAGAAGGGACGGGTCGACCCATGACCCATGGGGCATAACCTGCCACGTGGCAACCACCCATTGGCAAAAAAAAAAAAAAGAGTTTTTATATATTTTTTTCGGCTTTTCCGTCGTTTACCAAAAGTAATAGTTACCATAACTTAATGTAATGACTGTATACATATAAAGTAACATTGTTCATAAGTAAACGTAACACCTGTTTTACAAAAACAAAAGCTCGTTTTATCTATTTTTTCAAATGTAATACTAACTATAATTACGTGTAACCCAAACAATATCTAAATGTAATTATCATTTATACTGAAATGTAATAGTGCTTTTGCAAAAATGTAAAATATTGTGTATTTTGATTTAATTTTTGGAAAGAAAGTAACATTTGAAAAGTAACAACTCATATACATGAATGTAATTGTTTGTAAAAGTAAATGTAACACTTTAATAAAAGAAATTATAACATATTTCTATAGATAATGTAATACTTTTACATGTAATACTAATCAAGCGTTTTTAACTCTAAAAATGTAAATGGTTGAATTATTACTTTTTCTATACATATGTGTTACAATTATGTATAAATACTGTTACATATAAGTAACACGTTCGTTACATTTTAGTTGTAATAAGTATTACTTTTGGTAAACGAAGAAAACATAAAATAAAAAAAAAATTGTTACTTTTCTGTATATATGTATTACTTTTATGTATACAAACTGTTACATATAAGTACCACGTTTGTTACATTTAGTTATAATAACTGTTGGTCCCTAAAGGGCAACAAGGGTGTGAAAATCGCTAGAGGGGGGGGGTGTGAATAGCGTTTTAAAATTCTTTTCAAACCATTTTGCAATGCAATGGCAGATGCGCACAACTCTTATTTTGGCTAAGTATAGCGCGCAATAAGAGTGTGAAATGCACAGCGGAAATTTAAAGCAGCTCTGCGCAGGGTATACTGCGCAGAGATAAAAACGCACGCGTTAAGTATGAGGCTAAAGAGTGGCGCAAAAAGGATTCTAAGGCAAATGACCAATAACAATTACAACATCAAAGTGTAGCAATCTGAAAGATCAAACAAAGCAGTTCATAAATAGTTAAGCAGAAAATATGCAGTAAATATAATGAACACGCTATTTGGAGAGGTTCGATCGAAGAAAGATCTACATCCTCTACCAAGATGGTTAGTCTTGGATTTCTAATGGAGATCTTATTATATGAGAGAGTATTACAAATCACAACATTTGAGCTCAATACTAACTCAAGATCTATTATCTATGAAGAACAAATCCTAGACTAAACCGGTGTATCTCAAGAAGTTAGATCAAAATGATCAAAGCTTCAAGAGGTGTGTGTGTGACAGAAATTCTGGGCTCTAAGAATATGAAAGATGAAGAGCACCAAGAATTCTGGTGATATAGGCTTTGAGATATGAGCAGGAGTTTTGAAGGTTTGAAGATCTTGAAGGCTGTTCTAAAGAATCTGGAAATACTAAGCAGCAGTCTTCAGATCTTCAAGATTTCTCAATGAAGCAAGAAACTCGAGCTCTGAAGCATAGTGGCCAACAAGAGGGGCTTGATGAATGGGCCGATGAAAAGGCAGACCAAAGGGCAACTTGGAAATGAAGATGAGCAGACTATTTATAGCTGAGAGCTTGAATATAGCCGTTGGAGCTCTGAGCAAGAACAATGAACTGGCACAAAGTGATTGGCGCGTAGCTGTCCTTTATAGCCGTTAGGGCTCTGATCAAAGATGATGACCTGGCACAGTATGATTGGTGCGCAGGTGATTTAGAGCCGTTGGAGACTGAGCATGAAGATCAAATTCAAAAGCTTCTTCTAGAAGGTTGACAGCTGTCTTCACTTGAGATATTTCTTTGAAGCGTGTCTCCACCAATGGTTTTGCTGAGTGTGCTTATTTTGTCGTTTGTGCACACCTCAGCATTTTAATAAGCGTGCATCTTCTAATCGTTTTCCAAGCTTTCTAGAATGTGAGAGTTTAGGAGATAAGATCTTGAAAACTGAGCAGGGTCAAGGGCTGCGCAAGATATCTATGCGTAGTGGCGACCTGCGCAGAGAACATCCTGCGCAGTGAAATGAATCCTGCTTTAGGAAATCTTCGATACTTCAAAGCTTCAAGTCCTATCATCTAAGCCTATACTATAAAAAGGACTTGGCTAAAAATTGAAGTTATAAACTTCTTTACATGAGGTCCTAAAGTCCATAAAAATACTCATAGGTGATGGTATCAATCAATTCTAACAAATGTAGGAGGGTTAAGTGATAAGCATACCCAACAATCTCCCCCCTAAATGATTGATGCCATTACCTACTATAGCAAAGGCAATTCATTGCACTTGATAATAACATGTCCATAAAAATGTGAATGGTAAATCATTCCTCAAGTCAATGCACACACTAGCCAGTGCTATAGATTTCTAATCTATCCAAAAGATTAAAAACTTACAAGATAGGAAAGATAGAAATATCATTCAGAGCATACAAATAATGTGAGATGAAGTTTTAAGTAGGCGTTTAAACTGAATGTTTAAACATCATGCGTAGAAAACATGAGCAGTAAAGATTATGCGCATGAGTTTAAGTAATAATGCATTCAATGTTCCACAAACGAATGGTTTGAATTGAACAAGGTTTTGTGAAAGCTTGATGCATTGTTCTCATTAAAAATTTGAAGGATTGACTGTTACAGAGTACAAGCTTTAAAGAGGAAAAACAAAAGAGGTGCGCACAAAAACACAAGCGCACGAAATAAAGGCGCATAAAACATACTGCGCAACGAGAATCAAAAAGTCTTAAAAGAAAAAGAACAAAATACTTACAAAGGAAATCTAATCTATGTTGATCCGTTGCAGGGCTTCGCGCATCTCATTCTGAAGACCGTTGAACTTGTTCATGAGTTCCACCTTTAAATTTTGAAATTTGTCCTGGAACTCAACAGCTTTACCAACATAAGTGTTCATTCCTCTGCGCATGTCAGCATTGTCATCCACTAGCTCTCTGAACTTTGCTCTGCTGTCCGTCAGGATGGCAGTCTGCGTAGCTTCTAGTCTTGTGTCGGTATGGAGGCGCTGAGTGTTGACGATGGCTTGAATATCTAGCATTGCGTAGTCCAACTTGTCGTTGAACGCAGAAGAAAAATCTATCATGGACTTAGCAATGCATCTACGCACTTCTTCAATATTATGCGCAGAGCCTCCTTGTTCAATCTTCTCCATCTGAGCTTGAAGATCATCAAATCCTCTAAGTAACCCATCTGCGAGGGTTTTCTTGAGCTTTTTCAGTATGTCCCTGAGTCCACCATCAAGCGCTCCAAGGGTGCACACATTTTTGAGTTGTGCGTTGAAATTTTCGAGCTGGGCGCTGATGGTTCTCAGGGAGTCCAGGATAAGATGATCCAAAGTGATAGGAACTTTTTCTTGCGCAGGCTCAGATGAACTTGCCTTTGCCTCCGTCTTAGCACTCTCCGTGCTTTCCTTTGCCTCCCTTGCCTTTGCTTCCTCCTTGGCCGCTTTCTCCCCCTTAATGGTATCAATCTCCAAACGCTGCATATCAAGACGATACAATAAAGCAGTTTGAGCAGTAAGGAGTTGATTCAGCTGCAGCTGCGTAGTGACTTGATTCGCTTGAACAGAATGCAAGCTATGCACGATCTGGCGCAGCTCAGCTGAAGAGGAAGTAGGAGTCTCAGGGGCTGAAGATGAAGGTTGAACTGGAGAAAGATCACTGATTCATCCTTCTTTGGGTGACCCTCCAGCCCTGCAGCTATTGCATTCTTTTCCCTAATTCAGTCCTTTCTCTGCTATGGAATTCTGTCTGCTATATTTATAATAAAAAAAGTGCTTCTGAATTGATCTTATCTTTTAAGAATTTGAATTTTTCTTTGTTGAGTAATAACGTAATCCTTGAATAAAATGTTTCTTGTCGCAATATCCATAGATATTTCAACCCAGTGTTTTCAAGTACGAAAAACAACTAGACAAAGATCTCGGTTTTTCTAGTGCAATTACATCCACTCTTTCTATTTTCTTTTTTTTTTCTTTTTTCGTTCCTATTAAACGAGCTTTCAAATTGGTCAAGACTCTCTAGTTTATGGCCGCTTCTCTACGGTACCAGTTGTTGCTTCATTGAATTTGCTTCACTAATAGGTTCACGCTTCGACTTTGATCGGTATGGACTAGTCCCAAGATCGAGTCCTAGACAAGCAGACCTAATTTTAACAGCCGGAACAGTAACCATGAAAATGGCCCCGTCTTTAGTTAGATTATATGAGCAAATGCCTGAACCAAAATATGTTATTGCTATGGGAGCATGTACAAAAGGGAATTCAAAAGGGAATTCAAAAGGGAATTCAAAAAATTGGTACCTAACCCTAACTCTTTGAATTTCTGGGGAGTCTATGGGGATGTGGATCTGAATGAAGTTGTTGAACGCAGATTCACTGACCCCGACGAGTCGGTGTATCGGGATGTGGATCCGAATGAACTGAAAGTTGAAGAAGTGAAAGTTGAAGGCGAATTCACTGAACCCGACAAGTCGGTGTCTCGGGATGTGGGTTTGAATAAAGTGAAAGTTGAAGGTGAATTCACTGAACCCGACAAGTCGGTGTCTCGGGATGTGGGTCTGAATAAAGTGAAAGTTGAAGACAAATTCACTGACTCCGACGACTCGTTTGAAGCAACTGCGATGTCATTTTTCGAGCCTAACCGATGGGATCGTCCATTACGATACATAAGAAATCAGTTGTTTATGGCGGCTGTACAAGAGGGCACCTCACAATATTTTTTTGATACATGCCGAAGCGATGGAAAAGAAAGAATAGCTTTTACATATCTTCCTGCTTTGTCTTTTTTCAAGGAAATGATGAAAAGGATCGGGATATCTTCATCCACAGTAGAAAGACCCTCCTTTGATGAACTAGATAAAAATTGGCTTAATAATAACAAAGAAAAACAAACAAACTTAAATAATGAGTTAAAAAAGAGAATGGAGGCTGCGGAACTAGTGCGGCGCTTCTTCAATCCTTTTGCGCTGCTGCGCACCTTCTGCTTGAGACGAGAGGAGATATGTGCGATATCAGCACTGGGGATGGCTTCTTGAGAGGCTTTGTGCATTTTCTCCCCCTCAACTGCAGCATCATCTGAATCACCACGAAAATCAGCCTTGCGCTTCATTGTGGTTGGCTTTGAGGGAGCAGGAGCTGGATTGCTGGTAGGATCAGCCTCTTTGAATGAAATCCCTTTGGTGGATTGAACCAAAGGAATGTCCTTGAGCTTTTTGCCACTGGGCGGAGCAATGCCCTTCCCCTTGCGATTATAAGCTTCTTCTGCGGTCTCTTGCGCAGCATCAGGTGTAGATCTTCCTGCATTCTTCTTGGACTTGGCCACAGGAATTGGGCCTATCCAGGGTTCCTTGTTGGGAGCGGAATCAGATAGCCATATTTCATAGTAATCAGCGTTACCTATCTCACTGCGCAAATTCTGGAGGTGTACTTTGGAGTAGTACTTTGCGTCGCAAGACTGCTTCTTGATTGACTTTTCTTCAACATAGGTGGCCAGTTCGTCATAAGTCAATAAGATTTTGGTTAGCAGTCTGCAGTGAGTTCGGTATTTGGTCTTCCCTGCGTTCAGCTTCTTGTCATAGCTGGTCATTCCCTTCACAATCTCATTGAAGATAATCTGCGGCCAGTCGAGTTGATCTTCGTTGAAGATGGCTGCGCAGTATTCCCACTGCTTTGAGATGAAATGTCCATTATTTCCATTCTTGCAGTTGAGGGAATCTCCAATTAGGGTGCACAGGTGATACATCACCTCACCAAATTCCTTTCTGTTATACATTGGCCACTTCTTGTTAAGAGAAGGAATGCCAATGAGCTTCTGTGCAAGCGCATTTTGGTGAGCCTCATCATAGTTGACTGAAGAACTATCAACGTTGAAGTTTAGGAGGCTGCGAATGTGGTTAGGATGAACCATTATATCACTGCGCTGTACAGTGGCCATGATCATTTCTGTTTGCTTGTCTTCAAGTTGCGCCGGAACAACTCTTGCTGTCCTGAAGAATTCATCTACCAGCGCAGGCACTATGAAGGATTGATCAAGAGTGAATAAAGGAAGAATGCCGGAGGAGCTGAGAAGGTGAAGCAGATGACGACCAATTGCATCTAAAGAAAGATCTGCCTGAATAAGTTCCCAACCCGGTATGAAGTAAACGTGTCCCTACGTAAAACAATAAATAGAATTAGACAACCTATTTCTTATGGAGCTGTGCGCATTTGCAAGTAATGCAGATATACCTTGGCACAAGTTCCATGAAAAGCAAAGTATTTATGCGCAGAAAATAGGAAGAGGGTGCGCATAAAAAGAATGCATGCGCAGAGAGGGATCGTGCGCACAGAGAATAAATACTAGTAAAGTGTGCGCAGAGAAATAGATAGAACTATATGCGCTGAAAAACTATGCGCAGGAAACTATGCGCAGAACACAGATACTTGGGGATATAACAATAGACCAAAGAAAATATTAAAAAATAAGAAAGAATATTTAAGAACATGAAGAACACCCAAGAACACTGAGAAACAAAAGTTGACAAAATTCAACAAAAAATACATCGAAATGACGGCATGAACAGGACGAAGTCAACCATGTAAAAAGTATGGTCAACGACATTAAAACAAACCCAGAAATTCAGAAAAACGGTTCGTCTGCCGAGGAAGTTACGGAGCACAGAAATTGACGAAAAACACATGTAACGACCATTGATCATGAAATAAACTACATGAAAGAATAGATCAGGCAAATACGAACACAACACAACGATCGATTTCAAAAATGATCAACAAATAAGGGAGAAATCGAAAAAGGGAGTCTTGAGACCTCCAAGAACAACAATGGCGGAAAAATAAGGAGTTATAGTGATACATACCATGTCTTTGACGGTTGGATGCCTTGATTGTCGTTCTACTTCTTCTTCGTGAGAGTTCCCAGGATTGGAGTGCGAAGAAGAGTCGGAGATGATGATTTCGGGTTGAGTTTTGGTTTTCTTAGGCGCCATTGAAATGGTTTTGAGAGAAGAAAGGTTGATGTTGAAGATAGAGAACAGGAGATGAGAAATGAGGGTATAGAACAAAGGTTAGAAAGAGAGTGAGAGAGAATTTAGAGAGAAGAGAGAAGTAGAGAGAGAAACGGTTTAAGTAGGGAAGGAGATGTTAGGCGCACTATAGCTAAGAAATGTTTGAGAAAATGTGCAGTGGCGTAGGATAGCGATACCACGTGTCACAAAAGGGAACGCGCGTGCGCAGGCCTATGCGCGCGTGTGCGTGTGAAGTCCTAAGCCGGTCACTGTCAAGTCAACTTCCTCATAAATGGTGAGTCAGTGAAAGGACGGGCGCACGTTAGCAGGGTGACGTGGCCGAATGGGGGACGCACGTGCGCAGTCTTTGCGCGCGCGTGTGTCAGCGAAAAGAGGCTGACGGCTGTCGCATCACCTTCCTCATTAAATAGTGAGCAGACATTCGCAAGGTGCGCTGTCATGAATTGCAGTTTGCATTAAATGACAATGGGACATGCGCAGGGGTAAAAAGGTAATTTCCCAAGAAAATTCAAAAATAAAAGCGCGGGAAAAATTTGAATTACACAAGTACCCTTGTGACTCAGCGTTGACTTTTCAGTCAAGGACCTACGTACAAAATCTAATGAATAGAGCACTTACCTGCGATCCACGATGATTTGCGCATGGTTAGTCATGCGCAGCTCATTGATAGCGCAGAGATTCTATAAATCTCAGAACTGTTGTTTCATGCGCAGACATTTGTTGCGCAGGTGTTGCGCAGGGCGAATGAAACTTAACCTATTTTGCACACTTATCAAGCAAATACATTAGTATAAATAATATGGACAAGTTAGCTAAGATTTAAGCATACCCATTTCTCTTTTCAAGAGACCACTTGTTAATTCTTGAGGAGATGATATTAGATGTTGGTGAGCTTGGTATTAGTGCATGGCAGGATGGAAACTGCTATGGTGGACAAATTATCGCAGAGAATTGGATAATTCTCTTCATGAATCCCATAGTCCACATGTTGTTGCTTCATCCATAAGATTTGGCAGCAGCAGCTTCCAGCAGCAATATATTCTGCTTCAGTAGTGGAGATGGACACAACAGCTTGTTTTTTGCTCGCCCATGCTACAAGTCGATTTCCAAGGAAATGACATTTTCCACTTGTGCTCTTCCTGTCAATAGTGCACGCTACATAGTCCGCATCTGAATAACCTACAAGTTCAAAGTTCGAATCTTTGGTGTACCAAAGTCCAAGGTTAACAGAGCCAAAAATATATCTAATACATTTTAAAGCAGTTATGTGCGTTTCAGAAGAATTAGCATGATAGTGCGCACAGATCCAGTCAACATAATATCTTGGCCAACTAGCAGAAGATAAAGGAGAGTTAATCATACCTTGATATAGTCTGATCAACTTTACCTTTTAGGTCTGTTAAATTTGTTGCTGGTGGCCATTGGAGTGTTGTATGCTTTAGCACTCAAGTCCAAACTTCTTGATTAAGTCCCTTGTGTACTTGGCTTGATGTGATGAAGATGCTATCATTCAATAGTTTGATTTGAAGCCCGAGGAAAAAGGTGATTTCTCTATCATGCTCGTCTCAGACTTGCTTTTCATTTGCTTTTCAAAGCGCTTACAAAGTGACTCATTAGTAGAACCAAATATATCATTGACATAAATTTGAACGAGTAAATAATGATCATTATACTTAGCAATAAAAGGAGTTGTATCGATTTTACCGCGCTTGAAGCCTTTCTCTAGTAGGAATTTTGATAGCGTATCGTGCCATGCTCTTGGAGCTTGCTTAAGTCCATACAAAGCTTTCTTGCTTTGATTCTGTGATGCTTCCATTCTTATCCATTTTGTTTCCGAACACCCATTGAAGCACTAAATATTTGGATGAGTTTTTCTTGCACTTCTTGCATAGCATCGATCCATCTTAAAATATGGAGCACTCTATCAATCTTCTTTGATCCGACATGAGAGATAAACGAATGCTACACCGCAAAGTTTGATGCTCTCGATGTGCGAACCCCTACATTGAGATGATAGGAATACGAAGATCAATGGGTATTTCATTTGCTTCAGCATCACGATCAAAGGTGATTTGTTGAAGTGGAGAAACATCATGCGCAGGAGGAGGTGTTTGTGCATCAGGAGTTGTAACTTCAGGCGCAGCATTTGGAGTATGCGCATGAGATGGACTGATTCTGAATCTGCTTGATCTATATCCTGAGCAGGAATAGAGTTACTGCGCACCTGTCTAAAAAGCTCAGCAGAGGCATCAGAATCATTTAGAGCCAAATGTGGCTAAAGGAGAGAATGCTTATCAAAAAGTAACATGTACAGATACTAAAATAACTAGAGATTTATCTTATTATGATCATGAAAAGCTTATAGAATGATTGGCATACCCAACGAGAATACCTTCATCTGCTTTGGCGTCGAATTTTCCTTTATAGCGTTTGCAGCCAAAGAGCTTTTATGAAAGCAATGTTGGGCGCTCTTTCTCTCCATAGATCGTATGGGGTATTGATGTAGGCTTTGTTGATGAGGAATCTTATTCTGAGTAAAGCATGCACCGTTGACAGCTTCTTCCCAGAAATACATTTAGAAGTACTGCTTCTACTATCATTGTTTATCCATCCTCAATCAACGAGCGATTCTTTCCACAACGCCATTTTGTTGCGGAACTCCAGCAGCAGAGAAATTGTGAAGAATACCATTTGTTGGTTCTTGTTGGTTCTCACAATATTGAGCGACATCGTTGTTCATAAATTATGTTCCATTGAAGTATCGAACTCTATTGATGTCTTCTATGTTTGGAGATTTAGAAGGAGAGCAGCCAGGATATCATTGAGATACCACAAGTTGGTCCAAAGCTTCGCGGTAGTGAGCGTTCCAAACATATGAGGTGAAGCGGATGTAAGCATTTTGACATTGGAGCAATCTTGCTGGAGAAAGCTGCTCAGGTTGCTTACTATGCTGGCATGGTTCTTATACCATTGCTAGCTGCATTTGGCTCCAAATGATGGTTAGTCTTGGATTTCTAATGGAGATCTTATTATATGAGAGAGTATTACAAATTACAACATTTGAGCTCAATACTAACTCAAGATCTATTATCTATGAAGAACAAATCCTAGACTAAACCGGTGTATCTCAAGAAGTTAGATCAAAATGATCAAAGCTTCAAGAGGTGTGTGTGTGACAGAAATTCTGGGCTCTAAGAATATGAAAGATGAAAAGCACCAAGAATTCTGGTGATATAGGCTTTGAGATATGAGCAGGAGTTTTGAAGGTTTGAAGGTCTTGAAGGCTGTTCTAAAGAATCTGGAAATACTAAGCAGCAGTCTTCAGATATTCAAGATTTCTCAATGAAGCAAGAAACTCGAGCTCTGAAGCATAGTGGCCAACAAGAGGGGCTTGATGAATGGGCCGATGAAAAGGCAGACCAAATGGCAGCTTGGAAATGAAGATGAGCAGGCTATTTATAGCTGAGAGCTTGAATATAGCCGTTGGAGCTCTGAGCAAGAACAATGAACGGGCACAAAGTGATTGGCGCACAGCTGTCATTTATAGCCGTTGGGGCTCTGATCAAAGATGATGACCTGGCACAATATGATTGGTGCTCAGGTGATTTAGAGCCGTTGGAGACTGAGCATGAAGACCAAATTCAAAAGCTTCTTCTAGAAGGTTGACAGCTGTCTTCACTTGAGATATTTCTTTGAAGCGTGTCTCCACCAATGGTTTTGCTGAGTGTGCTTATTTTGTCGTTTGTGCACACCTCAGCATTTTAATAAGCGTGCATCTTCTAATCGTTTTCCAAGCTTTCTAGAATGTGAGAGTTTAGGAGATAAGATCTTGAAAACTGAGCAGGGTCAAGGGCTGCGCAAGATATCTATGCGCAGTGGTGACCTGCGCAGAGAACATCCTGCGCAGTGAAATGAATCCTGCTTTAGGAAATCTTCGATACTTCAAAGCTTCAAGTCCTATCATCTAAGCCTATACTATAAAAAGGACTTTGCTAAAAATTGAAGTTATAAACTTCTTTACATGAGGTCCTAAAGTCCATAAAAATACTCATAGGTGATGGTATCAATCAATTCTAACAAATGTAGGAGGGTTAAGTGATAAGCATACCCAACAATAACTATTACTTTTGACAAACCGAAAAAAAAAAAAATTATTAAAAAAATAAAAAAAATGGGCATGTGCGTCATGGATCCGGGTCATTGGTTAAAAATAACCCATCTTTACTATGAGATGGGTAATGGTGTTCTCATACAAGTTTTTGTCAAAAATAAAAAATAAAACTCACCAAGCCCTTGAAGATAGCTATTATATCAAGTCTTAAGCCATGAAATATTCAACATACTAGAAGAGATGGTCCAATAAGTGGTGTCTTTGTTGCAACAGAAGTGAGTAATCTGCATTTACGACCATCGTACTATTTTGACATCATTAATTTGACCATCAAACTTTCGAATTTACAAATGTGACCTTTGTACTATTGATTTAATAGCAAATGTTACCAAAATCAATAACGGTCATTTATTATTTAACGAAGTTACTGGCTTAACAAACAAACATTGACAACCTTAGAAAAAAAAAAAATTCTAAAATCTCATTTTCTTTATATCCCAGGAAACTAGAGGTTATATATGTAAACTAATAAAGTAGAGGTGAATTATACTTGAGGGATAAATTGAAAATCCCTAGTGCAGAAATCTATCCCCAGTCTCATCAAACCCCGCCCCCCTCCATCACGCACCACCCCTCCGACCACCACGCACCACCCCTCTTACCACCCACCGCCTCTCGTACCACCCCTCTCACCACCCATTGTTCTTGCCCATCCCTCTTCCTACGTCCCACCCTAAACCCCACCGTTGCCCCCTTCTATTTTACCTCACTAATACCACCGCCGCCAATTGAACAACCCATCACCTCTGTTTAAATTTTTATTACTCCCTCTGTTGTCACAGAAAGATAGTCCCATTTTAACTTTTTATGATCAATAAAATTGAACTTTGACCAAACATTGGTGTCAATCAAATTATCACAACAAAATTCTAAAATGTGTTCTTGATAAATCACTTAATGATTAATCAATTACAACTTTTAGAATTTCACTAGAATGATTAGATTGACATTAGTGTTCGGTCAAAGTTCATTTTTGTTGACCATAATAAAAAGTCAAAATGAGACTATGTTTCTAGGACAGAAGGAGTATTATTCAAAGACTTCAAAAAATTGATTTTTCCTCTAAAGGTGAAATCTTTTTTTTTTTTTTTTTACGAATATGCGTTACCCATATCTTGATTTTGTTTTTCTATTTGTTTGTGGTGTTGTTTGCTTGATATAGAATGGAATTTTGGGATATAATTTATCATGGCGTGCGTTTGTTTGTGTTGATCTGCTGATTAGTTTCTGGAAGCGGCAAGTATCACTATGATAGATTCCAATATAGGAATTTGTAATAAATAGGGCAATAGATCTGTAATCGACTTGATAGGAGTTTGTAACACGATGGCAATTGCCTTAAATGATATGATACTAACTTTCAAAAAAAATAAAAGAAAAGAGAAGGAAAATGGGTGAGTGACCCGTAATTTGTCTACATCCATTCCCTAAAAACATTAGAGCAGCTTACTACAATTATAATCTGCGCCTCTTTGCCAGCTCAGACTTGTTTTTTTTTTTTTAACAAACAACAAATCATATTCATTCACAATGATAAAAAAGATTGACACTTCACAGAGATCGAAAGTTCATCCCAAATAAGAGTATATGTTTCATATCTTAAACTACAACAAAGAAATTCTGGAAAGAATTTTTTAGACATACGAATTCTACTCCAAGTACAACTTGGAAACTGCCTCCATCCGGCATTTAAAAGATCCCATATTGGATAATGTTTGGCGCTGAACACAAAATTTTGCCATTATTGATGACTTTATCTAATACAATAGTGACACGTGAAAAGTGAGATCTTGATTGAACCCCTGACATTTTGTATAGAAAAATATATCTGATGTCGCTTGAGCTAGAGCTCTTTAGCATTAAACTTCTACGCTATGCATATGCATATACTATATTTGTACCCCCAAAAAAATGCACATGCATAGATAAGGGTATGTATATGTATATGCATATGCATGGCGTCAAACGCTAGAGTTATTAAACAATCTCTTAACACCTGCAAAATGAAACACAACCCAGATAAGGGTCTCCGCCAAGTAAATTCTTCAACTCAGTAGTATAGCAACAAAAGTATTCAGACAAGTAAATAGAATATGTACAATCACACAGTTGGACCGACCACTGAAAGTCCCTGTACTCGAGCCGTCTCTTGCAAACTTGTGTAAATATAATGATACACCATTATAAATGCTATCGATAAGAAATTTTTTATGTCCATTAAACTAATTAAATTAGCCTAAATTTGTTTGTATGAGAAGTTCGTGATGTTTGTTTGGGATAGAAGATTAAATTTTTTTCTTTGAATGCCTAAAAACAATACAGCATATTTGGGGTAGAGGAGGCGGCTTGGTGGGGTGGGGTGGGGTGGGGTGAGGAAAAAGGAAGGGGAAGGGTTGTGAGGGAAGCTGGAAAAAGGAAAGTGGTAAGAAATCTAGGTTTGTTTTAAAAAAATTAATGTGAGAATAATTATCATTAATTACGTGAAGTAATTAAAACCATTTATACCCAAATTACTAGAGAATCTCATTGTCTTGAGATGTGCCCATGGACACACATTAGAAAAACCCGAATCTCATTTTAACATATGCCCATGGCACACATTAGAAAAACCCTATTAAAATTTCTACTTTGGGTTTGGGTAATAAGTGTGATTTCTAGTGGAACTGTGAAAGAGTAAAGACTAGTAATTTTAAATGGGATGGAGTAAATCAAATACTATAAACTACTCCCTCCGTCCCACCTTTGTTGTGCATGCATGCTTATTAAGGAAATAAAAGGAAAATTGGTAAATATTGCAAGTGCCTTGAAGATATAATTGTTCAAAACACTATTCATATTGCAAGTGGGCAAAAGTAATTTTGTAAGTGTTGGGTTTTCGTAATTATAGAAGTATTAGAAGGACAAAGTTGTCCAAAACACTATTCCTCCTTTCCCATCAATTGCTATTTTAAGAAAGGACTCTTACTCTGAGACCTACCAAAATAGAAAGTAAGACTCTTTACTCCGGGATTAGGACGGAGGGAGTACTAACTTCTAAATCTCACAGCCACTCCGTAATCTCAATTGTCTTCTAAGAACATGCACCGAGCTGGCAATCAACTGATCTTGTCGGTTCAGGGCGATCTCTATCTCATACTCAGTGTCTGTTTCCGTTGATGCTTGTGGACAAGAACCAACACAATATCCTCTGTTCTTACTGAAAGAAGTACACCATGAAGGCTTCAATCAGACGAAGCTAAGCCATTGGCAACTTATCCTCTATTCATATTGGCTTTTTAGGTACTTCAAACTTCAAACAAACAAAAAACAGATGTCAACAATGAAGCAAAAGCCTGATCAAGGATATCTAAATCCAGCCCACTTTAGGTTAAGACGCAAGGCGTGAAAAAATATCCTACTCCACAGCCTCTAGCAAAAGTCCGTACCTACTTTCATGGTAGGTGTACTGCTTCATTGCAGACATTGAGATGAGCTCTTGCACAACCCACCTAGAGAAAGTTATACAAGGATATTACTTAATGAGGGCACTTCTTGTTGGGAATTTAGTGGTACCCCGTTGCAATCTAGATCAAGAACAATAAAACCCACAAGCACAATATGAGAGAATCACACACACAAGAACACAAGAATTGTTTACCCGGTTCATTAAACACATGAACTACGTCCGGGGGCAATTGCCAAGCCAATATATTATTAATCACACCTTAATAATTTGCTACAATGTGTCCTAAGTCGTGACTATGCTTATATAGCAGTACAAGGAAGATCTAAATCAAATTAAGGAGAGAATGTATCAAATTAGGAAACAAATCAGCCCAGCCGCATACCAAGCGCCCGCTTGGGTCTAGGCGAGCGCCCACTCGAATTAATTCCCCCAGGCGGATCAACTCACTGTCCATATGAGCGCCCGCCTGGTCCAGGGCAAGCGCCCGCCTGCTCCTCCGCCAGGAACTCCTCCTCCGGTTTGAACCCTTTTTGATCTCCACCAACTCCCCCGACTTAGACTCCTTTTCTTCCTCATAGTTTAGGACTCCAATCCTAACAATCTCCCACCTGGAGACTAAACTCATAAGCATAGAAACTGTAATAACCGGCCTTTTTGGCCATTATTATTATTATTATTTCTTTCTTTTCTTTTATATTAAATGCTTTGTGATCGGACTCATTAAATAATTAATGAATTGGGCTAGTAAAGAAGGGTCCAATCTAGTCAAACTTTGGAAAACCTTTTTGGAATGGGAAAAGGAGAACCCTAAGTATTTAAATCCTCTTTAACCCTCTCTCTACTATTTTGTGTCAACCACAAACCCTAAAGAAAGAGAGAGAGGAGGCGGGGAGAGAGAGAACCGAGAGAGGGAGAAGAAGGAGAAGGAAGGAGAAAGAGAGGAGGAAGAAGAAGATTCAACCCCCCCCCTTCGAAGGTAATTCCCTCATCTCTAAATATTAATTCTTGGGTTGGGTATCACCTAGGAATTTTGAAACGAAACTTAGAACCCTAACCCTAAAATGATAAAACTAGGGTTATTATTAATCTTTGAAAACCTCTTTAATGGAGGAAGTTGGAATGGAATAGACATGCATGCATGAACCACCACCACGACGACGGCGGCGGCAGCAGCGACGGCAGCGGCTGGTGGCAGTGGAGTGTGTGTGTGTGTCTGTGTGTGTGTGTTTGTGCGTGTGTGTGCAGTGTGTGTGTAGTGCGTGTGTGCAGTGTGTGTGTTTGGGCAGTGTGTGTGTTTGTGTGTGTGTGCAGTGCGTGTGTGCAGTGTGTGTATGCCGAGAGAGTGTGTGTGTGTGTAAATTGTGTGTCACAAATTAGGGTTTGTAAATTAGGGTTTTGTGTGTGTGTGTGTTCATGGTGTTCCAAGTGTGTGATAAGTCAACTGGAATATTGAAAGTCAACTGTGAATAGTGAAAGTCAAACTGTGAATAGTGAAAGTCAAACTGTGAATAGTAAAGTCAATGCTGGAATAGTGAAAGTCAACGCTGTGAATAGTGTTTTCATGAAATTAAGTCAACTTAAGACATTTGGATTGAAAGTAGACTTTTACGTAAAACCTAAGGGTATGTTGGGAAAGTTATGAAGGGTAATGTAAACCCTAAACTAAAGAAAGACTTTAAAAAGGGGTTTAGGAAATAAACTCATAAGGTTAAAGATAGAAAATGAAGTTGGGGGACGGGGTTAAATATTGCTCTTGCCCTAAAAGTAGTATCTTTGCGTGATTGTAGATTGTACGCAAGAACCAGCTAGAAGTCAACGCTAGCAAGGTAAGGGATTACGTTCCTAAGTATCTTGAATTCTTTATTCATTGGAACTCTATAATTCTTTCATGAATGCTATATGGTCCATAGCGCTTGAACTCTACGTTGATGAACGTCTTTTGTATATCTTACCTATGACGTGTTTTGGTCGTAGGGAATCTTAGAACATTTGAATTTGCATGTGCTCTCGTTTAGGGAACACTATTTTGGAAAGTATGCTATATCTAATTGCAACAGGTGTAGCTGTATAGTCCCTGAAAAGGACTAACTAGTCCCTGAAAAGGACTAATGTGGAAACGGTCCTAGGAAACGGACTAATGGAAATAAGTCTAGTTAACTACGTGTAACTTAGACTTTGTGGAACTCTAGATTATCATGATAACTCTAAATAAGGGAGCACCCTGAAAAGGTGTAAGGTCTCTTATTCACTTAACACCATGAAAAGGTGTGACACCCTGAAAAGGTGTTTGGAACTTGGAATTGACGGAACGGAAATAGGACCACAAATCTTTGAATAGTTAACTGCATTCGTTACATGCAGTTAGTATTTTAAATAATGTCCGATCTTTGAAATTATCAATTGAGTCCGTTCTTTCGGTCACTTCTCCTTAGCTATCGGAGAAGTCCGAATGAACTTACTGAGCATTGTTCGCTCACCATTTCTCTAATAATATTTTTCAGGTAACGACTTAAAGACGTAGACGGATCGCTAGATGAAGCTGTCCGTGTCAGTTATATTAAGACTTTATGGTTTATTTTGTTTAGCTAGTGGTTGTACTGGCTTTGAAGACTTAGCATTTAATTCGCTTCCGCATTTATTGTTGAATTGATGGTTTGAGACTAGCCGTTGGGCTGTTTAAGTGGGATTTTGTAAGATAACTATTGGTATTTCCATGTTTTTAGGGATTTGTCTACTTTATGAAAATCTGTGTCGTTATAGTTGGTATCAGAGCTAAGGTTTTAGAACTTAAGGGATAGTAAACTCTGATATTGAATAGGCTTGATTGAGCATTCTAGGAGTACTAGGATTGCTTAAGGTAGAATTTTCTATTTTAGGAAACTTTCTATTTTAGGAAACTTTCTATTTTGGGAAACTTTCTAAATTGGGAACCTTCTATTTTGAGAAAGAATCTGGAATCAATTTAGGGATCCTAAGAAATACTTATGAATGAACCTTAAGTAATACATTGATGCATTGTGTTGGTGTTTAAAAGATATTTTGGTAATCATTTAAATCATTAAGATGATGGACACTAATTGTGGTAATCTCATGGTTGTAGGTCATGAACGGAGTTGAGAAGAACTTGAAGATGAACTCGTTAGGCAAGAACGTGACCAAAGTGGTTAAGAGGTACTCTCTTCGGATAAGAAAATTGAACAAGACTCTGAAGAAGGAACAAGCTAAGGGAAGGATTACCTTGAATAAGTGGCTGCTTGCAGAAAAAGCACTAAGAGACACTAGCAAGGAATTAAAGAAAGTAAGAAAGAACTAAATGGATTTAGAGAGTGGGCTGAAATATTATGTGATGATGTGCGAAGCTACTACTTTGCATTGAAGGAGATAGACCCGCAGTTGGCAACCACTCTAATGGAAAGGAGTGGAAAGAGGGTAGGAAAGCTAATTGAGGAACACGTGGTAGTCGAGGAAGAAGCCGAGGAAATGGAGGTTAACATGGAGGGCAATGAAGCTGCCCCAATGCTTGTTGAGGATGATGAAGAGATAGTGGAGGTACCTGTTCGTAGGCCTAGAGGAAGGCCCAGAGGTTCGAAGAAGGCACCCAAGGTCCCTAGTGGAAGACCTAGGGGAAGACCATGGAAAAATGCGAACCTTTGAAGAAAAAGTAGAAGTTGGATATTCTTTTATTTCTTTCATAGTATTAGCAAGTAGTTATAGTTAGAAGTTTAGTTGAAATTTTTCTTTCTTAACTATTGGATTTTGGAAGTTTCATTTAATAAAAGTATTGAAGTTATTCATTAGTAATTGACCTTTGTTATCCGTTATGTCTAATTATGGAATGTGATCTAGTAGAACAAGAAGTGTAGGTCAAGAAAAGACCTTAATTAGAAAGTATGGCTCATGAAAACGGCAAAGTGGAAATAGTTTTGGTCTAGTGGAATGACTGAAACAAAACTGTGAATGACTTCATAGTAGTAGTTAACTGTAGAAGTAATTGGCATGATTTGATGGCCGATTGTGTATGGTAATAGGTCTAGTGAATTGACCTCTAATGAATGAATGTAGCCTAGTAAATGGCTAGAACCTGGAATTAATGTGGAAACTTTATCTTTTGGGGACGGCCCTATGTATGATAGTATTTAGACATAGTAGCCATGCATGTGTAATGTAAGTAATGCATTCTCCCCTACGATATTAACTTAAGAATAACCTTGTTCAGATAGCTGGAAGAGGATCCGGACGAAACGCTAACGCCGAGGAACGAGTTGACCCTGATATGGCAAATTTGTTTAGAACACTGAATCAAACTGTTGGGTTTCCTAGTAACATGCGCAGCGGAATATAGCAATTAAAATTTTAAGAAACCCAAAGCCATGGATCCGTTCATATGATTAAATCAAATACAACAAGATGAATAGAGGAATAACTAACCCTTGATGGCTATGAATTTTCTCTTTGGTCTTGGTGGAGATTTTGAAGCTTTATCACGAACAAATCACGAACTTTGTAAGATGATAAAATTCACCCTCTAGCGGTATCCACACTTCGAACGAATATCAAAGGAGCTTCTTTGATCTTGGTTGCTAGATCAATAATTGTAAAATACGCTTTCACAATTTAATAAAGAACTATATGGAATTTATTTTGTGAATTATTTTGTTCCTCAATCAATGATATCTTAGAACAAAATAAAATCTCTCTCAAACTCTTTGAGACTCACAAAAACACTTGTCCATATGGTCTGGCCGAATTGGGGTTTTTATACACAATTAAGACCTATTCCAAATAGGTAACTTGTGCCAAAAACCTTTCCTAATCAAATTAGGAATTTTCCTGTCGGCAAGACCAGGCGCCCGCCCGGTACCACCCGAGCGCCTGCTCATTTGGGCAGAAGGTCAAGGCCTTTTCCGGCTTATTCAGGCGCCCGCCTGGTTCAACCCAAGCGCCGCTTGGTTGACCAGGAGGCCCAGAATAATTCCAGAAATTCCCTTGAGGTCCTTCGACCCTAAATTCCAATACAGTCCTTTTATTTAAAATTTGTTCTATTGTGTGTGACCCTCTAGGATTATACTAAGTTGGCAATGGGCTCAAACATGATCCCATAAGATATGATTAGGTTCTAGCAAACCGTCATACCTACCCAAATAGCATAACTAGATACAAGTTCGCATTACTTTAGAATATGTCACAATCCCTTTGTCCACGATGTCATTGAACACAAGTCATGGTCAAACAGTCAACTTGTCTTGTTCAATACTTTCTCGATTCCGAATATGTTGATAATTCAAATGCTGTTGATCCAATCAATCCATTTGAGTCCGGCCGAACATTTCATCAACATCATTCCTTCGAGGGGCCCAAGCTTGACATCTCTCCGTGGAGGGACAAATCCATTTAGCTTATTATTCTTCCCAACGGGAATCCGATTATGCCAATCATACCCTTTACAACTACCGTGTTAAGGTAGCGTTTGAATATGTCAAACACAATGTTCATCAAGTGGAAGGCTATAATAACTTCATGTCTAAGGATTCAAATGACATAACTAATATGAGATTTATGTACGACATAGACCATGACATAAATCTCATACAGCGGGTCATGTCCAGTACCTTGTTCCAAACAAGTACCCATAAATCTAACATGATCATCCCATGATCATTTAGCCTTTATACTAGTGCTTAACAAGTACTAGGGACGGGGATTATTATAAGTAAACATGAACAACAATAATAATCAAAACATCTCTTTATTGATATGAAATAAATGATAACAATTACAACGTTTATTAAACGTGCCTAGGGCACCACTACCAACAATCTCCCACTTGCCCTAGGCCCAATCTCCCATGTATCTAATACCCATGGACCTAACATGACCATCATGTTTAGGTTGTGGAAGTCCCTTTGTTAGCGGGTCCGCAACATTGTCATCAGTCGGTACTCTGCATATATTTACGTCTCCCCTATCAAGGATCTCTCGAATGATATGAAAACGCCTAAGTATGTGTTTGGATTTCTGATGTGCTCTTGGTTCCTTTGCTTGAGCAATAGCACCATTATTGTCGCAATAAAGGTCTATTGGATTAGCAATACTAGGAACCACTTCAAGTTCAGTTATGAACTTCTTAATCCAAACAGCTTCCTTTGCAGCATCCGATGCAGCAATATACTCAGCTTTTGTTGTAGAATCAGCGGTTGTACTTTGCTTGGAACTCTTCCAGCTTACAGCTCCACCATTTAACATAAACACAAAACCCGATTGCGATCGGCTATCATCTTTGTCGGTTTGGAAGCTTGCATCCGTGTAAGCATTTACAACGAGATCATCTTCTATTCCTCCATAGACTAAAAACGAGTCTTTAGTTCTTCTCAAGTACTTAAGAATCGCTTTTACAGCTATCCAGTGATTTTCGCCAGGGTCGGATTGATATCTACTTGTCATGCTCAAAGCATAAGATACATCCGGCCTAGTACAAATCATGGCATACATGATGGACCCAATTGCCGAAGCATATGGAACATCATTCATTTTCTCACGCTCATCTTTTGTCTTAGGACATTGAGTCTTGCTTAGAGAAACTCCATGTAACACGAGCAAGGTGCCTCTCATAGAATTTTCCATACGGAATCTTCTAATGACCTTGTCAATGTATGTACTTTGGCTTAAACCAAGTAGCCTTCTTGATCTATCTCTATAGATCTTAATGCCAAGAAAATATGCGGCTTCACCCATATCTTTCATTGCGAAGCACTTTCCTAACCAAGTCTTCACAGATTGAAGTGTAGGAATGTCATTTCCAATGAGCAATATGTCATCCACATATAAAATAAGGAATAGCACTATGCTCCCACTAATCTTCTTGTATACACAAGGCTCATCTTCGTTCTTGATGAAACCAAACTCTTTGACCGATTCATCAAAACGGAGATTCCAACTCCTTGAAGCTTGCTTCAATCCATAGATGGATCTTTGCAATTTGCATACCTTAGAATCTTGTTCAAAACCTTCTGGTTGTGTCATATACACATCCTCTTGGAGTTTTCCATTCAGGAAAGCGGTTTTGACGTCCATCTGCCATATTTCATAGTCATGATATGCGGCAATGGCAAGCAAAATTCTTATAGACTTGATCATTGCTACGGGTGAAAAGGTCTCATCATAGTCAATACCATGAACTTGCCTATAACCCTTCGCTACAAGCCTAGCTTTGTAAGTATGCACCTTCCCATCCATGTCAGTCTTCTTCTTGAAGACCCATTTGCATCCTATGGTTTTTACACCTTCGGGCGCATCAATCAAATTCCAAACTTGATTGTCTTGCATGGATTGCAATTCGGATTCCATGGCTCCAAGCCACTTGTCCGAATCAGGAGAAGACATCGCCTCTTGGTAGGTTGACGGTTCATCATTCTCAATGATTTCTACCTCATTACTATCCGTTACAAGAAATCCATATCTCTCGGGCTCAGATCGTAACCTACTAGATCTGCGAGATGCTTGTGTATTTTGAACAGGTTCCACAACTCCTTGTGGTTCTTGTTCTTGTTCCACTATTGGTTCACTGTTATTTTCTGGGTCTCGAATTTCTTCAAGATTTATTTTACTCCCACTGATTTCTTTGGAGAGAAACTCTTTCTCTAGAAAGACACCAGTTCGGGCAACAAACACTTTGTTGTCCTCTCGGTTGTAAAAGTAATATCCTTTAGTTTCCTTAGGATATCCCACGAAAATACATTTATCAGATTTGTGTGCTAGTTTGTCAGAGATAAGTCTCTTGACATAAACTTCGCAACCCCAAATCCTCATGAAAGATAAACTAGGTTTCTTTCCACTCCACATCTCATATGGAGTCTTTGGAACCGATTTAGTTGGAACTTGATTTAGTGTGAAAGCAGCGGTTTCTAAGGCGTAACCCCAAAAGGATATTGGAAGATCAACTTGACTCATCATTGATCGAACCATGTCTAACAAAGTCTGATCTCTCCTTTCAGACACACCATTCCATTGTGGTGTTCCGGGCGGAGTCAATTGTGAAACTATTCCACAATTCTTTAGATGATCGTCAAATTCTTGACTTAAGTATTCACCACCTCGATCTGATCGAAGTGCCTTTATACTTTTGCCAAGTTGTTTTTCTACTTCATTTTGAAATATTCTAAATATCTCAAATGCTTCACTTTTATGTTTCATTAGGTAAACATACCCAAATCTACTATAATCATCAGTGAAGGTTATGAAGTATTGAAATCCTCCCCTAGCATTGCTACTTAATGGTCTGCATACATCGGAATGTATCAACCCCAATAAGTCGCTTGCCCTTTCACCCAACTTGGTAAAAAGTGTTTTAGTCATTTTTCCAAGAAGACACGACTCACAAGTATCATATGACTCTAAGTCACATGAACCCAAAAGTCCGTCCCCATGGAGTTTTGAGATACGCTTCTCATTAATATGACCAAGACGGCAATGCCACAAATAAGAATGATTTACATCATTAGGTTTAGATTTCTTATTGACATGATAGTGTAGATACCCCGGGGGTGACCTCGGCCTTAGGCTGGAGCGCGCGGTGTTATCCTAGGATGTCTAACTTGTTTTTTAGAGTCGCCACCTATGTTTTGAGGAACATAAGAAAAACCTATTGATTGTAGCCTAAGTTTGATTACGAAAACAGAGATTCTTTGTTTTGAGGTCCGGGGGTTAGATTACGAGATGGGAAGTACCGAAACACCCATCTCGCCCAACTTAAGTTGGTCTTGCTTGATCAAAATCTACATGAATGAAAATGTTCTTCTTCTTCTTCTTTAAGTCATAAAAAAGGGGGTTTAAAATAAGATTTGGAATGTAGGAGATAACTCCTTAACCAACCTCAATGAGATGAGGTGATCATTAGAGTTATGTCCCAAAATGATTTGGGTGATTGCACATTTGATTAAAGTAAAAAGAGAGAGGAGATGAAGTAGAAGAGGAAGGAAAAGATGGACTTTTACCTACAATTTGAAGACCTTCAAATATTTCTTGATGAAATCCTTGGAGAACCTTTAGAAAGTGATTTTGGTATAGTTTTTGTAAGTTCAATTTTCGGTCCAAGTTTTTGATCCTTGAAAATGGAGGTAAAGAGAGGTTTTTATAGGTGAAAGAGGGGTGTTTTTGGTGCCAAAACTCAGTCACCAAGAAATCCTTCCCGGGCAAAATCCTGTAAATTGAGCAAGGGAGGGAATCCTGGCCAGAAATCTGTAACTGACGCCCAGAGGCGCGCGCTTCCTGCTTTGGGGGCGGGAGGCGCGCGCGCCTGGCTCCTGGTGTCGGAGGCGCGCGACTCAGAGAAGGCAATTTTGACAGAATGGACTAGAAAGTCAGCCCTGTCATTCAGTTTAGCCCCTGGACTTAACGAAGTCAGTCAGGAACTTAACGGAAGTGACAGAAACTAACGAGAAACACTTAGAATGGGGAGAAACACAAAATCAAATGTGCAATCGGGGTGAGCGGTCCAAGGCGGGGTGTCTACAGAGCCCCTCGGCGACGTGGATTGCAAAGCAAAATGCATCGACGAAAGTTAAAAACACCCGCCGAGGACATCACCAAGAAAAGGCAAAGACTCGATGAAAGCAGGAATTTGAAATTGCGAGAGATAGTGGTGCGCTCCCTGTGTGAGCGGCTTTTGCTGGAGTGTTGTATTGGAGCTCATGGGAGCTTGTCTCGATATGGACCGAGTTGTCGACTTGGAGCTCATGGGAGCTTGTCTCGATATGGACCGAGTTGCCGACTTGGAGCTCATGGGAGCTTGTCTCGATATGGACCGAGTTGGTAGACTTGGAGCTCATGGGAGCTTGTCTCGATATGGACCGAGTTGCCGACTTGGAGCTCATGAGAGCTTGTGTAGACACCCCGATCTCGCACCCCTAAAACCAAACCCTTAAATTGGTCTAAGCGCAATAATTGACCTAAAGCCCCATATTTGGCCGTTCGGGATTACCGTAATCCTTATTGGTGCATCGGATGGAAAAACCATGTCCGGATTCATGATCAGGGCTCAAAACCGAGTAAACAGGCACATTCTAAAAAATTCGCGTGCGCGGACCCATGAACGGGTCCCGCACCCATAAAAAGCCTTTTACCGCTCATCTTGTGCATTTAAAATTATATTATGATATTCCTTGCTTATTAACAAATTTTAGACATACCGTCTTGACCAGAAAAATATTCCGAGCAACTTTCGTATTGGACGCACAGACGAACGGGACACCGTTACATGCATACCGGAGCAGTTCGGGACATCACGGAACAAGAAAGCGGAGCCGGAAATGATGAATTGCATGACCACAAAGCGTGGCCATTTGCTGGGCATTCCATGGGATGACTCACATGGCCTTGATCAATCAAGCTTGACCTCCAATAATTCAACAAACACAATCATTTTTGTTGGAGACTTTTTTCCATGACCCCTTGCAAGAAAACTGGGTAACCCAGGACACGTCTCCCTCTCTTTACACAACAACTTTCCATTTTTTCACTCAACCTCACTCCATCTCTCACTCCATTCCATACTACAAGACTCCTCCCCATTCTCTCTAAAGTTCTTAGCCTTTTATGCTCCCAAGCTTTTTCCCATACCTCTCCACAAATCCCGGGCATCACTTCACCACCCCCTACTACCCCTACTCCAAGGGCATTATTGTCCAAGAAAAAACCCTCAAAACACCCTCCATATACCCCAAGCTTGTGACTTAGAAAAGGAGAGAACTTCATACACATTCATTCAATATACACATTCCCTACACTATTCTCTCCAACTTACACCCTTGTTCTTACCACCACCACTCAACCACCACTCCTCCACCACTTCTACACCAATAAAACACCTCAAACAACTCACCCCAAACACTCAAGCAACAACAACAAGCAACAACAACCACAACAACAACAACAACAACAACAACAACAACCACAACAACAACAACAACAACTTCAACTCAATCAAAACAAAAGGAAGTCTTCCCTTGGTAGACAAAGGAAGCACAACCCCACCTCTTGAGCTAGGTAAGACCTCTAGGTAAACTTTGAAACCTTAGCAATGTAAATAGTTATGTAACTTGGTTTGGGACCTAGTCAACTAATGGCTAGGTCTCCTTCATTTTTATGCTTTCATCCATGTAAAAACTCATGATAGGGCCATGTAAATGATGGATCTTTGTTCTTAATATTTAATTCATCAAGTTTGCATGCTTTCATTAAAGTCAATATGCTCATTTCTCCAAGTTATACATGCAAATTCTCATCTTTCCATGAATCTGCCCTCTTCTCCCATTCTTATGTATATTCATGTTTAGATTAGCTTTTAATGTAAAATAATCCTTTGATAATTATCTTAACATGTTAAATAATAAATTCCACGAGTTTCATAACTTGGTTTTAAGTTTTGGTCACGTTTTGAAACCCCTCTTTGTGACTTAAACAAGCAGTTTTCATACTATGTCTGAGCTAATGTTTTCCATGCTCTTGGAACTCCATCTTAAAGTGGTTTCTAGGCTTAAGTCAAAGCATGAAAGTTGTTCATAATTTGTTTAAGTTCATTCTCGTGGAGTTTCATGTTCATATTACATGTTTATCTTAGGTTTCCATGCTTACCTTTGAGTTCCAGATGTGCTGTCCAGTGTATCTTTCTCTGTACCATGCTGCCTTCTTGTATTTAAAACTCTGTCAAAACCTGTTTTTTTGGCTTAAGTCAAAACACAAATTTTGTTCCCAACGAATCCATAAAAGTGTACATACTTTTTACATATTTTTTAGATCTCCAAAAGTCCCCCTTTTCGTCCCTCCTTCAGACTTTCAAATTCCAGAATTGGCATTCTCAGCTTCTGACACCAATATGTCAGAGCTTATTTGAACCACTAAAACTCATCATCTGAACCTAAGATTTGGGTTACTTCATATATCGAATGTGTTATTCAACTTTCATTCTTTGTGTTTTCCAAGATTCATGAGTTTCGATGCAGTAAATTGGTTCTGAATGTATGAATGCCATGACTTTTCTGTGCTGAATGCTTTTTGTGATTATTGTTCTCATTATCATTTGAGCTCAAAGAACTAATCCAAAAAATTCTATAAAAAGTCATCAATGATATATAACAATCTGGGAGTAAATCCCAATTTCTAGTTTTGGATTTGAATAAGTCTAAGCCAGGCACATAAGCTCGGGGACGGAGAATGGCGTCGTATCCAATGGTCGAAACCGCGACGTGGACATTTATTCTTTCATGGGATTTATCCCATTCTTTTTGTATATATGTATTATTTGTACAATTTTCCCCTTTCCCCTTTAATTGTATTACTTGTCTATTTGATTCAAATCCTTTTCGAAAACCAATCGGGAATCCACCCAAACCGGTTCCCGGTTGTGATCAAATGAATCGACCTAGAATAGGAGACTCCTTTATACATAAACACATACACATTTTTCCAATGTTAGAGCATAATAAGGCATTTTCAAAAGGCACTTAAAATCAAACGTAGGCGGAAGCATGCTAGAGACTGTAAGGGCGAGCGGAGTGCTGCTAATCACCTTCTCCTCTCGTAACTTAGCCCCCGAACCCACTTCAAACTCAACAAAGGTTTTATCTCTATTTTCCTTAATAAAATGAGGTGGCGACTCTTCTTTTTTCAAAACCAAAGTAGGGTAACCATTTTGAGAAACCGAGCGGATTCCAGCCGCGTTTCGTACGGATCCTTACGCTGGTACGGGCGCGGGCTCTCACAGTGGCGACTCTGCTGGGGATATCTTTTTTCAAAAAAGTGGGCTAGACTCAATTTTGTGTGCTTTTGCCATTATTTGCTTTTGCCTTGTATATACTTGTCCTGACTTTGTTTTGCAGGTTTTTCTTTTATATGTGTAAATAAAAAGAAAATAAAAAGCGAAAACAAAAAAAAAATACGTTCTTTTCTTTCTTTTCTCAAAAAATCATTTTTCAAGAAAATAGAGACCTCACACACAATCACGTTTTCAAACTTCCGACTTAGCAACCGTACAAACCTTAGGGGGTGTAGCCAGGTGAGTGAAGGGGGGTCACCGATCCTCCGATAGGGCTCCCGGTTGACATTCCCGCCCCAAAGCGCGGCTACTAGTCGTCGTTGTGGGTGTAAGCCACATGCAAGCCATCCATCAAAAGCCTCGATGTCCGAATTTTCAAAATGACACGTCCTCGACTTTAAGCCGGTTTTTGTCTAATAATTTCTCTTCAACCCTATGCATTCCTAAAAGGTTATAAACAACCTAAAGTGTGGATATTTTGAAACGATTGGGTTGACCCGAAATTATCAAGACCTTCACATAGACCGTAACCCGAATGGTGGATCCCAGAAAGAGTATAGGCCCTTCGCTAGGGGATTCGGACGGCCAGTAGTACAGGTGAAAAACGTTGGTCCTATACTTTGGAGACGGTATCCACTATTCCAGGATTTAATCATTGAACGTGTCAAAACAAACAGTGCTTGTCCGGCTTCTTAGGTTTTTGTGCGTTGCTTGCGCTTCAACCTTTCTCAAAAATGATTTTGTTCCTTATACTTTTCTTCTCTTTGTGCTTTTATTCTTGTACATAAAAGAAATCCCATTTCAAAAATTTAAAACATTCTTTTTCCAATCCATTTTTGTAGAGGGAGAATCTCGCTTCTTTTTCTAGCGCGACATTCAAGGTCAGTTCCTGACATTACTTTGATCAAGGTCTACTCCGGGTTTTCTCATCAAGCATGGCCAACAGCGGACAAAAATCAGGAAATGGGGCTAGGGGCTCACTTAACATTGAGCCGAGGAATGCAGTGGAACAATGGTTGGAATGGCGCTTGAACGAACACACCAATCGCATGACCAGCCTTTTGCAAGAATTTCAGAAAGGGATGTTGGATCAGATGGCAAGCCTCTTGAGGGACCAAAGTAAATTGGATCTCAACGAGCTCCAGGCACCCCAATTCCAAAATATCGATTTCGATCTCAACTCTTCTTCCCCCCGAGATATGAGGTTCATGACATGTAATGATAATGCGCAACAGATGACAAATGACAATTCAAGTTTTCATAATGTTAGGGATCAAAAACCAAGTCGCTCACAGAGAAGGTTCAGTCGTCATGATAGGCACTTTGATGAATTGTATGCTCCCATGAGTGTGATACTCCACGACTTAATGGATCGAGGCTTATTGAAACCTATGGAAGGTTATGTGCCGCCAAATCCGTTGCCAAAACGTTGGGATGATTCTGTGCATTGTGAGTTTCATCAGTCAAAAGGGCATAGCACAGACAATTGCTTTCAACTCCATCATATAATCCAAAACCTTATTGATGAGGAAATCATTGAGAAGCCCATACCGCAAATCAACCCGCCTTATAACAATCGTAACGCCCCAAGGCATGTGACTCCATATTGTGTAAACCCGTATGGAACCCCGAAAGCTTACAATCCTGTCCCATCTGGCAAGGCTAAGGAGAAGAGTTTGGTTCGAAAGGAGGATAGACAATTCGATGAATTTGGAGCCCCAATATCCAGTGTTTTTTACAGTTTGGTTTCTCAGGGAATCATGAAGCCCATGGAAGGGTACAAGTTACCCAACCCGTTGCCTAAATCTTGGGACCCCTCAAAGCTCTGCATGTATCATCAAGTTTGGGGTCACGATACAGACTCGTGTTGGTCTCTCAAGCACGCCCTCCAGGACCTTATTGATAAAGAAGCTATCCCAAAGCCTCCCCCAAAGGCTTCAAGTTCAAAGGTGTCATCCTAGGGGCTCACTGAGCCCCAAGGAAGGAGTTCTCTTTTGTTAGATGATGACCGCAGTTTATCAACTCGAGGAAATGTTTTGCTAATGATGGAATGCTTACTGACCCAAGGGATATTATGTCTTCTTTTGCTGTGAATAGGGCACACCGCCCAAACTCTAATCCCTTTTGCTTTCGGGCCCGTTCTAAAAAAACGCTCACTCTTTCTTTCGTCTTCCAAATCCATGCTTGCGTGTCATCTTTTCCTGTAATATATTTATTTGCTTGCTTGTCTTGTAAATACACGTTTTCAGTTAATGAACTTGCTTTATAATCAAGTGCCTTCATAATCACGTATTTTATAAATTTGGTCCCACAAATGATTAATCTCACTTAATTAAAAGCAAACGATAATAAATGAACTAATTTTAGACTGCGATTAATTGAGGGGAGAACTAGGGTTGACAGTGCTCAATGGAATTCACAAACGAAGTTCACGAAGGCGATCGACAAAGTCATCCGACGAACGAAGATTTCAGGGTGCAATCAAGGGCATAATCAAAGACGCCAATCAAATGGTAAAGGCCGAAGATTATCACACTGATGCAAGAGCAAGTGTCAGCGATTTTCCTTTAATGTACGATGCATTGTAAATTCTCGCATATTGTATGTTTATGTTTTTGTAAAAATTGTTGTATTCCGCACGCTATGATGTTTCTTCTTGAGTGTAAAAAAAAAAATCGAAAGAAAGCAAAAAAGGGGAGGTCAAAAAAAAAAAAAAAAAAAAAAGAAGAAGAAGCATTAGTCATTTATTTTGGTACATATTCCATTTGCTTTATTGTTTAATTCAATTGTTTTAGAAAGGATATCGCGACACTACAAATTCATGTGTGTGCCGTCAATGATGGCAATTGGCATTTCATTATGAAGACTTCATCACTTGTTGCACAAAGACAAGGCATGGACCGAGGGTCCGGCAATCTCATGTGACGTCATCAATTTCAAGGAGCACCGCGCATGCGAAGCCAATCTGCACTAAAGAAGATCTCGATCTTTCAACTTTGGGCAAGCACCATCAACGACGACAACTGGTGTCTTTTGTTGGAGACCAGCATGCTCTGCCAAACCCTTACACTGAGGGAGCCCTGCGGCCAAAGGTCATACAGCCTCTAATCAATCTCAAAAAGTGCGACAGCGACGACAAGGACCTCCCACCCACGAGGTCAACAGGCGGTGCTAATTACAATTGTTTGGTGGTGTTCTCATCTCAATTTGTCACGGTCTAATTTGAGTCCAAATAAATCTTTTCTAAAAAATAAAAATTAACTTTTTGATTTTGAAGCACTTGACCATTAATGCGAATTCTAATCTTGAGTCATTGATTTCGAATGTGAGCAATTTCCTCGAGTCTAGGGGCTTCCCCCTACTCTCGTCCTTCCGTCAATTTTTTCTGCGCAAACACAATGTCAAAGATCCCACGGGATCTTTCTTTGCTTTCCCAAAACACTGGCCTTGTGCCTTCCCCAATCAATTCCTGTAATTTGTCACAGCAAGGGAGGCGAGGGAATGTGATCCTCTGACTCTCAAAATCCAAAATTGGGAAGTATGCTCAAATGAATGAATGTGAACTGGGGCTGCGCGTCAGGATTCAGAAATGATAGATGGGTTCCCCGTTAATGCAAAACGTCTCAGGGGTAGGACAACTCTCACAGATAGTTGGTCCTTGGAAGTTTTAACATCAAAAATCATCAGAATTTGTGAGACAACCGTCACAGATGGTTAGGTCCCTTTCAAGAGAATCATCGGAGGGAAGTTTTTTCAGATTAGCAGTTTGGGCCACAGGTCACAAAGCTCAATCACCGGCAATACTGGGGGCTGTGTATAATTGGTTAATTCTCGAAGGCAGTTGATTTCCCCATCAAAGCGTCGAATGGAAATGTGACTATCACAATGTGTGAGTTACTCCCAGCAGCGAAACATCAAATCTGCAACAACTCTCAACGATAGTTAGGTCCCAAAGCAGTATGAGTATCAAGGCATGGAGCTGCCTCGAACCGATGAACAGTACAAGAATCACCTTGGGATAGCAGTAGGGGCTTCAGAACTTATGACCGCTTTTACAAACAGCGAGGTCCTCAGAAAATGAGTCGTCAAATGTGGGACTGATCCTTGACAAAGTGGGGGCTTTCATGATTGAAGATCTGGGGGCTGATTCTGAAAAGGCACTGGGCTTCCGCAACCGACATCTGGGGGACAAGGCAAAGTAATCCACCAGGAGAGACACCGTCGAGTAAACTTGATCAAATGGGTGTAGAGAATTGACCTTTCGAGTACTCGCGCTAGGCCTCCAACCTCGCTTCACCATATATCTCACCATGACTCTCGTTCCTCGCAAAGTTTTCAAAAGAAAAATGCACAGTTCACTCCTTTCCCGATTTTCCCTCTTTGCACATAAACATTTTGTTCATTTTATAAAAAGCAAAGGCTGAAATGCAAGCAATGCACACGTGTCAAAAAAAAAATGAAACAAAAGAGAGTGTTTTCAATTCTGAAAGAAAGATGGCAAGATTTAAATTTCAAAATCATTTGCAAAGGAAATCCTCGTTTGAAGTCCTTCAATCATCAATGACAATGAGAAGTTTTTGAAGTGAAAAATGCGCGTCGTGATATTGCATACTTGTGAAAATCTTTTGCAGGTGTCCAAATCTAATCCCATGCAGGTACCCCATCGCAAGAAGGGTCATCTCCAATAAATTGTCTGTCAATCAAAATGTGTTTTTCGAGTTTTTCACAAACTCGAACTACGTAAGGTCTGATTCCCGAAAGGGATACGTAGGCAGCTTGCTTCGGCGAGTCCGACCACAAACACATCGAAATGATGGAAAGCAAGCAGTTCTCAACGTGATATGTTCTTTATCTCTCGATCTTTTAATCATGATGATTTGGTTGCGTGTATGACACACTCTCTGCACATGAATGTCACGATATCACTTGTATATTGCATACTTGTGAAATTTTCTGCAGGAATATTTTCAACACCCACTGCATCTCATGCACATGGGAACTCTGCTCGTTCCATTACACTTACCAAGAAATCCATCGACACGTTTCTGCTTAGGGAATTCAGTTTTTCGATGTTCCAAACTCCAATCAAAATGTGTTTTTCGAGTTTTTCACAAACTCAAACTACGTCAGGTCTGATTCCCGAAAGGGATACGTAGGCAGCCTGTCACCTCAGGTCCGACCACACACGCATCAAAACGTTGCAATGGAGATCTTGGCACCGCAAGTCCGGCCACAAAACGCATCAAAATGTTGAGAAGGGGAGCTTGACCACAAACGCCTCAAAATATCCCAAAGCAAGTTTGTTCATGCACTCATCGAACCGATGAACAGTACAAGAATCACCTTGGGATAGCATGTATATATATGTCTTGAGTTCATTTTGGTGTTAATCTCATGCTTTAGATCTCAAATCCCAGCAAGATATAGTCCATTTGCTCAGCATGTGTATATTCTGCCCTCATCTCCTTCTTTGTTGTTTATTCTCATTTTTGTTTATGTTTGTTCATAAATAGACACATGATAATGTTAATAATATATCAATAAGAAAGTTCCCTAAGTTACATGGGTTTGTTCCAAGTTTATGCCATGTTTTGACCTCCATCTCCATGCCATATATAATCTGCCCAGCATGTTTAGTTTTAACCAAGGATTTTGATGTGCTGTTTTCTCTATCATAACTTTGTTTATAGATCTAGATCAAAACACAAAAGTTGTTCATAATGTGTTAAAGTACATTCTTATGAAGTTTCATGTTCATATTACATGTTTAGAATAGGTTTTCATGCTAATATTTGAGTCCCAGACATGCTGTCCAGTGTGTATTTCTCTGTACCATGCTGCCTTCTTGTATTTAAAACTCTGTCAAAACCTGGTTTTTTGGCTTAAGTCAAAACACAAATTTTGTTCCCAACGAATCCAGAAAAGTGTACATACTTTTTACATATTTTTTAGATCTCCAAAAGTCCCCTTTTTCGTCCCTCCTTCAGACTTTCAAATTCCAGAATTGGCATTCTCAGCTTCTGACACCAATATGTCAGAGCTTATTTGAACCACTAAAACTCATCATCTGAACCTAAGATTTGGGTTACTTCATGTATCGAATGTGGTATTCAACTTTCATTCTTTGTGTTTTCCAAGATTCATGAGTTTCGATGCAGTAAATTGGTTCTGAATGTATGAATGCCATGACTTTTCTGTGCTGAATGCTTTTTGTGATTATTGTTCTCATTATCATTTGAGCTCAAAGAACTAATCCAAAAAATTCTATAAAAATTCATCAATGATATCTAACAATCTGGGAGTAAATCCCAATTTCTAGTTTTGGATTTGAATAAGTCTAAACCAGGCACATAAGCTCGGGGACGGAGAATGGCGTCGTATCCAATGGTCGAAGCCGCGACGTGGACATTTATTCTTTCATGGGATTTATCCCATTCTTTTTGTATATATGTATTATTTGTAAAATTTTCCCCTTTCCCCTTTAATTGTATTACTTGTCTATTTGATTCAAATCCTTTTCGAAAACCAATCGGGAATCCACCCAAACCGGTTCCCGGTTGTGATCAAATGAATCGACCTAGAATAGGAGACTCCTTTATACATAAACACATACACATTTTTCCAATGTTAGAGCATAATAAGGCATTTTCAAAAGGCACTTAAAATCAAACGTAGGCGGAAGCATGCTAGAGACTGTAAGGGCGAGCGGAGTGCTGCTAATCACCTTCTCCTCTCGTAACTTAGCCCCCGAACCCACTTCAAACTCAACAAAGGTTTTATCTCTATTTTCCTTAATAAAATGAGGTGGCGACTCTTCTTTTTTCAAAACCAAAGTAGGGTAACCATTTTGAGAAACCGAGCGGATTCCAGCCGCGTTTCGCACGGATCCTTACGCGGGTACGGGCGTGGGCTCTCACAGCTTGTCTCGATATGGACCGAGTTTCCGACTTGGAGCTCATGGGAGCTTGTCTCGATATGGACCGAGTTGTCGACTTGGGGCTCATGGGAGCTTGTCTCGATATGGACCGAGTTGCCGACTTGAAGCTCATGGGAGCTTGTCTCGATATGGACCGAGTTGTCGGCTTGGGGCTCATGGGAGCTTGTCTCGATATGGACCGAGTTGGTTGACTTGGAGCTCATGGGAGCTTGTCTCGATATGGACCGAGTTGGTTGACTTGGAGCTCATGGGAGCTTGTCTCGATATGGACCGAGTCGCCGACTTGGAGCTCATGGGAGCTTGTCTCGATATGGACCGAGTTGCCGACTTGGGGGTGCGGGCACGGTTGAATGTTTTGAGTGAGGTCGTTAGCGAACCCTTGTTGACGAATCCGTTAGTGAATCCGTTTGATGAAATATTGCTTTGAAGTCTCGTGCCATTTGGAGTCACACTTGACTTTTTTGAATTGTGGGGTACGGGCACAGTTGACCGCGACCAGAAAAATGTTCCTGCTGGGAATGAAATGTTGAGATTGACTCTTGAGGGGGGTGTGGCACCCGTGACAGAACTTAGGGAGTTTGGAATCTGTGGGGAAACCTTGATACGATGCATGGATTTTTGTATGGGAGACTGATCCTGCCTGATAATGGGAAGAGCGCGCGTCCGGGCCTCGTTGTTGGACGCGCGCGCCTCGTATGAATATGTCGGGAGGCGCGCGCCTGGCGCATAAGTTCAGCATATTTAAACAGGCTGTTTGCTGTTTTCGGCCATTTTTCAAAAATTTGAAGAACCCTCCAAATTCCAAGCCCAATTTTCGTAGATAAATCACCCCAAAACACTTTCTTGCTGCTCTAGGATCAATTCCGTCAAAGAAACGATGTCGGATCGTCAGCAATCACCTCCGTTTGAGATGCCACAGGGCGAGGAGCCCGAAATTGGGGTTGAAGCTATGGACCCGAGCTTGCTTACTTTCCGGCCTCATACCCATATTTCTCACTTCGTGACTTCGGGTTTGGTAAGAATGCCTCACCTTTCTTGTCGATTTCGGGTTTCATGAAGTTCTGTTTTCTTTACCCGAAATATTGCTGCAGCAGCTTTATTGATCATTCTTTGCATGTTGTTTGTTGTTGCTGATTTGTTGTAAGGAACATATTGGGATGTCCATTTTCACGTTCGTACACTTGCTTGTACATTGTTCTGCCGTTGAAATCTCTGTGTTGAGTTCATCCGTTTTCTAGCAGTCGTGCTGATGAAATTTTTGCTGTTCCTCTTTTTCCTTTCAGGAGTGGACCCGTTTGACAGAGATTCGCGGTGGGGCTCATGGGCCCATCTCTATATGGAAGAGGTTGCCTGAGAATGTTCGAGCCCGAGTCACAGGGACTCATTTTGGTCTTTTTGTCACTAGCCTCCCAGCTTTGAAGAATGACCCTGATGTGGTTCAGGCATTGAGGGAGAGATGGTGGGATACCACCCATACCTTTCATTTACCCATGGGCGAGGTGACTATGACGCCTACTGATTTCACAGCTTTGACGGGCTTGCCGTTCATGGGGGTGCCTGTCCCTTTTGGTTTGAGAGGGGCTGCTCGAACTCCGGACGAGTTACTGGCCTTGGTTGACTGCCGGTTCGAGGTTAAGAATTCTCGAGTGACATGGGGGAGAATCCGGGCTTATTTCAGCATCTTGATGGCTGAGGCTCGAGGTGTTACTGCTGATCGGGTTGATGCTGTGGCCCATTGCTTCATTTGGTACTTGTTATCCCACACTCTGTTTGCCAATGGGGGATCTTCGGCCTCTTTGGCTCTGCTTGACTTGTTAGTGGACTTGGACCAGATCGGCCAGTATAACTGGGGCGCAGCGGGCTTGGCTGCTTGTTATCACGGCATGGATTTGACCAGCCGCTCGACTACCAGCTCTGTTACGGGCTTCAGCTTGCTGTGGGAGGTATACCACTTACTGTCCCTTTTATATTCTCCTTGCCTTAGTCATAACTGCCTTTTTCGTTGACTGTCATTAACTTTGTTTCCGCCTCTTGTCTACAGCTTTGGGCTTTTGCTATCCTGAATCTGAGGGACTTCAAGATTGCCAAGGAAGGCCAGCCCCAGTATCCGAACTGCGCACGGTGGGCGTATAAGGAGAGGAATGTGAAGACTGGCACGAATCCCATTAGTCTTACTTCGGCCCGACGGCACTTGGACACCCTGAGGCCTGAGTCTGTTGCCTTCTCTTTGTATCCGTGGAGATCAGTTCAGCACTAGTTTGAGCACACTCTTATCCCTACCCGTTCTCGGCTTTTGATGAGTTCGGGTGAGTGCATGGCTCTGTACTTGGGAGATAGAGTATTTTGGCAACACGGTACCCAGGTGACAGACTTTTACACCCCTCCTCGTCCTGCAGTTCCAGACATTCCTCCTTTCTGCCCTCGTAACTGGAGGTCGCTCCCAGAGGCTGATCGTGCAGCATATATGGTAGGGGTTGATGCCGTCCCTTATATTCACTTGGATCAGGATTATGGCCTCTTCAGGGAGAACAACTTGATGCAGGGCTTTATGTTTGCTGATCCGAGGAGATCACAGGCTGCTCCTTCGACTTCCACTCGGTTTTATACTACCGGTGCCGGGTATTGTTTTGATCCTCCTTTGCCTCCTCCTTATTACACTTATTCAAACTTCGGGGTCTTTGAGGAGCAGAGGGAGATTGTTTCCGAGGATATGTCACCGGAGAGGGAGCCTCCCGCTCAGGCTGCTGTGGTATGTTTTTCTGACCATCTTTGCATTTTCTCAGTTCCAGTCTTGTTTTTCTGTCCTTTGTATTGATGTAATTTCCTTTCCCCGTTCTTTGTTGCAACAGGTGCCCGTAGCTGCTTATAGGCACTTGGGTAGGCAGAACAAAGGGATGAGGCGGAGGCTTCGTCAGCTGGAGGAGAGGGTGCTGGAGCTGTGCAGGGATATTGCTGCCATGACCAGAGATGCTGCTGGTGCTGTCTCTGGTGCTGCGAGAGGAGCTGCCCGAGGTGCTCGGGGCATGGGACGAGGCTGCAGGGATGCTGCGCTGGACATTGATGAGGCTGTCTCTTCGGCGAGGCAGTCGCTGAGCAGGAGTCTGAGCCATAGTAGGAGTCTGAGCCGAGAGGGTAGCCAGAGCCGGGGCGGCGCCAGTTCATCAGGGAGAGCTGTCAAGAGGACCCGTCCTGATGTTGTGATTGAGACATCTGAGTCTGAGGATGATGATGACGATGATGATGATGATGACGATGAGGAGACCGAGAGCGGTAGCAGGGGGTGAGCACAGTGCTGGTGATGATGTGCCCGAGCTGTTGAGGCTGAGAGGATGAGGGATTGAAACACTTTTACTTTTGCTTGTAATAACATTTAACATGTATTTACAATCCTAGTTATCTTACTACTCATTTTATGTTCTATTAGCGACTCGATCTTAGATGTCGACTCTTTACAAACAAATGTGTGCCCAAAGGTTGCTTGTTGTCGATGCTTGAACTCCTTTTTGTTGCTGGGATTTGATTTTGCTGCAGGTTGGGTGTGTTGAAGTGCTTGGGTTCTGTTCTGAACTGACAAGGGTTGTTTCTGTCTGAACTGCTGTCAAAGGCGCGCGCGTCGGGCCTTGCTTGTGTGAGGCGCGCGCGTTGTGAAGCCCTGGTCGGAGGCGCGCGCTTCTGGCCTGCTGAATTACAGCCCCTTTCTTTTCTGATCAGAATGTTCCAACAGCTATAAATTTAAACCATTTTTCGACCAGAATGGCCACACAACATTCTTTTGCAAACACTTTCTCCTCCTAAACCACAAAATTCTTGTTATAATGGCCCCAATGACTTTCTCCTTTGAAGTTAAGGTTTCCGTCCCCGAGGGTGAGAAGTCCGTTCCAATGGTGAATGCCGTTCCAGCTGTAGGGTCCGTCTTGACGGTGGAGAAACGTCCGAGCGTTTTTGATCGTTTGGGAAGGCCCAATGACGATGTTGTTGACCCCGTGAGACCGGTGGTTCATGTGCGGGACTATAGACCTCGTCATTTTCCCAAGAAGAAGAAAGGTAAGGGAAATTCTTCATATGCGTGGAAGCGTCCCATGGTTGTCCCCGCTAAGGTTCCGCTTGATAAGGGTAAAGGGAAAGCCGTTGATGAAGCTCCGTCCCGTCCTAGCGTTTTCTCCCGTCTTGACGGTCCCAAAAATGTTCCGTCCCCATCCAAGAAGACTAAAGTACATAACAAGAAGCAATGGGTTCCCAAACCTAAGAAAGATTAGATTTTTCTTTGTACCCCAAGAGATTGCAATTAGACCACTTTGTTTTAGGATTTAATATTTTAATGTCTTTTGTTGCTCAATAAATCCGTTGTAATGGTTTGAATAATTCATTGAATGAATAAAAATTGCATTTTGTTATTTGAAGTGAATTGGGTATTTTTGATATGTTTTAGACCGCACCCGAAGGTTGCCTACGTTCCTCCAGTTGGGAGGCTCAGGTCTTCGTAGTTCAAATAAACAGAGACCATTTTTTTTTTTTTTTTTTGTTGTGCACCCTGTTTTTTGCCTAGACCGCCCTTGCGGGTTTTCAATCTAGCGGGCTTCTTTTTTTGCACGTGCTCTAATTTTTGCCTAGGCCGCCCTTGCGGGTTTTCAACCTAGCGAGCGATTTTTTTTTTTTTTTTTAATGGTCTTTGTTTATTAAGCGTAGAACCTCTTGAGCTTGTTGAGGTTGACCTCCTTTGACAGCTGGTCACCATCTAAATCCACGAGCCGGACTGCACCACCGCTTAGTATCTTTTTGACCACGTACGGACCGATCCATCGGGGTCCCCATTTCCCCAGGGGATTCATGGCATTAGGAGGATGTTGTCTTAAGACCAAATCTCCCACATTGATGTTTCGAGGCCTCACTTTTTTGTTGAAAGCTCTTGCCATCCTTTGCTGATATGCCCTCGTGCGTTCGAGTGCTCTTAACCTTTTCTCGTCGAGTAAGGCTAGCTGTTCGTATCGACTTTGCATCCAGTTGACCTCGTTGACTTGATTCTCGAGGAGGACTCGTAGAGATGGGACTTCAAGTTCGATAGGGAGTACGGCTTCAGAACCATAGACCAATGCATAAGGAGTTTCTCCTGTTGCGGATCGTATTGATGTGCGGTAGCCCCACAATGCTAATGGTAGCTTTTCGGGCCAATCCCTTCCTGTTGAGGCCATTTTCTTGACGATGGTCTCGATGGTCTTATTTGCTGCTTCGACTGCGCCATTTGCTTGGGGCCGGTAAGGAGATGACTTGTGCTTGGTGATCTTGTATTCTACCAAAAGTGCATCCATTTCCTTCTCAAAGTGAGAGCCGTTGTCGGAAATGATTTCATGAGGCACGCCGTATCAGCACATGATATTAATCTTTCCAAATTCGGCCACTTTCTTGGCGTTGAGGGTCCGATAGGCTTGTGCTTCGACCCACTTTGTGAAGTAGTCGACTGCCACTAGGACGAATGACTGCCCATTGCTTCCAGCAGGATGAACTTTACCGATGATGTCCATCCCCCAACAAGAGAAAGGCCAAGGTGTGACCATGTTGTAAAATTGTGAGGGTGGAGCATGTTGCAGATTAGCGTGGAATTGGCACTTGGCACACCTTTTGACTTTCTCGATACAGTCTCGTTCCATAGTGCTCCAATAGTAACCAATGCGAAGTATCTTCTTGACTAGCATAAACCCATTCATATGGGGTCCACATTCTCCTTCGTGCACTTCACACATTATCTCTTGAGCTTCAGTCTCATTGGCGCATAGGAGATTGATCCCGTCGTGGTGCCTTTTATAGACTCGATCCCCAATCAGCACGTACCGAGAGGCTAACCTTTGCAGAGCTGCTTGAGACTTCTTATTGATGTTCTCGGGATAAGTGCCATCCTTGAGGAAGTTCATGATGTCCGAATACCACGGAGAGTTTGTTTGAACCTCGTTGATCTCGATACTCATGCAATATGCCGGACTGTTCCTTCGAGCAATTTTGAAAGGCTTTACCATTTTCCCTTTGGGCATTTCAACTAATGAAGCTATAGTGGCCAGTGCATCGGCGAAACAATTCTTATCCCTTGGCAGGTAGTTGAAAGTGATCTCTTGGAATTGTTCAACCAGTTCTTCAAGGTGCTGACCATACTGTTGGAGAATCGGGTCTTGGGTTCGCCATTTACCCGATTGCTGATTGATAAGGAGCAAAGAGTCGCCGAACACTTCTAGTTCCGTGACATTTCTTTCGAGAGCTGCTTCGAGCCCTGCTATGTATGCTTCGTACTCGGCAATGTTGTTGGTAGCTTCGAATTCTAGGCGTATGGCAATGGGAGTGTAGATGTCTTTTGGATCGACAAGCAATACCCCTATACCAAAACCGTGTTTATTGGCGGCGCCATCGAAAAAAAGTTGCCACTTGTCTTCCTCGGTTGTGGTACAAATTAAATGCTCGTCGGGGAACTGTACATCTTCCCCCTTCACTTCGTCACATGGGAATTCGGCAAGCTGGTCACTGAACACTTTCCCCCTGACGGATTTTAGTGTGACGTAAGTGATATCATAGCCGGCGAGCATGAAGTACCATTTGGCTATTCTTGCTGACATGAAAGGCTTCTCGAAGATGTAGCGGAGCGGATCCACCTTTGCTACTAGCTTGATCGGAAAAGCTTCCATATAGTGTTTGAGCTTTTGAGTGACCCAAACCAATGCTGCACATGACTTCTCTAAGACAGAGTAGTTCTTTTCGCCCCTTGGAATCGGCGACTGACAAAATAAATGGCGTTCTCCTTTGTGGACTCTCGTTGCTCTTGTGCTAACATAGCCCCTAGGGCTTCATCATTGACAGTGAGATAAAGCAACAGAGGTTTCTCCTTGTGCGGCGGAACTAGAACAGGGGGGCACGTCAAGTAATGCTTTACTTGATCGAAGGCTTCTTGGCACGCGTCGGTCCATTCTAGAGCCACATTCTTCTTGAGTAACTTGAAGATTGGCTCGCACATGGAAGTGAGTTGGTGCACAAACCGACTGATGTATTGTAGTCTTCCCATGAAACCTTTAATCTCTTTCTGCGTCTTTGGAGGAGGCATGTCAATGATTGCCTTGATTTTGGAGGGGTCTACTTCGATTCCCCTTTCAGTGACCATATAACCAAGAACTTTGCCTCGGATAACCCCGAATGTGCACTTTGTAGGGTTGAGCCTCATCTTGTGTTGACGAAGCCTTTCGAAGAACTTGCGGAGATCGATTAGGTGTTGACCATCGGTTCCTTTGGAGTGAATGATCATGTCGTCCACATAGACCTCGATTTCTTTGTGAATCATATCGTGGAACAAGTCTGTCACGGCTCTTTGGTAGGAAGCCCCAGCATTTCTTAACCCAAACGGCATGACTGTGTAGCAAAAGGTACCCCACGGTGTTGTGAAGGCTGTCTTATGTTGATCTTCCTCGGCCATGAGAATCTGATTGTACCCAGCGAACCCATCCACGAATGAGCGAACCTCGTAGGCAGCAGTGGAGTCGACTAGCATGTCGATATTAGGGAGTGGGAAATCATCCTTTGGGGAAGCTTTGTTTAAATCCCGGAAGTCTACGCAAACTCGAACCTTGCCGTTCGCCTTCCTAACTGTCACAATGTTGGCTAACCATGTCGGATACTCGATAACCTTGATGAAACCCACACTGAGGAGATTCTCAATCTCTTCTTTGACCTGCAGAGACCATTCTGGCTTGATCTTTCGGAGCTTCTGCTTTACTGGCCTGGCATCTTCTTTGATCGGAATCCTGTGCTCCGCTACCTTTCTGTCTAAACCCGGCATGTCTTTGTATGACCATGCGAATACATCCACGAACTCCTGTAGTAATGCAATCAACCTGTCTTTGTCGTCCCCCTTGAAGAAGCTTCCAATCTTAGTTTCTTTTGGCTCTTCTTCGGTACCCAGATTAACAACCTGCAATTCTTCGTCAGCCTTTGGACCATTCTCGCCACGACTACGGACTTGTTGAGCAAGTTCATTTAAGTATGTTGTGTTTTCGTGGTCTATTTCATCATAATTTGAATCGTTATTAACTTGTTCGTTAAGTTTATTATTAGTTAATTCATCATTTATGATGTTTGCAATCTCAGGGTACTCAGAAATATCAAATTTTTCATTAGCAAAGAAAGGAAACACAGGCTCGGCTATGGCCTCCAAATCCTCTTGGGTGAGGGTATTAGAGACACTCTCGGACTCGAAAGTAAGTGTGAGCTGCTCTTCCTTTGTTGCTGTGTGGGGTATGCAACCCATTTTTTGGACTAAGAATTCTTCGGATACCACGGGCCCTTTCGTTGAATACCAATTGTTGATCGGCTCGGAGCTTGGCGGGATCTCATTGATAGTTTCGTTCATGATGACGGTGTCATGGATGGCGTTGACTTGGCATTCATTCATTACGGCAAGCTCTTCGAACATGGAGGCTAAATCTGTCAGTTCTTCCCCCACGGTGATTTCTGTCTCGGACTCTATAGTCACCTTCCTTCCCCACCATTCACGGGGCGACATGGTAGTTGGTTCCCTTTCGGATTTTTGGATCTCACAATCGGAGAAGATTTCGAGGCCGGGCTTTTTGACACCCTTATTGTTAACCCATGGCTCGGGAAAGATCATGTATGGAACGTCTTCCCCTTGGCGGACAAAATAACCATTCAACGTCTTGCGGTAAGGCCTTAGATTAGGGACTTCATACCTACGGCCTTCTTTACGAGCTCGGGCCTTTTCGTTCTTGATCGCTTGCTCTTGCTTCAAGTCTTCTTCGGAAGGCTCGTACCCCAAACCGAATGTGTTCTTGACAAATGGGACTTGCATGGGATGTAGGATTCCTTGTTGATATTTCCCTAGGCCTAAACTAGGGAAGTAGTCCATATTCCTCATCATGCGGAGGACTTTGTGATTGCTGGGGGTCCATGATCCGTTTCCCCCTTCTTTATCAATGGCGTTGATCGAGACGCCGGAGAGAGTGGAGTCTGGTAGACCATGCTGAACTTGGTGGACGGGCTCACCTTTTCTGTGGATAGTGATGTTTTCAGCCATTACGGTCACTATTTCATCACCATTTCGGATCTTGACACATTGGTGGAGAGTTGACGGTACGGCATTAGCACTGTGAATCCATGGTCGACCCAACAGTAAGTTGAACGAGGCCGGGATATCAAGCACTTGGAATGGAACGGACATGACCATGCTTCCAAACTCAATGTCTATTTCGATCATACCCATGACTGTACGGGCGGTGCTGTCATAACCTCGGATTACTTGAGTAGAAGGCTTCAAATCAGAATCCTTAAGCCCCAGTATGCCCATGATTCTACCAGGCATGAGATTGAGTGCGGAACCACCGTCCACTAAAACTCTCGAGACGGGCCTCCCCCTTGCTCGTACCTTGAGATAAATAGCTTCGTTGTGGTCGGAACCAAACGGTGGAAGGTCCATATCGGCAAAGGTGATTACGTTGCCAAAATGAATGTGACCAATCATTGTTGTGAGGTCCTCGGGAGTAGTATCGGGAGAAACTGATGTATCATCGAGATTGCGGATGACAAGATCTCGGTGTTTCTTTGAGGATGCAATGAGGTCCCAAATAGAGATGTTGGCTTGAGTTTTCTTGAGTTGGACAAGTAGAGGATCTTCGGGAGCGTTGTGAGCTTGCGGCTTTTGAGAAGAGGAGCTCGGTGCGGAAGTGGAAGGGTTGCTTGCTATGACTCGGCCGGATCGAGTTAGCATGTTGACGTTCCCATCTTGCTTCTTTTTCCTATTCTCTAGTACTCCCCTCATTACCTCATCGTAAGTCACTACATAACAAGAATTGTCAAGTTTATTCATAATATTGGGGCCCTCATTCACAATTGGGATTGAATGGGTGGTCCCCTCAAATTCTCCTATCTCTATTACATTGACATGCTCGTCATTAGTCACTACAAATTCTTTCTTATCTATGAGATATTGAATGACATTGCGGAGAATGAAGCAATCCTCGGTGGTGTGGCCACTATATTGGTGGTAGCCACAATATTTGTGGTGAGCATGATTAGAGTTGATCGTCTTGGGTTGGTACCCTTGCACGGGTGTGATTTGACCCTTTGCCTTGAGGACCTCGAACACTTCGGTTTGAGTCATGCCTTGGAGAGGCGTGTAGACACGGTCACTTCGGGACTTCTTCCCTTGAGGTGGAGGAACCTTTTTGTAATTCCCCTTGTCAATAGTGACGGCGTTGACCGAGGCCTCTTTTGTGGAGTTGGAAGCGGCCTTGTAGCGGTAAGAAGGAGTGGTCTTCTTAATCTCCTTGAGCAAGTCATCCATGCGTACCCCCGCCTCATACATTTGGGAGAAGTCGGAGTAGCAAGCCCCACTTAGGTGGGTGCGGAGATCAATCTTGAGACACTTGAGAAATATGTCCATTTGCTCTTTTGTGTTCGGCCTCTCAACAATTTCAGAGAGTTTGTCATTCCATCTTCTTGTGAAGTCGATGAAGGACTCATTGTCTCGTTGAGTGGTGTTCTCTAGCTCTTTCCTTGTGGGCCGGTGAGTGGTGTTGCCTTGGTATTGGTTCTTGAAGGCAAGCATGGCGGAGTCCCAATCAAGACAGACAGTGAGCGGGAGAGTAGCATACCAATCTTTTGCCGCCCCCTCGAGAGTGAGAGGAAAGCATTGAGCCATCACCTTGGGGGAGACCTTCTTTGGAACCATTGCCCAAATATAAGTCTCAATGTGAGCCATAGGACAAGAGTTGCCCTTGAATTTGCTTATGTCGGGCATCTTGAACTTATCGGGAAGAGCGGCCATAGTACTCATGAGGATGGATTGTTGGGTTTCGATCAAACATGCGCAGCGGAATTTAGCATTTAAAATTTTGAAACCCAAAGCCATGGATCCGTTCATACGATTAAATCAAATACAACATAGGAATAAAGGAATAAACTAACCCTTGATGGCTATCAAATTCTCTTGGTCTTTGGTGGAGGTTTGAAGACTTGATCACGATCACAAAGCTTGAACACGAACTTTGAAGATGATGATTTTCACCCTCTAGCGGTATCCACACTTCAAACGAATATCAAAGGAGCTTCTTTGATCTTGGTTGCTAGACCAAATTGTGAAACACTTTTTCACAATCAAAAGAACTATATGGAATTTATTTTGTGTATTATTTTGTTCCTCAACCAAGAATGTCTTGGAACAAAATAAACCCTCTCTCAAACTCTTTGAGACTCACTAAATCATTGGCCTAGAGTGCTGGCCGAATTTGGTCTTTTATACACAAGTATGACCTATTCCAAATAGGAAACTTGTGTCAAAATCCTTCCAAAATTCGTTTCCAAAACAAATTAGGAATCTGCCACCCGACAGCACTGTGCGGCCGCCCAAAATCACCTGTGCGGTCGCACAACTATCTGAAGCAAAACTGGTACAAAACTGTCCTAAGTGTGCGGCCGCCCAGTCAATACTGTGCGGTCGCCCACTCTTCAGAATGTCCAGAATTTCCAAAATTCCAATATAGTCCCTTTTAAAGATTCGTTCTATTGTGTGTGACCCTCTAGGATTATACTAAGTTGGCAATGGACTCAAACATGATCCCATAAGATATGATTAGGTTCTAGCAAACCGTCATACCTACCCAAATAGTATAACTAGATACAAGTTCGCATTCCTTTAGAATATGTCACAATCCCTTTGTCCACGATGTCATTGAACACAAGTCATGGTCAAACAGTCAACTTGTTTTGTTCAATACTTTCTCGATTCCGAATATGTTGATAATCCAAATGACATTGATCCAATCAATTCATCTGAGTCCGGCCGAACATTTCATCAACATCATTCCTACGAGTGGCCCAAGCTTGACATCTCTCCGAGGAGGGACAAATCCATTTAGCTTATTATTCTTCCCAACGGGATTCCGATTATGCCAATCATACCCTTTATAACTACTCGGTTAAAAGTAGCGTTTGAATATGTCAAACATAATGTTCATCAAGTGGAAGACTATAATAACTTCATGTCTAAGGATTCAAATGACATAACTAATATGAGATATATGTACGACATAGACCATGACATAAATCTCATAGAGCGGGTCATGTCCAGTACCTTGTTCCAAACAAGTACCCATAAATCTAACATGATCATCCCATGACCATTTAGCCTTTATACTAGTGCTTAACAAGTACTAGGGACGGGGATTATTATAAGTAAACATGAACAACAATAATAATCAAAACATCTCTTTATTGATATGAAATAAATGATAACAATTACAACGTTTATTAAACGTGCCTAGGGCACCACTACCAACAATCTCCCACTTGCCCTAGGCCCAATCTCCCATGTATCTAATACCCATGGACCTAACATGACCATCATGTTTAGCTTGTGGAAGTCCCTTTGTTAGCGGGTCCGCAACATTGTCATCAGTAGGTACTCTGCATATATTTACGTCTCCCCTATCAACGATCTCTCGAATGATATGAAAACGCCTAAGTATGTGTTTGGATTTCTGATGTGCTCTTGGTTCCTTTGCTTGAGCAATAGCACCATTATTATCGCAATAAAGGCCTATTGGATTAGCAATACTAGGAACCACTTCAAGTTCAGTTATGAACTTCTTAATCCAAACAGCTTCCTTTGCAGCATCTGATGCAGCAATATACTCAGCTTCTGTTGTAGAATCAGCGGTTGTACTTTGCTTGGAACTCTTCCAGCTTACAGCTCCACCATTTAACATAAACACAAAACCCGATTGCGATCGGCTATCATCTTTGTCGGTTTGGAAGCTTGCATCCGTGTAAGCATTTACAATGAGATCATCTTCCATTCCTCCATAGACCAAAAACGAGTCTTTAGTTCTTCTCAAGTACTTAAGAATCGATTTTACAGCTATCCAGTGATTTTTGCCAGGGTCGGATTGGTATCTACTTGTCATGCTCAAAGCATAAGATACATCCGGCCTAATACAAATCATGGCATACATGATGGACCCAATTGCCGAAGCATATGGAACATCATTCATTTTCTCACGCTCATCTTTTGTCTTAGGACATTGAGTCTTGCTTAGAGAAACTCCATGTAACACGGGCAAGGTTCCTCTCTTAGAATTTTCCATACGGAATCTTTTAATGACCTTGTCAATGTATGTACTTTGGCTTAAACCAAGTAGCCTCCTTGTTCTATCTCTATAGATCTTAATGCCAAGAATATATGCGGCTTCACCCATATCTTTCATCACGAAGCACTTTCCTAACCAAGTCTTTACAGACTGAAGTGTAGGAATGTCGTTTCCAATGAGCAATATGTCATCCACATATAAAATAAGGAATAGCACTATGCTCCCACTAATCTTCTTGTATACACAAGGCTCATCTTCGTTCTTGATGAAACCAAACTCTTTGACTGATTCATCAAAACGGAGATTCCAACTCCTAGAAGCTTGCTTCAATCCATAGATGGATCTCTGCAATTTGCATACCTTAGAATCTTGTTCAAAACCTTCTGGTTGTGTCATATACACATCCTCTTGGAGTTTTCCATTCAGGAAAGCGGTTTTGACGTCCATCTGCCATATTTCATAGTCATGATATGCGGCAATGGCAAGCAAAATTCTTATAGACTTGATCATTGCTACGGGTGAAAAGGTCTCATCATAGTCAATACCATGAACTTGCCTATAACCCTTCGCTACAAGTCTAGCTTTGTAAGTATGCACCTTCCCATCCATGTCAGTCTTCTTCTTGAAGACCCATTTGCATCCTATGGTTTTTACACCTTCGGGCGCATCAATCAAATTCCAAACTTGATTGTCTTGCATGGATTGCAATTCGGATTCCATGGCTCCAAGCCACTTGTCCGAATCAGGAGAAGACATCGCCTCTTGGTAGGTTGACGGTTCATCATTCTCAATGATTTCTACCTCATTACTATCCGTTACGAGAAATCCATATCTCTCGGGCTCGGATCGTAACCTACTAGATCTGCGAGATGCTTGTGTATTTTGAACAGGTTCCACAACTCCTTGTGGTTCTTGTTCTTGTTCCACTATTGGTTCAATGTTATTTTCTGGGTCTCGAATTTCTTCAAGATTTATTTTACTCCCACTGATTTCTTTGGAGAGAAACTCTTTCTCTAGAAAGACACCAGTTCGGGCAACAAACACTTTGTTGTCCTCTCGTTGTAAAAGTAATATCCTTTAGTTTCCTTAGGATATCCCACGAAAATACATTTATCAGATTTGTGTGCTAGTTTGTCAGAGATAAGTCTCTTGACATAAACTTCGCAACCCCAAATCCTCATGAAAGATAAACTAGGTTTCTTTCCACTCCACATCTCATATGGAGTCTTGGGAACCGATTTAGTTGGAACTTGATTTAGTGTGAAAGCAGCGGTTTCTAGGACGTAACCCCAAAAGGATATTGGAAGATCAACTTGACTCATCATTGATCGAACCATGTCTAACAAAGTCCGATTTCTCCTCTCAGACACACCATTCCATTGTGGTGTTCCGGGCGGAGTCAATTGTGAAACTATTCCACAATTCTTTAGATGATCATCAAATTCTTGACTTAAGTATTCTCCACCTCGATCTGATCGAAGTGCTTTTATACTTTTGCCAAGTTGTTTTTCTACTTCATTTTGAAATATTCTGAATATCTCAAATGCTTCACTTTTATGTTTCATTAGGTAAACATACCCAAATCTACTATAATCATCAGTGAAGGTTATGAAGTATTGAAATCCTCCCCTAGCATTGCTATTTAATGGTCCGCATACATCGGAATGTATCAACCCCAATAAGTCGCTTGCCCTTTCACCCAACTTGGTAAAAGGTGTCTTAGTCATTTTTCCAAGAAGACACGACTCACAAGTATCATATGACTCTAAGTCACATGAACCCAAAAGTCCGTCCCCATGGAGTTTTGAGATACGCTTCTCATTAATATGACCAAGACGGCAATGCCACAAATAAGTATGATTTACATCATTAGGTTTAGATTTCTTATTTACATGATAGACATTATTTTCATTCTTGACATCCAAGATATAAAGGCCATTAAATGAATTAGCAATACCATAAAGCACATCATTTAAATAAATAGAAAATTTCTTATTCTCAATAAGAAACTTAAAACCTTCATTATCCAAACAAGAAATTGAAATAATATTTCTGCTTAAATCCGGAACATAATAACAATTGTTCAAAACAAGAATTAATCCGGAAGGTAAATTGACTTCATAAGTCCCTACGGCTAATGCAGCAACTCTTGCTCCATTTCCCACACGTAGATCTACTTCAGCTTCTTTAAGCAGTCTCCTATTCTTTAGTCCCTGCACATTTAGACAAATGTGAGAACCACATCCGGTATCCAATACCCAAGAATCAGTGGTAGAAAGGAGAATATCTATCATATAGATACCTGAAGTCGACGCAGCCTTGCTGCTCTTCTTCTTCTTTTGCTCTTCCAAGAAAGCCTTGCAATTACATTTCCAATGACCAATTTCTTGACAATGGAAACAGATTGCATCCTTTTGTGAATCAGGTTTTGCCTCAGAAGCCTTGGCAACCTTTGCCTTGCTTATTTTGGGTTTGACAACTTTTGCCTTACCCTTTCCTTTGGCACCGGCCTTCTTCCCATCATGAACCAAGAGCACGGGAGAACCTTTCTCCACAATTTTCATCTCTGCAGTCTTGAGCATCCCATGCAACTCAGAGAGATTCTTATCCATTCCATGCATGTTATAATTCATCACAAACTGATTATAACTTTTAGGCAATGAATTAAGAATGAGATCCGTGGCTAGCTCCAATGGGATTGGATAGCCAAGTTTCTCAAGGTGCTCTACATAACCTTTCATTTTAAGAAAGTGAGGACTCACTTGTTGCCCTTCATTCATTTTACAAGTAGTGAATGCAACAATGGTCTTGTACCTCTCTTGCCTAGCTTGCTCTTGAAACATGGTTCTCAACTCCACGCCTATCTCATAGGCTTCCAAATGTTCCAAACTTTGTTGGAGTTTTGAACACATAGCAGCAAGCATGAGACAACTTACATCTCTAGAATCATTACGATGTTTCTTGTAATTGTCTCTTTCTATCCTAGGGGCAGTAGGTGGTGGTTCAGCAGGGAGAGGCCCATCGAGAATGTACAACTTATCTTCTTGCCTAAGAACGATTCTTATGCTACGGATCCAATCCATAAAGTTAGTACCATTCTCTTCGAGCTTATCCTTCTCAAGGATCGATCGCAACGACATTGATTGAGTGTTATTAGTCATTATCTACAAATATGCAAAATTTCCAAAATTTAATAAGTACCGATCTTCATTAAAGAGATGAATAATGTATTTTTCAAACAAAAATACTCCCACTAAATTATATAACCTTCATATACATCCAATGTATAATATAATTTAAATGGGTTAAGATCCAACTTTAATTTAATTTCAAGTCCGCTAAGGCGGATTACACAAAATAAAATTAATTAGGTAGACAACTCTTGTCAATCATATCTCATATGACTCTTAGTTCCTTTTATGAGATTCTTTAAGAAATCCAATTTCAAAAAGCATGTTAAACCTCATCTTTGCCTAGGCCCAAAACTGTTTTGACGCTCAATTAAGTCTAACCATTTTAAACGCATAGTTAATGTGTCCCGCTAGGGCGTGCCCACATTATCTATCTTGCTCATACATAAATAAATTTAATGCACCTCGCTAGGGCGAATCTACATTAAAATCACTCATGTACTAACAAGTGTTTTAATCATGGCATGGCAATAAAAGACTTAAAACTTTCTTTGAAGGTTCATCACATGTAGCATATAACACATTTATGAGCACATAATATAAACATGTTACACATCAAGTTTAGCCACTAAATTAATCTCCATTAATTTAAGCATGGTATTTATGTGTCATTAGTTTCTCTATAATTATGAGGATGAGACTATTTCAACTTTGGTTATTATCTCCAAATCAAGACAACAAGAAGTGCGGTCGAACTAAGCCATTAGGCAACCACAATCCCGCACTAATTCAAGAAACCAAGAAAGTAGTCCATGTGGCCGAAACTAAGCAATAGATGGTTCTGTTACAAGACTAAAACAAATAGGAAAATCAAACCCCAAGATCCTCACATAAACCAACTACCCAAAACCCATTCCAGATCAGCAAGTCTGGACTGGTTCTGTTACTGGTTTTGTTGGATCTCTCGAAAATTCCAAATTCTGATTTCAACCAAAAATCAGACAATCTGATCCTCATGTGCGGCCGCCCAAAACTCACTGTGCGGTCGCCCAAACATGTGCGGTCGCACAAACTGATCAGAATGTACAGAATTTTGAAGTTCGAAAAATTTTTTGAAGTTCTCTCAAAATCGTTTTTCCCCGATTATTAAAACTTTGATCCAATCAAAAATTAATAATCAACAATTCTGAATCCACCATAATTTATTTATTGCGATTGAATCGTGCGATTAAAGTTGCAAAACAATAAACCACATAAAATCACATAACACATAAACATCACATATTCCAATATTCATATCATGCAAGGCACATAAACAATTTATATACACATAACATGATCCAAGTATTGAATTAATCAACATGAACGGGGCTCTGATACCACTGTTGGGTTTCGATCAAACATGCGCAGCGGAATTTAGCATTTAAAATTTTGAAACCCAAAGCCATGGATCCGTTCATACGATTAAATCAAATACAACATAGGAATAAAGGAATAAACTAACCCTTGATGGCTATCAAATTCTCTTGGTCTTTGGTGGAGGTTTGAAGACTTGATCACGATCACAAAGCTTGAACACGAACTTTGAAGATGATGATTTTCACCCTCTAGCGGTATCCACACTTCAAACGAATATCAAAGGAGCTTCTTTGATCTTGGTTGCTAGACCAAATTGTGAAACACTTTTTCACAATCAAAAGAACTATATGGAATTTATTTTGTGTATTATTTTGTTCCTCAACCAAGAATGTCTTGGAACAAAATAAACCCTCTCTCAAACTCTTTGAGACTCACAAAATCATTGGCCTAGAGTGCTGGCCGAATTTGGTCTTTTATACACAAGTATGACCTATTCCAAATAGGAAACTTGTGTCAAAATCCTTCCAAAATTCGTTTCCAAAACAAATTAGGAATCTGCCACCCGACAGCACTGTGCGGCCGCCCAAAATCACCTGTGCGGTCGCACAACTATCTGAAGCAAAACTGGTACAAAACTGTCCTAAGTGTGCGGCCGCCCAGTCAATACTGTGCGGTCGCCCACTCTTCAGAATGTCCAGAATTTCCAAAATTCCAATATAGTCCCTTTTAAAGATTCGTTCTATTGTGTGTGACCCTCTAGGATTATACTAAGTTGGCAATGGACTCAAACATGATCCCATAAGATATGATTAGGTTCTAGCAAACCGTCATACCTACCCAAATAGTATAACTAGATACAAGTTCGCATTCCTTTAGAATATGTCACAATCCCTTTGTCCACGATGTCATTGAACACAAGTCATGGTCAAACAGTCAACTTGTTTTGTTCAATACTTTCTCGATTCCGAATATGTTGATAATCCAAATGACATTGATCCAATCAATTCATCTGAGTCCGGCCGAACATTTCATCAACATCATTCCTACGAGTGGCCCAAGCTTGACATCTCTCCGAGGAGGGACAAATCCATTTAGCTTATTATTCTTCCCAACGGGATTCCGATTATGCCAATCATACCCTTTATAACTACTCGGTTAAAAGTAGCGTTTGAATATGTCAAACATAATGTTCATCAAGTGGAAGACTATAATAACTTCATGTCTAAGGATTCAAATGACATAACTAATATGAGATATATGTACGACATAGACCATGACATAAATCTCATAGAGCGGGTCATGTCCAGTACCTTGTTCCAAACAAGTACCCATAAATCTAACATGATCATCCCATGACCATTTAGCCTTTATACTAGTGCTTAACAAGTACTAGGGTCGGAGCCTTTCCCCATGTTGAGCCCATTGAACTTTTGGTAGATGTAGGCCATGATAGAATCCACCATTTTGGGCTCATTGTTCTCGGAACTTGGTTCCCCCATTTTCTTGGTGCGGGTGTTGACATAAGGACTCTTGAACAAACCCTCGGTCCATTCGGATTCATCATCATTGTTCTTTTTCTTTCCCTTGGCAAGGTTGGTGAGCTTTTCTTTCATTAGCTCCATTTCGGCCTCGTGGGCCTCCCTTTGGCTGTCGAGGTGGGATTGCCAAATGTCGTCTTTGCTTTGTGCCTCCTTGTTAAGGGTGGAGACTTGCTCTTGGAGGAGTTGGACCATGGTTGAGAGCTGTTCGAGAGACATGGTGTTGCTGCTGCCGGTCATGGTTGATGTCGGAGCTGTTGGAGTGATCTCTTCACGGACTAACCGATTTGCTGAATCCCGGTAGACTTTGTAAGTACCAATTGAACCTACAATGCAGAAGAGGCCCTTGTCAGTCTTGAGTAACACTTGCGGTCCATGAAGAGGCTTAGAACACACAATTGGGCACACGACTCGAACCACATAAGAAAAGACTCTTTTTTTTTTATAAGTCGGAGGGAATGAATCCCTTTTGGGGGTTTCTAAGAAAATAATGGAATCGTCACACTAGTATATAGACCATCTCGCGGTCCCATATACTCATCGGATTCCATCGCGCTTGTGGATCCTACATGTATCGGGATTAAACTAAATTAATGTAGTAAAGCATACATGCGGGGACGGATTTTTATTTTCGTCCAAAATAACCACTTTTGGGGACGGATTTTTATTGCGTCCATTTCAACAAGTTGGCATGTATGATTTGAAGACATAAGTTTAGGGAAATCTCAGTACATGGAAACCGACTTGAGTCACGGAGTGTTAGACCCTAACTAGAATTGTGTGGTTTGTGCTCGGCTTGAATATGAGGCTCAAAGGTCACCCCCGGCATGTAGTCTTGAACTACGCCACGGGCTGAGGTTTACCGCTTCGAAAGAGTCAAGGTCTGGTGGAGCTTGAAACTTTCTAGGACGGGCCTCGACGGGTTTGGGGTTGGACTTGTGCGACTCGATAGTGAGCAGTTCATAGGAATATGTGCATGTAGTGTGAGGTCTAACAAGTGACAAAATTTTCTTTTTTTTTTTTTTTTTTTTTTTTTGAAAAGAAAAAAAAAACACAAAAAACACATAAGCACATAAAATTACAACTCCCGAATCACCCGTGTGACCGGTAAATAAAACACAAAATTAAAACAGTCCGAGGGTTCAATTCTGTTCTGATGCAGGCAACTGTGCCCACACCCCACTGTTCTGCTCAGTCACTGAAACCTGTTTCTATTCTGGAAACCAACCCAGAAGCGTGCGCCTCGGAGTGCTGATGTGGGACGCGTGCGCATGGCGCAATGCTTATGGGAGGCGCGCGCTTCTGGGGCACACCTGTCAGAATGTCAGACTTTGGACTCAGGGGATTGCCCTGGTCCCATGTTCATATTGTAACCCCTGCAGAAGTGATTAGTGCAGAATAACAGAAGAAGAAGATGAAGAACATGAAGAAGTGGGCGATTCTGGTTCTTGATACGGGATGCGCGCGCCTTAGGCTTAAAAGGCCAGACGCGCGCGCCTCCCCCATCAGGAAACAGAATGCCCAGAAAAGATGTAGATTTTGATCAGAATGCAAGTTTAACCCTCAAATGTCCCCAGCGGAGTCGCCACTGTAGATACCCCGGGGGTGACCACGGCCTTAGGCTGGAGCGCGCGGTGTTATCCTAGGATGTCTAACTTGTTTTTTAGAGTCGCCACCTATGTTTCGAGGAACATAAGAAAAACCTATTGATTGTAGCCTAAGTTTGATTACGAAAACAGAGATTCTTTGTTTTGAGGTCCGGGGGTTAGATTACGAGATGGGAAGTACCGAAACACCCATCTCGCCCAACTTAAGTTGGTCTTGCTTGATCAAAATCTACATGAATGAAAATGTTCTTCTTCTTCTTCTTTAAGTCATAAAAAAGGGGGTTTAAAATAAGATTTGGAATGTAGGAGATAACTCCTTAACCAACCTCAATGAGATGAGGTGATCATTAGAGTTATGTCCCAAAATGATTTGGGTGATTGCACATTTGATTAAAGTAAAAAGAGAGAGGAGATGAAGTAGAAGAGGAAGGAAAAGATGGACTTTTACCTACAATTTGAAGACCTTCAAATATTTCTTGATGAAATCCTTGGAGAACCTTTAGAAAGTGATTTTGGTATAGTTTTTGTAAGTTCAATTTTCGGTCCAAGTTTTTATCCTTGAAAATGGAGGTAAAGAGAGGTTTTTATAGGTGAAAGAGGGGTGTTTTTGGTGCCAAAACTCAGTCACCAAGAAATCCTTCCCGGGCAAAATCCTGTAAATTGAGCAAGGGAGGGAATCCTGGCCAGAAATCTGTAACTGACGCCCAGAGGCGCGCGCTTCCTGCTTTGGGGGCGGGAGGCGCGCGCGCCTGGCTCCTGGTGTCGGAGGCGCGCGACTCAGAGAAGGCAATTTTGACAGAATGGACTAGAAAGTCAGCCCTGTCATTCAGTTTAGCCCCTGGACTTAACAAAGTCAGTCAGGAACTTAACGGAAGTGACAGAAACTAACGAGAAACACTTAGAATGGGGAGAAACACAAAATCAAATGTGCAATCGGGGTGAGCGGTCCAAGGCGGGGTGTCTACAGATAGACATTATTTTCATTCTTGACATCCAAGATATAAAGGCCATTAAATGAATTAGCAATACCATAAAGCACATCATTTAAATAAATAGAAAATTTCTTATTCTCAATAAGAAACTTAAAACCTTCATTATCCAAACAAGAAATTGAAATAATATTTCTGCTTAAATCCGAAACATAATAACAATTGTTCAAAATAAGAATTAATCCGGAAGGTAAAGTGACTTCATAAGTCCCTACGGCTAATGCAGCAACTCTTGCTCCATTTCCCACACGTAGATCTACTTCACCTTCTTTAAGCAGTCTCCTATTCTTTAGTCCCTGCACATTTAGACAAATGTGAGAACCACATCCGGTATCCAATACCCAAGAATCAGTGGTAGAAAGGAGAATATCTATCATATAGATACATGAAGTCGACGCAGCCTTGCTGCTCTTCTTCTTCTTTTGCTCTTCCAAGAAAGCCTTGCAATTACGTTTCCAATGACCAATTTCTTGACAATGGAAACAGATTGCATCCTTTTGTGAATCAGGTTTTGCCTCAGAAGCCTTGGCAACCTTTGCCTTGCTTATCTTGGGTTTGACAACTTTTGCCTTACCCTTGCCTTTGGCACCAGGCTTCTTCCCATCATGAACCAAGAGCACGGGAGAACCTTTCTCCACAATTTTCATCTCTGCAGTTTTGAGCATCCCATGCAACTCAGAGAGATTCTTATCCATTCCATGCATGTTATAATTCATTACAAACTGATTATAACTTTTAGGAAATGAATTAAGAATGAGATCCGTGGCTAGCTCCAATGGGATTGGATAGCCAAGTTTCTCAAGGTGCTCTACATAACCTTTCATTTTAAGAAAGTGAGGACTCACTTGTTGCCCTTCATTCATTTTACTAGTAGTGAATGCAACAATGGTCTTGTACCTCTCTTCCCTAGCTTGCTCTTGAAACATAGTTCTCAACTCCACGCCTATCTCATAGGCTTCCAAATGTTCCAAACTTTGTTGGAGTTTTGAACACATAGCAGCAAGCATGAGACAACTTACATCTCTAGAATCATTACGATGTTTCTTGTAATTGTCTCTTTCTACCCTAGGGGCAGTAGGCGGTGGTTCAGCGGGGAGAGGCCCATCGAGAATGTACAACTTATCTTCTTGCCTAAGAAAAATTCTTATGCTACGGATCCAATCCATAAAGTTTGTACCATTCTCTTCGAGCTTATCCTTCTCAAGGATCGATCGCAACGACATTGATTGAGTGTTATTAGTCATTATCTACAAATATGCAAAAATTTCCAAAATTTAATAAGTACCGATTTTTATTAAAGAGATAAATAATGTATTTTTCAAACAAAATACTCCCACTAAATTATATAACGTTCATATACATCCAATGTATAATATAATTTAAATGGGTTAAGATCCAACTTTAATTTAATTTCAAGTCCGCTAAGGTGTATTACACAAAATCAAATTAATTAGGTAGACAACTCTTGTCAATCATATCTCATATGACTCTTAGTTCCTTTTATGAGATTCTTTAAGAAATCAAATTTCAAAAAGCATGTTAAATCTCATCTTTGCCTAGGCCCAAAACTGTTTTGACGCCCAATTAAGTCTAACCATTTTAAACGCACAGTTAATGTGTCCCGCTAGGGCGTGCCCACACTATCTATCTTGCTCATACATAAACAAATTTAATGCATCTCGCTAGGGAGAATCTACATTAAAATCACTCATGTAATAACAAGTGTTTTAATCATGGCATGGCAATAAAAGACTTAAAACTTTCTTTGAAGGTTCATCACATATAGCATATAACACATTTATGAGCACATAATATAAACATGTTACACATCAAGTTTAACCACTAAATTAATCTCCATTAATTTAAGCATGATATTTATGTGTCATTAGTTTCTCTGTAATTATGAGGATGAGACTATTTCAACTTTGGTTATTATCTCCAAATCAAGACAACAAGAAGCGCGGTCGAACTAAGCTATTAGGCAACCACAATCCCGCACTAATTCAAGAAACCAAGAAAGTAGTCCATGTGGCCGAAACTAAGCAATAGATGGTCTCGATGAACGTAGGCCAATTGCATTCACAATTCCACATGGATCTCCAATCATTGAATCAAGAACTTTGTTTCTCAATTTTATCAATTATGAACTCTTCATAATTCTAACTTCGTTTTATATTTGAAACTTTGATTGCGATCACACAATCTCGATGAACGCCCGAACCAATGCAAAGGACCAGGCGCCCGCTTGAATGGCCAGAATAGTATAGAATTTTAAAGTTCGAAAATTTTGTCTCAAAATTATTTTTCCCCGATTATTAAAACTTTGATCCAATCAAAAATCAATAATCGAAATAATTCATAATCCACCATAATTTTTATTGCGATTGAATCGTGCGATTAAAGTTGGAAAAACAATAAACCACATAAAATCAAAAATACATAAACAGCATATAATCCAATATTCATATCATGCTTGGTACATAAACAATTTATATACACACAACATGATCCAAGTATTGAATTAATCAACATGAACGGGGCTCTGATACCACTGTTGGGTTTCCTAGTAACATGCGCAGCGGAATATAGCAATTAAAATTTTAAGAAACCCAAAGCCATGGATCCGTTCATATGATTAAATCAAATACAACAAGATGAATAGAGGAATAACTAACCCTTGATGGCTATGAATTTTCTCTTTGGTCTTGGTGGAGATCTTGAAGCTTTATCACGAACAAATCACGAACTTTGTAAGATGATAAAATTCACCCTCTAGCGGTATCCACACTTCGAACGAATATCAAAGGAGCTTCTTTGATCTTGGTTGCTAGACCAATAATTGTAAAATACGCTTTCACAATTTAATAAAGAACTATATGGAATTTATTTTGTGAATTATTTTGTTCCTCAATCAATGATATCTTAGAACAAAATAAAATCTCTCTCAACCTCTTTGAGACTCACAAAAACACTTGTCCATATGGTCTGGCCGAATTGGGGTTTTTATACACAATTAAGATCTATTCCAAATAGGTAACTTGTGCCAAAAACCTTTCCTAATCAAATTAGGAATTTTCCTGTCGGCAAGACCAGGCGCCCGCCCGGTACCACCCGAGCGCCTGCTCATTTGGGCAGAAGGTCAAGGCCTTTTCCAGCTTATTCAGGCGCCCGCCTGGTTCAACCCAAGCGCCCGCTTGGTTGACCAGGAGGCCCAGAATAATTCCAGAAATTCCCTTGAGGTCCTTCGACCCTAAATTCCAATACAGTCCTTTTATTTAAAATTCGTTCTATTGTGTGTGACCCTCTAGGATTATACTAAGTTGGCAATGGGCTCAAACATGATCCCATAAGATATGATTAGGTTCTAGCAAACCGTCATACCTACCCAAATAGCATAACTAGATACAAGTTCGCATTCCTTTAGAATATGTCACAATCCCTTTGTCCACGATGTCATTGAACACAAGTCATGGTCAAACAGTCAACTTGTCTTGTTCAATACTTTCTCGATTCCGAATATGTTGATAATTCAAATGCTGTTGATCCAATCAATCCATTTGAGTCTGGCCGAACATTTCATCAACATCATTCCTTCGAGGGGCCCAAGCTTGACATCTCTCCGTGGAGGGACAAATCCATTTAGCTTATTATTCTTCCCAACGGGAATCCGATTATGCCAATCATACCCTTTATAACTACCGTGTTAAGGTAGCGTTTGAATATGTCAAACACAATGTTCATCAAGTGGAAGGCTATAATAACTTCATGTCTAAGGATTCAAATGACATAACTAATATGAGATATATGTACGACATAGACCATGACATAAATCTCATACAGCGGGTCATGTCCAGTACCTTGTTCCAAACAAGTACCCATAAATCTAACATGATCATCCCATGATCATTTAGCCTTTATACTAGTGCTTAACAAGTACTAGGGACGGGGATTATTATAAGTAAACATGAACAACAATAATAATCAAAACATCTCTTTATTGATATGAAATAAATGATAACAATTACAACGTTTATTAAACGTGCCTAGGGCACCACTACCAACACAAACCGTGGCTGGTATCGGGCAAGTTATGACGGCACTAACTCAACCACAGCAGAACCCACAAGTTCCTATGAGGGATCTGCTAGAACTCTTTCAGAAACGGAATCCGGAGTCATTTTCTGGCTCTAAGAATGAGAAACCAGAAGACTGGGTGAAAGACATGGAGAAATTTTTCGAAACTCTGGATTGTACTCCAGAAAGGAAGGTGGTGTTCGCCACATTCATGCTTAAGGGACAAGCCCTGAAATGGTGGGAAGGAGAGAAGAGAGCTGCTACGGCTCGTGGTGATGCTGCGCTTACTTGGGATGGATTCAAGCGCATCTTCTATGCAAAGTATTATTCAATGAGCGTTCGAAACGCTAAGGTGGAAGAATTCATGACTCTAACCCAAGGAAGGATGACTGTGGACGAGTATTGCGAGAAGTTCACAGAGTTGCTAGAGTTTGCTCCGGCGTTCTTCGATAATGATGAGCAAAAGGCCCGGGAGTTCGAACTTGGTCTGAGTGACCGAATCCGCTACAGAATTACCCCACTGATGTTGCCAACGCACGATCAAGTGTTGGACCGAGCTAAGATCGTGGAAACTGAAGCGGATAATTATCGGAACAAGAAGGATGAAAGGAAGAAGACGACCGAAAAGGAACCTACCAAAGGGAGCTGGAATAAGAATGAGGATAATAAGCGCAAGACGAGTGATGATCGTGAGAAGGATAGTACGGCTAACAAGTACCCTAATAAAGGTCAAGGAAGCTGTAGAGATGGAAAAAGAGAAGATGCCAAAGGGCAAGGCTCAGATGTGAAATGCCAAGTATGCGACGGGAGGCATAAAACTGAAGGGTGCTGGTACAAGGAGAAGAAATGCTACAATTGTGACAAGACGGGACATCCCCATTGGAAGTGCCCGGAACCAAGGAGGGACAACAAGGCCAAAGGAGTAAAGGACGACAATAAGGGAAAAGGTGGAGGTAATGGACGTGTCTTCACTATGACAGTTAAGGATGCACGCGCCACTAATGATCTCGTGGCAGGTACGGTACAACTTTACTCTCGTAATGTTCGTGCATTGATTGATTCTGGCACTACTCATTCTGTGATAAGCACTCAACTAGCAAACAAAATGAAATTGGTCCCTGAAGTGCTAGAGCATTCGTTAGTAGTAGATACATTGACTAAAGACTCGATTTCAATTACATCTGTGTTTAAAAGATGTCCCTTAGAATTGAACGGTAGCAAATTCGAAGTCGACCTTATTAGTTTGAAGATGGATGAGTTTGATGTGATCTTAGGGATGGATTGGTTAGCAGCCTATCATGCTCATATAGATTGCTTTAGAAAGGAGGTTAAATTCAAGCTACCATCTGGAGAAGAGTGTTGCTTTAGAGGTACGAGACCTAAGGCTCCATCGAACATCATTTCAGTTATGAAGGCGCATAGGATGCTAAGAAAGGGATGTGGAGGATTTCTGGCATACGTGAGTACCACTGATGCCAGGAAGGTAACTATAGAATCACTCTCAGTGATCAAAGACTTCAAGGACGTGTTTCCAGAAGATTTACCTGGGGTACCACCTGAAAGAGAAGTTGAGTTTCCATCGATTTGGTACCAGAAACTACACAAATATCGAGGGCACCGTATAGAATGGCTCCCCTAGAACTAAAGGAATTGAAGGAGCAACTACAAGAATTGCTGGACAAAGGATTGATTCGACCAAGTGTTTCGCCATGGGGCGCACCGGTCTTATTCGTAAAGAAGAAGGATGGGACGATGAGGTTGTGCATCGACTATAGGGAATTGAATCATGTGACGGTAAGGAACCAGTATCCGTTGCCGAGGATTGATGACTTGTTCGATCAGCTTCGTGGAGCATGTTACTTCTCCAAGATAGATTTGAGATCTGGTTATCACCAGCTAAGAGTAAAGAAGGAAGATGTAGCAAAGACGACTTTTAGAACTAGATATGGTCATTATGAATTTGTGGTGATGCCATTTGGATTGACTAACGCACCGGCAGCATTTATGGAACTAATAAATAGGATATTTCAAAAGTTCTTAGATACGTGTGTGATTGTCTTCATCGATGATATTTTGGTGTACTCAAAGACTAAGGAGGAACATGAGGAACACTTGAGGTTAGTATTACAAATCCTACGGGAGCAAAAGTTGTATGCCAAATTTAAGAAGTGTGAATTTTGGTTAGAGGAAGTGGCATTCCTAGGGCATGTAGTGTCAAAAGATGGGATTGCTGTGGATCCAATAAAAATAGAAGCCATTGTAAATTGGGAGAGACCAACGTCAGTAAGTGAGATAAGGAGTTTCTTGGGACTGGCAGGTTATTATAGGAGATTCGTGGAAGGGTTCTCTAAGTTGTCCTTACCACTAACCAAGTTGACGCAGAAAGGAGCCAAGTTCGTTTGGTCTGATGAATGTGAAACAAGTTTCGAGGAATTAAAACGACGTTTGGTATCTGCACCAGTTCTTGCACTACCATCAGGCACCGAAGGATTCGTGGTTTATAGTGATGCTTCACTTAAAGGACTAGGTTGCGTATTGATGCAAAATGATAAGGTGATAGCTTATGCATCCAGGCAGTTGAAAAACCATGAGAAGAATTACCCTACACATGACTTAGAATTAGCAGCTGTGGTATTTGCCCTAAAGATTTGGAGACATTACTTGTATGGGGTTACATGTCAGATTTTCACGGATCATAAGAGCCTTAAGTATATCTTTACGCAGAAAGAGCTCAACATGAGGCAGAGGAGATGGTTAGAACTATTAAAGGACTATGATTGTACGATCTTATACCACCCCGGCAAGGCCAATAAGGTGGCATACGCGTTGAGTAGGAAGAATCGTGGGACGCTAGCCATATTGATTTCTAAGGAGAAGAATGTTTGGGATCGTTTGGAGATTACTAACCTAGAGGTTGAGGTTAAAGGGTATTTGGAACAAATGAGCGTCCAGCCAACGCTTATGGATAGGATTAAAGAAGCTCAAGGAGGAGACGAAGAATTAAGGAAGCTACTGGAGAGTATAGCTAATGGGAAGGCGAAGGAATTCCGTGTTGGAGAGGATGGAATCCTGAGATATCAGTCTAGAATATGTGTATCTGATGATGAGAATATCAAGAGGGAAATTTTGAAAGAAGCCCATTGTTCAAGATTCTCCGTGCACCCTGGAAGCACGAAGATGTATAGGAATCTAAGGGAATCATTCTGGTGGAGCAATATGAAGGGAGAAGTAGCTGATTTTGTTTCAAGATGTTTAGTATGCCAGCAAGTAAAGAGCGAACACCAGAGACCGGCAGGATTGCTTCAGCCACTGCCTATTCCCGAATGGAAGTGGGAGCATATCGCGATGGATTTAGTAGTGGGTTTGCCGAAGACGCTGAAAGGGTATAACGCAATATGGGTGATAGTTGACCGACTCACCAAATCTGCTCATTTCCTGGCAATTAAGGTAAATGATTCGCTGGAAAAGTTGGCAAAGCTCTACATAGATGAGATTGTAAAATTGCATGGGATACCAGTCTCGATTGTGTCCGACAGAGACGCTAGGTTCACATCAAAATTTTGGAAGAGTCTGCAAAGAGCTTTGGGTACCGAGTTGTCAATGAGTACAGCCTTCCACCCGCAGACCGATGGACAATTAGAAAGAACTATTCAAACGCTAGAGGATATGTTGAGGGCGACGTCATTGGATTGGCAAGGGACTTGGGATGAACACTTGCCATTAGTAGAGTTCGCCTATAATAATAGCTTTCATACTAGCATCGGTATGGCACCGTACGAAGCGCTGTACGGGAGGAAATGTAGATCACCGACGTGTTGGGACGAAGTTGGTGAGAGAAAGATAACCGAACCGGAACTTGTGCAAGTAACTGCCAACAAGGTTCAACAAATTAGAAAATGGTTATTAACCGCGCAAAGCCGACAGAAATCGTATGCTGACCATCGTAGACGTGATTTAGAGTTCCAACTAGGCGACCATGTTTTTTTGAAGATTTCGCCAACCAAGGGAGTGATGAGATTCGGAATCCGTGGGAAGCTGAGTCCAAGATATGAGGGACCATTTGAAATCTTAGAACGAGTTGGGACCGTAGCATACAAGTTAGCTTTACCGCCTGTTTTAGCAGGAGTTCACGACGTGTTTCATGTATCTATGCTAAGGAAGTATATTCCTGACCCAAGTCATGCAATCGAGTACAAGCAACTGAGGATGCGTGCCGACCTGAGCTATGATGAAGCACCGATAAAGATCGTGGATCGCAAGGATCAAACCCTGAGAAGAAGGGTGATTCCTTACGTAAAAGTTCAATGGAGCAATCACTCAGAAAGGGAAGCGACGTGGGAGCTCGAGAGTGAGATGCGAGAAGCATACCCTGAGTTATTCGCTGCTTAAGGTACGTTTAGTTTGGAGGACCAAACCCTTTTAAGGAGGGAAGAGTGTAATAACCGACCTTTTTGGCCATTATTATTATTATTATTTCTTTCTTTTCTTTTATATTAAATGCTTTGTGATCGGGCTCATTAAATAATTAATGAATTGGGCTAGTAAAGAAGGGTCCAATCTAGTCAAACTTTGGAAAACCTTTTTGGAATAGGAAAAGGAGAACCCTAAGTATTTAAATCCTCTTTAACCCTCTCCCTACTATTTTGTGTCAACCACAAACCCTAAAGAAAGAGAGAGAGGAGGCGGAGAGAGAGAGAACCGAGAGAGGGAGAAGAAGGAGAAGGAAGGAGAAAGAGAGGAGGAAGAAGAAGATTCAACCCCCCCCCTTCGAAGGTAATTCCCTCATCTCTAAATATTAATTCTTGGGTTGGGTATCACCTAGGAATTTTGAAACGAAACTTAGAACCCTAACCCTAAAGTGATAAAACTAGGGTTATTATTAATCTTTGAAAACCTCTTTAATGGAGGAAGTTGGAATGGAATAGACATGCATGCATGAACCACCACTACGACGACGGCGGCGACAGCAGCGGCTGGTGGTAGTGGAGTATGTGTGTGTGTCCGTGTGTGTGTGTTTGTGCGTGTGTGTGCAGTGTGTGTGTAGTGCGTGTGTGCAGTGTGTGTGTTTGGGCAGTGTGTGTGTTTGTGTGTGTGTGCAGTGCGTGTGTGCAGTGTGTGTATGCCGAGAGTGTGTGTGTGTGTGTGTGTAAAGTGTGTGTCACAAATTAGGGTTTGTAAATTAGGGTTTTGTGTGTGTGTGTTCATGGTGTTCCAAGTGTGTGAAAAGTCATCTGGAATATTGAAAGTCAACTGTGAATAGTGAAAGTCAAACTATGAATAGTAAAGTCAATGCTGGAATAGTGAAAGTCAATGCTGTGAATAGTGTTTTCATGAAATTAAGTCAACTTAAGACATTTGGGTTGAAAGTAGACTTTTACGTAAAACCTAAGGGTATGTTGGGAAAGTTATGAAGGGTAATGTAAACCCTAAACTAAAGAAAGACCTTAAAAAGGGGTTTAGGAAATAAACTCATAAGGTTAAAGATAGAAAATGAAGTTGGGGGACGGGGTTAAATATTGCTCTTGCCCTAAAAGTAGTATCTTTGCGTGATTGTAGATTGTACGCAAGAACCCGCTAGAAGTCAACGCTAGCAAGGTAAGGGATTACGTTCCTAAGTATCTTGAATTCTTTATTCATTGGAACTCTATAATTCTTTCATGAATTCTATATGGTCCATAGCGCTTGAACTCTACGTTGATGAACGTCTTTTGTATATCTTACCTATGACGTGTTTTGGTCGTAGGGAATCTTAGAACATTTGAATTTGCATGTGCTCTCGTTTAGGGAACACTATTTTGGAAAGTATGCTATATCTAATTGCAACAGGTGTAGCTGTATAGTCCCTGAAAAGGACTAATGTGGAAACGGTCCTAGGAAACGGACTAATGGAAATAAGTCTAGTTAACTACGTGTAACTTAGACTTTGTGGAACTCTAGATTATCATGATAACTCTAAATAAGGGAGCACCCTGAAAAGGTGTAAGGTCTCTTATTCACTTAACACCCTGAAAAGGTGTGACACCCTGAAAAGGTGTTTGGAACTTGGAATTGACGGAATGGAATTAGGACCACAAATCTTTGAATAGTTAACTGCATTCGTTACATGCAGTTAGTATTTTAAATAATGTCCGATCTTTGAAATTATCAATGGAGTCCGTTCTTTCGGTCACTTCTCCTTAGCTATCGGAGAAGTCCGTATGAACTTACTGAGCATTGTTCGCTCACCCTTTCTCTAATAATCTTTTTCAGGTAACGACTTAAAGAGGTAGACGGATCGCTAGATGAAGCTGTCCGTGTCAGTTATATTAAGACTTTATGGTTTATTTTGTTTAGCTAGTGGTTGTACTGGCTTTGAAGACCTAGCATTTAATTCGCTTCCGCATTTATTGTTGAATTGATGGTTTGAGACTAGCCGTTGGGCTGTTTAAGTGGGATTTTGTAAGATAACTATTGGTATTTCCATGTTTATTCGATGGTTACGGAGAATTGACACGGAAGACCTTGAGAGTTCGGTAATGACATTACCTAGGAGTGTTGGGGCCAGTGAACTCTTAATTACTGGCTTATAAGAAAATGAAGGCAAAGGAAGTAAGTGGGAAAACTAAGTCCATGTTTCTGGCCATGTATAAATACAGTGAGCAAAGGTGTGTCTATGCTTCAATATTACCGGGGATAATTACTGGCTTATAAGAAAATAGGTTCTAACAGATCATTTATGTATTTGTCTACATTATGAAAATCTGGGTCGTTACAGAAACACCCATCAAATCCCACCACGGAATGAACACCTTTGAACACATTTCCCCCCCCCCCCATATTGGCTTGACATTACCGAGCCTCCCGCTCAAGTACTAAGGCGAGTTGAAACCAAGCGACGTTTCAACCCCTCCGTGTTAGATAGTTCTTGCCTCCCCAAATCAGCTTCTACCTTGATTTCTCTCCGCAAGTCTAACTTCGCCTTCTCCCTCCAGACTCACCTTCCTCGCAATGCTTCCCCTTGAAACTTGGACACACCTTGTTTCTTGCATCGTCTTCTCTTGGTCTGAACACGCTCTCTGTTAGGGAACTTGGACTTCCACACCGCGTTGATCAACTTTGTGTCCTTATCCCCCCTAAAATACCGTTTCTTGATGTCTCTCGTTTCTACACCAATAGGCCGGTTCTTTAGCCTCTTGCTCCCACCCGAGCGAATGTCGACATTGTAGGTAGAGTACAACATCTTCTCCTTAACCCCATGAGCTATCACCTTCGCTCCTTTTGTGATTTCCCAAGACCCACCCATGAAGGTTACACCATACCCTTCATTATCCAGTTGTCCCACAGAAATCACCCTCCTTCTCAAGTCCGGAACATGCATCACATCGTGCAATTGTAAAACAGCCCCGTTAGGTGTCTTCATCATCACATCCCCCTTACCTTTGATCTTCAAAGGTTGATCATCACCAAGATAAACAACCCCAAAATCTCCCGGTGTGTATCGCTCCATTGTTTCTGCATCCCCATTAGCATGACAAGAAGCTCCAGAATCCAACACCCAATCTTCACCCGACTGCTCCTCTCCTAGGATTAATACATCTCCATCATCCACCACGTGTGCATCACCATCCTTATCCGGACAGTCATAACTGATATGACCCATCGTGCTACAATTGTAGCACTTGACCGGCTTTTTCCCCTTTTCGGTCCTCCCCTTCCCCTTGTTCTCTCCACCCTAAGTGCAGCCCCATCTGAGGAAGATTCTCCCCTTTTCTCTTTCCTTCTCAAACCCTCTTGAAGGATGAGATCTCGAACTTCCGTATACACCAATGGTGTTTTCGACGTACTAATCGTTGTGACAGTTACCTCCCAACTATCTGGCAACGATTTTAGTAGAAAACATGCTAACACTTCATCGGAGAAAGTAATATCAACACTTTTCAATTAGTCCACCATACCTTTGAAACTGTCGATATGGCTTGCTGCTGTCTGCCCCTCTGACATCTTCATATTCGTAAACCTCTTTATCAAATGCACCTTATTGATATTAGACGGCTTCTCATACATGTCTGACAGCATCTGTAGCAACCCCACCGTTGTCTTGGCCTCCATCGCATTCCGTGCAACGTCGTCGGTTAGAGCGCTCCTCACCGCTCCTAACGCCTTCGGATCCAACGTCTCCCAATCCCCTTTTGACATGTCTTCGGGTTTCTCACCTAAGGGTTTATGAAGATCCTTACAATAAAGGTAATCTTCAACCCTTGTCCTCCAAAACGTGAAATTCACACCGTTGAATTTCTCGATTGAGTTCTTCATCTTTATTGCTTCACAAAGTCCCCAAGAACGTGATTCAAAATTAATCAACTAATGAAACTTTGAATCCTCCTAACCAAAGCTCTTGATACTAGTTAATGGGAATTTAGTGGTACACCGTTGCAATCTAGATCAAGAACAATAAAACCCACAAGCATAATATGAGAGAATCACACACACAAGAACACAAGAATTGTTTGCCCGGTTCGTTCAACACATGAACTACGTCCGGGGGCAATTGCCAAGCCAATATATTATTAATCACACCTTAATAATTTGCTACAATGTGTCCTAGGTTGTGACTATGCTTATATAGCAGTACAAGGAAGATATAAATCAAATTAAGGAGAGAATGTATCAAATTAGGAAACAAATCAGCCCAGCAGCATACCAAGCGCCCGCTTGGGTCTAGGCGAGCGCCCGCTCGAATTAATTCCCCAGGCGGATCAACTCACTGTCCATATGAGCGCCCGCCTACTCCTCCGGTTTGAACCCTTTTTGATCTCCACCAACTCCCCCGACTTAACTCCTTTTCTTCCTCATAGTTTATAGTTTAGGACTCCAATCCTAACACTTCTCACACACAAGCAGGACAAATCCTCTCAACACCAAAACCATAATCACTCCGTCCCATCCCACTAATTCTCTCTCTTCCTCTCCATCTTTCATTTACATTATAATATCATTATCCTTAATTTCTGTGTTTTACAAATTTTGTGTAACTTCAAACAGGACGGAGGGAGTATATACACATATAAATACACATTTATGTATACACACATGTGCATATATATATTTGTACATATAGTGTCAGGATCTTATTAGGACTATTAAGTGTAGAGCAGTTACGGACTAGTTAAAAAGAGCGCAATACGCTTTTTGTTTGTTTTTCCATAAAAGCCAATACGCAAAATATTGATTGACGAAAAGGCGCACGTTTGTCTTCCCACCCTTTATTTTCGAGGTACCAATTATGGATTTAAAAATAGGCCAAACTCTGTTTTAGTCCATTACTCCATTGTACGTTAGGGCATGTTTCACTTTTACCATCGTACCAGAAAAATTGGTTTCATTTTAGACCCAAAAGTTAACGCCATTATCTTTACTAACGAAAAAAACTTAAAAACTAAAACTAACACCCATTACATACATAACAAATAAAGTAAAAAATTTGGTCCAACTATATGAACTTGGTTAAATTCATCTTGACCGATAAAAAATAGGGCTCAATCGTCGTTTAACCCCTGGATTTAATCCAAATCTTCTTCATATTGCCGCCACCATACCATCACTATTGTTGCCGCCTTGCCTCCATCACCAAACCACCAATATAACCTCAGTAAATGCATCCACCGCATTCAAAACCACCAATTTCAACCTACCAAATCAAATAAACCAGAATCACCACCGTCAAAATAACAATAGGCTGGATTGGGCAAAATCTTAGCCTCCAAAGTCAACACAAAGTCCTTCATCCCAAAGTCAAGCAAATTAACCCTTAGTTTCAAAAGTCAGTCAAAAGTAAATTACAATTAAAATTAAAATCAAGATTTGAATGATGATTCCGACGAAATTGGGCAAAAGCGAAACCCAAATTAGGAATGATTTGAGTGAAATCGAATCCTAGATTAGAGAGGATTTGATTGATGATTATGACAAATTTGGGCGAAATCGAAACACATACTATTAGGATGAAATTTAAATGCAGATTAGGGTAAGTTTTGGTGGGTTTGAATTCGAATTTGATTTTAAAACATGCTCAGAAAAATCAGAACCAAATTAAGGCAAGCTCCGGTGCCCAAAATTGAAACCCAAATCTGCAAAATCGAAACCCAAATTGTACCCTAATCAAAACCCAGATTTGGTGTGGTTGAAGGTGGAGGTGAAAGGAAGGAACGGGGAAGGAGATGGGGGTAAGGGGTTTGGGAGGGAGGAGAGTTGTTTTCTTAAGAAGAGCTACTGAATTAATGTACAACAAACCTGCCCGCCCGCTGTTTCATACAATTGGCACCCGAGTGGGAGCTACCTCTAAAAACCCGTCCTTAGTTCGGACTGCAGGCTCTAATTGAAAATAGGAATATTGGGTCCAATTTTGTTTAAAGTTGTGAACTTTCAGTATCAATGAAGGAAAAACTCAGAAAATCCCAAAAAAGAAAACATAACATTACATTACACTATCTTAAAGATGTGTTGCTTTTAATTACATCAGATGTTAGATACATCTAACATCAAGAAGCATAACTTAACAACCAAAAAGAAACTTGACATAAACCTATCTTGTACAACCCCAATAATTTAAAACTACTGTTCTACTATTTGCTTTCCCAAATCAAACTTTTCCCCAATTAAAATTTAGGGGAAAAGTAAAACTGGAGCAGACATACCAAAAGGCTCTAACAAGAAATGCCAAACCTTAATTAAAATTAAACTAAGGATCGAACCTTAATCCCCGAATCAAATCAACAGTACCAGAAGAATCAGATTTCTTAGAGAAAAACCCCGGCACCGGCAATGAACTGGGCGACGGAGATTCTTCAAAACCAACACCAGCATATAAATCAGATACTACCTTTGTTACCATTTTCTTCTTCAAATCTGTATCCATCTTTTTTTCTACAACATCTACAAACTTAACCTTTTTATCAATCTTATTCAACGGATTCCTTCTTTTGCCTCCGGCCTTAGCCACCGGCTTCGAATTATCACCATTGCATTTCAAGATGGTATTCGTATTCGTCATATCTTCCAACGCTTCGCCGCGTTTCAAAATCTTTACTTGCTCCATTACAAGTTCTTTCGCCGGCGCCGGAGAGTTGTTGTCGACGGCTTTATTATTCCGGCCGGGGCTATTTTTTCTACGACCGCCAGATCTGTTCATGTCAAGGTTAGGGTTAGGGTTGGACTTCGTACTACTACGGCGGCGGCCGGAATTGACAAACTTATCACGAGGCAAACAATCTTTGGGTTGAAGAATTGCTACAGATCCCATGGCTGATCGAACAAGATTTGAGAGAAATATTGCACCAGTTTCTAGAGAGAGAAAGCTGTTTATATAGAGAGAGAAGTACAATATTTTTCCTTTGGGGTAACTAATTGTGAATGGTATGAAGACGTGGAAAAGGATTTTATAGGGGAACGGTGAGGCGGTGGGCAAATAACGTGTGAACAAGGATTACTACGGACATTACAAGTTTCATTCTCACGCTTCGCGCGTGAGTGACACGTATCCTAGTCAACGCAAAGAATCAGGGTCATCGAATCTGAATTTGGAATTTTTTTTTTCTTTAATAATTGTGTTTTGGTTTGGATTTTGTTTTCCGAAATCAAAAATGTTTTATTTCCTGTTTACATACGATATATACTCCGGTTAGAATCGAACCGGATCGGACCAAAGGAATCTGACCAAATCAGCTAAAATCTAACTAGACCATTACATATGGTTTGGTTTCGTTTTCAAAATATTATAAAATCAGTATATTGGTTCGGTTTTGGTTGTTGGTAAAAATAATTCCGGTTAGAAACGAACCGGACCAGTTGTACACATATACTACTCACTCCGTCTCTGTTTAAGGTTCTTAGTTTGACTTTGCACGCTTATTAAGGAACTAAGGCAAATTTGAGTCAAGAATAGTAGTGTGTGAAGGATATAATTGTCCATTCATAAAGTAAGTGGGTAAAAAATAGATGGGTAAGTGATGGTTTTTTTTGTAATATATGAACTTTATAAGGACAAGGATGTCCAAAACACTATTCATCCCTTGCCATTTAAGTAATAAAGCAACTAAGAACCTTAAACTGGGACATACCAAAAAGAAAAGTAAGAAACTTAAACTGGGACGGAGGGAGAGTATCTATTTTTATTTTATACTCCCTCCATCCCACCCGAATTAGGGTTTTTGGGTTGGGCACATGGATTAAGGAAAAAGTGTTAGTAGAGTAGGTGTTGTGAGTATGAAAAGTAAAATAGGAGAGAGAAAGTGGGGTAGAGACATTTTTAATACCATAGCGATTATATTGTGTTTGATCTTATCAATGTTGTGAGTTAAGAAATTATGAAAATAAATAAACTTTAAATGATTAATAAATTGTAGAACAGGATCAAACAACCAATAGAGCCATAACTATTATATTGGTTCTCACAAGTATTGGTTTGATTCCAGTTCTAGATTTTCAATGCCCCCTTTTCCTTGTAATAATTACAGATATCTCTAGGTCTTGTACCCCTCCTAGAAGAACCACTGTTTCTCCTACTATGCCCCCTGCTGGTTTCTGCCGCCAAACCTGATGAGTGAGATTCTATGCTACCATCACTCGTCTTTCAGCGCAGTTCTCTGGTCTTGCTCCAGAGTAATTGTCTCTTTATTTATACATGAATCAACATATAACTCATACAAAATCGGTAGAGATACCAACAGAAATAGAGCAGATTGGAGCAATTAAAAAACATAACTAAAAGCTTAAAACATTGACTTGTCAATTATGATATTTATTTTGAGACATAGGGAGTATTGTTTTGTAAAGTTGGAAATTTGGTAGTATGAATTTACTAAAATCAAAAGGATAATGGAATTATTTAGAATATAATGATTTTCAATGTTAAAGATATTAATTAGTCATAACTTAAATAAAATAAAATATGAGAAGAGGCATTTATCACTGCACTTACACATATCTACTACATAGGCTAAATTTAAACTTTATATCATTCACAATGTTAGAGATTTTTTAACAAGATTTTTTGTGACTAGCATGAAGCCCGTGCTTCGCACAGGGCACTTAGGCCTAGGGACCTCTTAGTCATTTGAAATTATTATTCGGTTTTAATGATATTTTAGTAAAAATAGATTATTTTTTTTCACCGAATTGATTTTGGGGGAAATTCAGTTAAGAAAACGTATGACCTTCGTTTGCACTTGTTTAATTCTAATTTCAGAGACAACGATTAAAGCTTTCACCCTAGCATTATGATTGCTGCTACTGGTTGATTAAGGGAGTGGGATGCAGTGAAGAATCAAAGACTTCGAGTAGGGATGACCAAACACGGTTCTGGTTCGGAACCGCCGGTTCCGGAAATGCTTGAACCGTGACCGAACCGTTTCTCTTCCGGTTACGGTTACGTTTCGGAATCGCCGGTTCACGGTTCGGAACCGCCGGTCCTGTAAGATACCCGCGGGAAAACGGAGAGAAGAAAGTTCCCTCGAGAATCAAACACGGCACTTTCAAATGTTTAACGGAGTCACCACATTAGTTTAACTTTAAACCCAAACTTAACGAAAAATGGTTAGAGACAAAGGATTCGGAGTTCAGGTTACGCTTTGGGAAGAACTCAACCGGTAGTTCACCCAAAGTGCCTCGGAAGAAACCGAGTCTCCCTAAAGTTTGTTAAAATTGTGCAAGTGTGTGTGTGTGTGTGTGTTCTTGAAAATGAGAGAAAATGACTTTTAACAAAATCAGTTAGAAACTTAACCAAAATGGGTAGTTTTGTAAACAGTTTAACAGAAAAGGAAAAGACTGAAAATTCACCCCTCCGGCCAAACTAGCCGTACGGCTGGGAAGGTCATCCCTGGGGTTTTTACAGATGATCAAGAAATCAGTCCAGTTTCAGGCAGAAACAGAGCATTCTGCTGAAACTGAACTGTTTTACATCTTTCCAGTTTATTTATTCACATAAAGCTTGAATTAAATCATCCCTATGATCTTAATCACTAATTAAACACCAAAACACAAGGTTTTTGGTGTGATCAAGGTAATAATTGGGGAAAATTAGGAAATGTGATGAACATGGCATTTGAGCAAAAAATCATCATTTGGATGGTTAAAGATGAAAACTTTAACATCCAAATGGATGATTCATCCAAGGAAAGACCTTGAGGAAGTAAGAAATCAACCTTTGGATGGATAAAGATTGAATCTTTACCATCCAAAGGGACATTATTGGAGTTAGATCAAAGTTTGAATGATAAAGATTGAAACTTTATAATCCAAACTTGATCATTTCACCATAAAATCATCTTAAAAGTAAAGACATGGAATTTAACTTGCATAAATGTAAAGACATAACATAAATTTCATAAAAGTAAAGACATAATGTAAAGAGCATTAATGTAAAGACATTAAATGTTAACAAGCCTTGATTATCTTAGGTTTGAACCTTTGATCATGCATAGAACATGAGGGTACTATTGATTCATATCAAGAAATTGGTTCCAATTCATAATATGTGCAAGAATAATAAAGACATAATGTAAGTAAGGAAAAATAAAATAGATTATGAGATGAAGAGAAGATGGGGAGAAGGAGGCCTCACCAATTTTGGTTCTAAGCCTATCTTCTTTCTCTCTTTTCACTCAAGAATGTTTGTATCCCTAATCTGCTCTCAATCTGGCAGAGTTTGCACACAAAAATGATTTTCTCCCCCCTGAAATGATCAGCTAAGGGTCCAATTTATAGGGATTGAGGGTGCCCAAACCATCCGTACGGATTGGCCCCTCCCGTGTCCAAACCATCTGTACGGCTCAGCATGGCGAGCTTCTGGATTTTTCCAATTTTAATTCCAGAGTAGTCCTGGAATTTTAGGTTTATCTTAGTGAGGTCCCAGTCTATCAGTTTATCCCTGAATGGTGCTAAGAGTTCCTCTAAAGTTGGTTAATTTCAGATTGGTTACTTACAGAGCCCCTCGGCAACGTCGCTTTGAAAATGCGGGGTTGTCGATAAAAATAAGCATCCCAATATGATGGGAGGATGGTTTGACCAATTTGGTTGCATGGATGGACCTAGGGGTATAGGATTCTTACGTATCCCGTTTTCGGGGAATCAAGCCTAACGTAGTTCGGAAGGGGTGAGAAACTTTAAGGCTACTCAAACCTAAGGGCTAAGTGGATATCTGTCATCCTCTCCTAGGGGAACGGGCATGACTCTTGGCGGGTCAGAGGCCGGATTTGGTCAACTTGGCTCTATAGAGAGGGTTGACTACAAGGAACGGGCATGACTCTCAGCGGGTCAGAGGCGGGATTTGGTCAACTTGGTCTATGGAGAGGGTTGACTACAAGGAACGAGCATGACTCTCGGCGGGTCAGAGGCGGGACTTGGTCAACTTGGCTCTATAGAGAGGGTTGACTAAAGGAACGGGCATGACTCTCGGCTGGTCAGAGGCAGGACTTGTCAACTTGGCTCTATGGAGAGGGTTGACTAAAGAAACGGGCATGGCTCTCGGCTGGTCAGAGGCGGGACTTGGTCAACTTGGCTCTGTGGAGAGGGTTGACTAAAGGAACGGGCATGACTCTCGGCTGGTCAGAGGCGGGAGTTGGTTAACTTGGCTCTATGGAGAGGGTTTACTAAAGGAACGTGCATGACTCTCAGCTGGTCAGAGGTGGGACTTGGTCAACTTGGCTCTATGGAGAGGGTTGACTTAAGGAACGGGCATGACTCTCAGCTGGTCAGAGGCGGGACATGGTCAACTTGGCTCTATGGAGAGGGTTGACTAAAAAGATACGGGCATGACTCTCGGCGGGTCAGAGGCGGGATTTGATCAACTTGGCTCTATGGAGAGGGTTAACTAAAATGATGGTCTTACGTCATTTTGGACTGCCGGGACAAAGGTTTTCTTAACCTAAAATGACCACTCTGGGGGATAAAGGCTTCAACCTTAAAATGCCTCCTCTGGGGGACAAAGTTTTACTGGGCTTATGTCAAGGACTGCCTAAGTGTATTCTCACACTAGGCAATTTTTCACAAAATGTTACTGGGCTTATGTCAAGGACTGCCTAAAATATTCGCTAAGGAAACATCTTTCACAATGTGTTACTGGGCTTATGTCGAGGACTGCCTAAAATGTTCGCTAGGGCAACATCTTTCACAATGTGTCACTGGGCTTATGTCGAGGACTGCCTAAAATGTTCGCTAGGGCAACATCTTTCATAATGTGTTACTAGGCTTATGTCGAGGACTGCCTAAGTGTATTTTCACACTAGTCAACACAAATCAATGGCTTACGTCAAGTGGGGACCGCCTAAGTATGTTCACACTAGGAAATTTTCACAAAATGTTACTGGGTTTATGTCAAGGACATTCTAAAATGTTCTCTAAGGAAACATTTTTCACAATGGGGACCGCCTAAGTATGTTCACCTAGGGGACAAGGTTCTACTGGGCTTATGTCAAGGACTGCCTAAAATGTTCTCACACTAGGCAATTTTTCACAAAATGTTACTGGGCTTATGTCAAGGACCGCCTAAAATGTTCGCTAAGGCAACATTTTTCACAATGGGGACCGTCTAAGTATGTTCACCTAGGGGAAAAGGTTCTACTGGGCTTATGTCAAGGACTGCCTAAAATGTTCGCTAAGGCAACATCTTTCACAATGTGTTACTGGGCTTATGTCGAGGACTGCCTAAAATGTTCGCTAGGGCAACATCTTTCACAATGTGTTACTGGGCTTATGTCAAGGACTGCCTAAAATGTATTCTCACACATTTTTTTTTATTTTCACAGGGCTTACGTCGCGTGGGGACCGCCTAAGTATGCTTTGGTTAATGGGAGCTTTCTTGGACATTTCCTAAGGGGAAGGGCCTAAGTTATACTTTGGAAACCTAGGGGTAACATTGTTCAAGACGCCGGGGGGTCAGATTGTAAATTTTGGGCTGAGATTTTTCTCACCCAAACCATCCGTACAGATGGGGAGGGCGTCCCTTCTTTTTCAAAACACAACAGCCTTACGGCTGTTCCCCTCATTTTTCTGAAACACAGTCGAAAAACAGAGAGAGGGCAGGGAGAATTTGAGAGGGTATTCCATCCATTCTTTGAGACTTTCTCCTAGATCATTCAAGGATTGTTCATGGAGGGACGGGCATGTGTGGGTTACCCTAGAGGGCGGAGAAGAGGCTCGACATGGCTTGAAATCTCCGTGGCTACACCGTTGATCTCAGGGATGCGGGAGCGGGTTTCTACAAATCTCCTACCTTGCATTTGTGCCAAGGTGATGGGGTAAGTACTCCTAAGCTATTCCCTTCTTGATTAATGCATTTCTTAAACCTAGGGTTTATGTTCATGCAAATTGGGACTTTTGTATTTCTTGGGTCATTTTGCGAAATTGAACTCATTTTCATGAAATTGGAGTCACGATGATCGAGGACATGTATTTGCTCCTTCATTCGGATATGCCTAGATACGCTTTCGACAATTAGAGTGTGATCGTACACTTTTGTGCATAAAATGCTCCTACTTAGGGCTCCGTCTAGCTATTAAGCGTGTTTCAGGACGTGGTCGCCTATGTACGTGCTAAGAAACGTTGTTTATTAATTTGTGAAAGGACTTGGCCATAAAATTGGGATGGATTTCGTGACCCTCAAATGTCTATGCAATTTGAAAGGGGGTTGAAACACATTTTTAAAGATGACCCTCAAATGTCTATGCAATTTGAAAGGGGACGGAAAACATTTTTCAAAGATGACCCTCAAATGTCTATACAATTTGAAAGGGGGCTTGAAACACATTTTCAAAGATGACCCTCAAATGTCTATGCAATTTAAAAGGGGACGAAAAACACACATTCAATGCATGTTCACTTCTTGTTTTCATTTTATCATTCGCATTTAACATGTGCATTAGTATTTTAAACTGAGTTGTTCATACCTTTGCTGTGTTTACCTGTAGGGCTGCGATCCCAAATCTCGAGGATCTCCGGATGTTTGCTTTTCTTTGTGGGAGGCCATGCCCGAGTCCATTGATGGCGCGCCTGGTCCTAGGGAGTGGGTGGAGCGCACCGGCTTGGTGCCTTTTATCGAGGCCGTGGGCAAGTTGGCAAATACCAACAAAAGCATGGGGCTTCTTAATGCCCTTGGTGAGTACTAGTGGGATTCGACCCACACTTTTCACTTGAGTTGGGGGGAAGTGACTGTGACTCCCGCGGACTTCTCGGCGATCACCGGACTATCTTTTGATGGGCGACTGATTATGTGGAGGGACAGGATCCCTGAGGCATAGATTGGGGTGCTCATTGGCTTTACGGGCCCCACTAAATGTAACGCCCATCCTTATTCTTGTTAAATATTTGACTTGCTTGTTAAATTCTTGAACTTGCATATTATGTGTTAGTTTTACTTGGGTTAATTTCTTAACTGCTTTAGAATATTAAGGTGGTTAAATGTCTAGTTTTGACTTTTGGGTCATTTGTGAAATTATGACTTTAGGGGCCTTTTTGTTAAAAGTAAAACTTGAGGGGCCTAGTTGTCATTTCTTAAAAGTTGAAAGATAAACATGTTTGGCTTTCCTTCTCTGGGTCATTTTCTTCTCCAATTCTCTTTACGTTTCCTCTGTTTCAAAAGTTAGGGTTAGAGTTTTACCCTATTCTCGACTCCTCGAGTTTAATTATCCCTCTGTTCTTGATTCCGATCCCGGATAAATATTCGTGGCGTTGAATAGAGCATTTCCGGCCGAACAGAAATAAGTTTCCTTGACTTTGATTCTGGAGTAGGTAAGTTATTAGCTCCCCCTTTCTTGTAATAACATTCATATATGTTATTCCTGATACTTGTGCTTGTCAATTTCGTGTTTGGGGCAATTTTTGTAATACTTGTAATTTTGGGACAAAGGGAGTATTATTCCTCTGTGTAAAATGATGAAAGAACTTGGAAATAATAGTTTAAACATGTTATGCACTCCTAGCAATGTTAATATGTTAGTAAAAAGTTACTCCTACGTTTGGGATGGAAAATTATTCAGCCTGTGAAAGAAATAAAAATTTCGCATTTTTGTACCTTGGGCGACCACCCATTTTGGGCTGGGCGACCGCCCATCTTGCTGGAAGGTTTTTCAAAGGATTGACCTGCTTGTGTACGACCGCACATGCCATTTTAGGCGACCGCACAATTGCCCTGATGAACAAAAGTCTTGAATAAAGTTTGTTTAAGCTAGACTTAACCCAAACATAGGTATATAACCTTAGTATAAGATGTCCTAGTAAGTGTTGTGACACCTTAGGGGCATCAGAACTTGATCTTAAACGTGAATACTCATTGAATTAAAATGAGAACTTAGTCTTGAACATGAACACTTATAGAACTCAAATGAAAACTTAAGTATAAGAGTAACAACTCTTCTTTATGTCTTGAAAGTGCTATGAACAAGCACTAATGTGTTATGCTTGTCTTGAAATCAATGTTTGTGCACCTTAGGGGCATTATAACAAAGTCTTGGAATTGAACATCCTAAGAATAGGATTAAGAACTTGTAAGAGTAAAATGTATAACTCTTATACACGCTTGAATGTCCAAAGATTTGAATTATAACTTGAAGTATAAGACAATAAAATCTTGTACATGACTTGAACATCCAAAGATTTGGATTAAGACTTGAATATAAGATAATACAATTTTGTACATGACTTGACACCAATACATGTGTATGGTAATGAACTAGAAAGTGCTATAAACAAGCACTAACGTGTATGAGAAATATTCTTGATGTGTATGTGCAAACATTGCATATAGTTGCTTGATAACAATGTGACTTCTTGATTACTTGAAGCATGTTCCGTGTTGTGAGCTAGTCCACTACTTTTGGATTAGTTCTACTCTCGTAGTTCAAGTAAATACCTACTTGTGAATTCTTGTGTGAGTCCAGCTGGTCCTTGCTTGTTTGGAGGTATATAGGTTCACGCTTATCATGAGGCTGGGGCCAAAGTGATAATCGGGGATCTATGTATCTGCGCTTGACCCCTTACTACAGGCCATAGTAAGGGCATAGCTTCCTTTGTTAGAGCAATACGCCTGATAAAAGTGAATGCTAAACTCGTGAACACCTCGTGAATCTTGATCTTAGGAATGACACTGGTTACCGGGTCTTCTTATATATACTGCATAAGCGGTTTCTTGATATTGATCGTGATTTGTCAAAGTAATACAAGCTACGACAACAATGGTATTCTTGGGAGGAATAAGGAAGGAAGCAATATTCTTTATAACGTGCTAGCTTAGCCTTATGTGCTACTTGATGAGTGGCTTAGCCTCTCATATACTTGTTACTTGATGATACTTGATACATGATTACTTGAGTATCTACTTGAATTGCATGATAACATGTCATGTAGTTGCATCTAATAGCTTACTGAGATTTATCTCACCCCGTTCCTTGTTTAATTGTTTTCTTTAGATCAAAGGAAGGCTAGTGATAGTGCGAAGTGAGGCTCGACAAAGCTGGGAGCTTACTACGCAGGTGGTTATTCTTTTGGGGATCGTGGTCCTTTTACATTTTGGTGAGGACGATGTATTATGGGTTGTATAACTCCTTATTTTGGGGTAGACAGTTTTGTATAGTACTTGTTGTCTCTAGACATCTTGTAATGCCAGCATATGTGCTAGGCATGTTTCCGCTGTGTATAATCATGTCTGGTTTAAATTTTCTTGTCTAGAACTCGTGGTGTGAGCTATCTTAGCTCCTTACTCTAGAGTATATATATCATGTCAGTTTGTTATAAACAGTTGTCATCCAGTTTCTTGTTAGTTTCTTGATTCTTGTTAGTCATGCGCATCCAGGTTCGAGGTTCTATTAGGGGACCCCGGGACCTGGGGGCGTGTCACTAAAGGTTTGGGTATCCTTGTGCAGAATGTCGAGAGGGCCATCCAGGCCAACTTTTCAGAATATGCGGCGGGCCGGGTTACAGCTGAGAAACTCGGGCGCTCCTACGTGTGGCTCCTTCTTGGCAACACTATTTTCGCCAATGCCGACACGACGTGCATGTTTCCTCTCCTAGGCTCTTTAACCACACCGGAGACCATCCGTGGCATTGCTTGGGGAGAGGCAGACCTTGTCGAGCTATATATGGAGCTTGACAAGTATAGTCGGAAGGCGAGCAAGTCTTTGGCTTGCTTTCAGTTTGTCCTAAAGGTATTTTCTTTTCTGCATTTGCTTTACTCTTTGAATTTGGCTTTTACCTCATCTTTGGTGCTGATGGTTTTCCTGCCTTTTCCTTTTCAGGCTTGGTACTATGAGGTATTTGGCAACTACCCGTGGAGGCCGACTCTTGACCGAGACCTCACTTTTCTGGCCATGACTTGCTGGGCTAGGGAAGTCCGAGGGAAAAGGGGGTCTAAGGGACGAGTTGCTGTTCGTTACACTGATGTGAAGGCGGTGCTGAGGGGAGCTATGACGGCAGAGCTCAACCTCTTTCCTTGGTCTAGGTATGAGGAGCAGGAGATAGATTTTGGTTTGAGCGAGGCTCTGAGGGTGACTAGGCAGAGGAGGCTGCTAGTGGGATTCCGGGGCGAGGCCTTTTATTTAGGCGAGAGGGTCTTATGGCAGCATGGGCTGGGGCTCATGCAAAGGGTGCCCGTGGATCCTCCCGAGACCATGTTCGTTGCTGACCGTGGGGATGACCCCTTCCTCATGGGAGCGGATGCTGCTGGTTTGATCATTGATGAGACATATGGCCGCTTCGTGGCCACAAGGTTGCGGTCGCCACAGGTGGTAGCTTCTGGGGTAGCTCCTCCGGTGTGGGTGGATTATTCCTTCATTTATACAGACGGTAGGGTTTACATGGTGGACTTATCTGTCGCAGGAAGGGAAGCCCCAGTCGAAGAGATTCCCAATGATGTGGTATGCTTCCTTTTCATTTGCACATACACACCCTATATTTCTGTCTCTTTCTTTGCTGAGCCGTTTTGTTCCTACATGCAGATTGCGGGACAGGCATTGCTGCGGCGGTCGACTTTCATGGGGCGGGCCAAGAGGTGGCTCAAAAGGTTCGTCGACCGTTCCTCCAAGGGGCCTCGGGCCAACTATAGCTTTATGCCGGGCCGGGGCTCGGTGAGCGGTGAGGAGAGGCCTCGCAAAAGGGCCTCAAGTGTGGAGCTGCCTCCCTCCTATGTTCACAGCCAGTCCTTGGGTGCTGCTGATTTGGCCTCTTTTTGAGATTCTCTCCGAGGCACGAGCATTCATGAGACCGCTCTAGATCCTTTTGCTCACCAAGCCTTTGAGCGCATCGAGCCTCTGCCTATTGGCCGTCCGGTGTGTCTTCTCAGATTCCGCCCTCTTTCTTCCCTGGCCAATCTTCCTCGGGTGGCGACATGGGCTTAACGGAGTCTCTATTTTTCTTTGACCCGAACATGTATCCGTCTCAGCCCCTGGGGGTATCTGACTCTCCTCCCATTGATCTGTACCCAGATTCTGACTAGGGTGTACCTGTTCGAATAATTTTCTTTTGTTTTGTTTTATTTTTCAAAAACAATGCGTATGAAAACCTGTTGTTCTATTAATGCTCAAAAACTTTTGTCTTTGCAAATTCATTTAAATGCATGATTCGGGCCTTAAGAAGGGCTTTTTGGGAATGTGTTTAAACTCAACTATGCAAGGACTGGGACATGTTTTGACCCGTTTTGAGCAGATGAGAATAGGTCTCATTTGTGGGTAGCCTGCTGGTATGGGCTGCTGATATGATTTGTTACAGGGGACAAACCATCCGTACGGTTGACGCAGAGGGTTGACCTTTTTTTTTTTTTTTTACCAAAATTTTGAGGACCTCTGGGGAATTTCCAAAAGCTGGGAACCTTTATTGGGAGATTATGACTCTTGGCTCTGACCTAACCGGGTTTACGAAAGCATGAGTTTTCCGTTAATCTCTCCAATGTGCTTATCATGACTTGCTAGCCCCGGTTTTACTTTTCGAACGGGAGGTGTCCCTTGGGTGCCAACTTTCCTTGGATGTGGACCCTCCTTCGTTGTGAGCCCTCCTTCATTCGGAATGTGACCTATCCTTTGTACGGGCCATCTTTTATGGGTTTCAATCGTATCGGTCTGCTCTCTTTGCAACCCTCACTTTCTTTTCCTAAGAGTGGTATAGTTGACTCGAGACATGAACATGAGCAAGTTACGCTTGCTCAAAGGAAGAACAGACATAGGCCCTTGCGGGAGTAAGTCCCTTTTCTGAGGAAGGAAGCCTATGGACAGAATTTCAGTGTTTGGCTCTTTCCTAAAATGTGGAAAAGAAGACTTGTCGAGACATTTGAAATTCTCCTTAGTTAAGATTGTCAAAATGATTGCTTGAATGGACCAGGTTCATTATTAAGTTAGGATTACTGCAAGCAATTAGCCTTAACATGCGTAAATGTCATGATCAAGGATTCGATCAATGGCAAGATCGAGAAAGGAGATGTGTTTAGGGTATCGGCCTTTGATGTGACCGGGGTAAGCGTTTCTGGGAAAATCGGTCATTGATGAGACCGGGGGAAAGAGACTTGGTCATTTCTGGGGAGAACCAAGGTTTGATGATTTTGTTTCATGTTGTGACCGGACCCGAAGGTTGCCTACGTTCCCCTCAGTTTGAGGAGCTCAGGTCGCCGTAGTTCGGCCTTGTACCATCTTTTGTTGGGGTTGGTGTCCTTTTGAAGGATGTTGCTTCCCTTTCGGTGTTGATCACTTTGCTCTGTGGTGAACTCCTTTTGAGATGAATGGGCCCTTTTAAGGCGGGTCCCTTCTTGGTCGTCTTTCGAGATAGACTTCCTTTTCACATTCATTTCATTTCCCTCTTTCCATTTATTTTAGAGAGAGAGAGAGGGGAACATTAGCCCCAACTTGCTATCGGCTCATTCGTGGCTCCCTTGGTGGCAAGTTCGTCACTTCTAGTTTTGACTTTGGAGATCTGGGAAGTCTTTTGCTCGGTTACGCACGTGCGATCGCGGGCGAGTCTTGGTGGTTAAGCAACAACATATTTGCCTTTTCATTGACTTGGGATTCCCTTTGATTTGCATCGATGGTTTGCATGGAAAAGTGTGTCAGATTGTGTATCGGGGAATGTGTATCGGGGAAGTCTTGCCATTAATGGTTTCTTCATGCCAATTGATCACAACATTTATTCATATCAAGATTGATTGTTTGCATTGAACATTTTTATTTGTGTTGAGTCCATTCGTCTTTAATGAGTCGTTATTGACTAGTATACTTTAGAAGTCAATTCATCATTTTGGGGACGTAGCAATCATTTGATAATATTAAGTAAAGCAATTCCAAGAATTAATGTAATTTGCAAATAATGTCTCAAGTCTAGAGAGAATAGAAGGAAAATAACTGTTTCATTGCACAGAGGATTCAAACTTTTTACAGACTCGAACGACTCTACCGTGGATGGGCTCCAATCACATACCATTTTGATGCCTTTTACACAACCTTGCCTTGTAAGGCTTAGGGAGAGTAAAAACATGTCCATGATGGACTTTTGGGAGACCTTAGAACCTAACTAGACCACTTCCTACCTACTTTCCTTTTTTCTCTCCTTACAACCTTAACCTTGGCTTCCTTTCTTTCACTCGGGTCTACACCCACTGATTTCCTTTCTTTGTGATGATTCCCTCATCAATAAGTTCCTGGATCTTGTTTCTCAGGGTTGGGCAGGTTCCTGTGGAATGACCCAAGGCTTGGTGATATCTGCAGTGCTGTTTCTGATCGCAGCGCTGGGAAGGAGGCTCATTCCAAATCACGTTGCGGCTGAGCAACTCGATTTTTCTGATATCTAGCAATCGATCTAGCATCCGATCTCTGGGCATTCCCAGATCATGGAACCAACGGTAGTAAGCTCCTTTTCCTTGGGAAGCACACCTCCTATGACGGCTGCGGGTTTGCCGTGGTACAAAGCGATGGATTGGACTTGCTTGGGGGGCCCTTGCTCGCCTCGGGTTGAACTATCGGAGGTGGCCTTTAGTGGAGATGACGACCTTTGAGAGAATTTCTTGATTTCCTCAATGGATTTCACAATCTCGTGGAGGCACTCTCTGTTGGGTTTTGAGGCAACATGCGCAGCGGAAGAAAGCAAAATTAAATCAACAAAACCCTAATCCCCAAGATCCACTCATGATGATTAAATTAATAGCAATATGAATTTAGAATACTAACCATGTTGTGCGTTTAAAATTTTCGGATCTTCAAATCTTCAAGTCTTTAAGCTTCAAGATTTGATATCCTCGTTCTTCGCGTTCTTTGAATCAGGATCACAGGAAAACGAACTTGAGATGCTAAAACAAACATCCTCTATGTGTATCCACACGCGAACGAATATCTATAACTATTCTAGATCTGGATTGCTAGACCCATTAGAAAAAACGCTTTTCTAATCTTCAAAGGCTATATGAAATTATTGGTGTTCTTGAGCTTTTGATTCATAATCTAAACTCAAGAATATGTTTCACAAACACATGGAGGCTACCAATAATGATATATTCTGATTAGGTTAATACCTTGTAAAGAGAGGTGTATTTAAACTCAAAAGTCCTAAACCATTTAGGAAATTTAGTCCAAATCCCGTCAAAATCCGAATCAGGAAAAAAACAGACTTTCTGGAGGGGTGGTCCGCCCGGGGAACCAAATGGGTCCGCCCGGACCAATAGAGGTCCGCCCGGGTCACCATATAGGTCCGCCCGGACCAACCCTCTAGAAACCTTATTTTCTCAGATTTCCTTAATTCCGATTTTACGCTCTTTTACGCTATTCCAATTTTAGCTTTTATTTGATTCGTTCTTTTGTGTGTGACCCCATAGGATTATATTAAGTTGGCAATGAGTCAAACCAAGGTCAAACCCGTAAGTCATGAGTGGACTCTAGCAAGCCATCATGACTACCCAATTAATATAACTTAACGAAGTTCGTTATCCTCATAGAACATATTTCAATCCTTTTATCACACGATATCATATTGAACATAAGTCATGGTCCACGTCAACTTATATTGTTCAATGCTTTCTCGATCTTGAGTAGATTGATTATGAGCAAATGACATTGATCACATAAATTCATCTGAGCGCGGCCACGCATTTCATCAATATCACTCTACGAGTAGCCAAAGCAGATATCTCTCTTGAGGAGGGACAAATTCCATCTTGACTTATCATTCTTCCCTACAAGAATCCGATTATGCCAATCGTAGCCTTTATAACCACCCGGTTAGGGGTAGCGTTTGAGTACGTTAAACATAATATTCATCATGTGGAAGACCATGATAATCTCAGGTCTAAGGATATCAAATGATATGGCTATTATGAGATTTAATTATGACATTTGACCATGACATAAATCTCATAGGCGGGTCATGTCCAATACTTGTTCTCCAACAAGTACCCATAAGCTTAATTTGTATCACATACACATGATCATCATATGATCATCAATTAAACTTTTACTAGTCCTTCATAAGTACTAGGGACGGGGATTATTTTTATTATAATAAACATGTAAAACATATAATAGTCCAGGGTTGTTATCTCCATAACAAATGTGAACATGATGTAACGTAAGGCCTTTCTCAAGGGCCTAGGGCATAATATTCAACACACTCGGGTATGTCTTGAGTTATGCCTCTCCATCTCATCGGTCAGCTCGGCTCGGCTGTGCATGAGCTCGTATCGACGATCACACCTTTCCTCAATGTCCTTTTTGAACTTCCTGCCACCCTTCTCCCATACTTCTTCAACTCTTTCGTGAAGGATTTATTTGACCTCCTCCCGAAGCTGTTGGGCCATATTGATTACCCCATTGTGGCTAGCTTCCAATTCCTGAATCCGCTCTCCCATTGTACTAACCATACTTTCCAGAAGCTTTACCCGTCCTTCCAATCGGGATTGAGCGTCCAACCTTATATCAGGCTCTGCTGTGATGGATTTAGCTTCCATTGCTTCCTATCACACAAGGGACCAACAAATCATAAGGGCACTTTGGCGAGACCCTCGGGAAAACCATGCTTTGAGTAAGAAATGGACTTTGACACAAGGAGATTCGACTCGGGAGGGAAAACCGATTTGACTCGAAGGGTAAAAACATTTTTATTTTTATTGGGTGATCTTTCACATGAACAAACGTTAGAGCGCAACTTAGGAACATGCTTTCATTTATTGTTCGAGCTCTCTTTAAAACGCATTTTTATCCTTAGATGGTTGGAAAATATTTCTCTTCTTTTTCGCAACTAATCTAAATCCTGGATCAGTGGAGGCCATCACTACGTCTATAAGCCCCTCGTATTTCAGCTGTATTGCACACTCCCAAGGATGGACTGTCCCGGGCGAGGGTCCTATAGGGCACACAGCTTCCACCGACTGAAAGAACCAAACCTAGGGTCTAGCATGTCGAAAAGTTCCAATCCATGGGCCATTCTTATCATAATTAAGCCCCGGTTAAGGTCAAGATTAGCTTGGTGCCTTAACAAAAATTTGGCATGACCTCGTTTAATGAGGGGTCTTTAACCTCAACGATGGGCTTAAGGATGATTAGGATGAATCAAACATTGGGGTTTAACGACACGGTGTCACCCTATCCTTAATACATGACTTCGGTTAATTATAGTTGGAATTAACGCATAAGTCAAGGACCGGGTCAAAGATGACCTTGGTCACACTTGCTTTCATAAGGAGTCGTGACTCGGGCATTAACTTGGCCATAATCAACTTCGGGCACGTATTAGGGACGTGATGACGTGAGCTAGACCAAAAACCAACCAAGGTCACGGTATTTGTGTGTCACGGCCATCTGTGGTTGACTCGGCTCGGAAGGGGAGGTGGAATGGACCCGTGCGCACGAGAAGGGCACAAGAGCACCAATCAAGCTACATCGTGGCATCCATCCCTGGTTTAAAAGGTTTTTTGGAACGTGCACGAGGTCAAGTGTGCGTTGTGTGAAGCCTCCTATGTTCCCTTTTGAGACAAAATAGGAATTTTCGATTTGTTTTAATACCATGAACAATCTATGAACAATATATGAACAAGCATAATGAACAAGCATATGCACAAGTAATCGAGCAAGGATATGAACAAGCAAGGATCAAAATTTTGTACATGGAAAGGTTATGCACAACCAAAGGTTTTTGAAACCAAAATTTTACAACAAGAACAACAACCTTTTGAAAATCATTTGTACAAAAAGGTTGTGCACAACAAAAGAATTTGAGAAACCAAAACTTTTACGAAAGGGGTAATGCACAATGAGGCTTTGAAAACCCAATTTTATGTCCAAAAGATTTATGCATTACCAAGCTTTGAAATTCCATTTTTTGCTAAGAAAAAAGAAGGTAAATGTGCACAAGTAGAGGCTGTAAATGGAACCTGGACAAGAAGAAATGCAAGGGGACCATTATAATGCTTCTGCCCTGCACAAAATTGTTAGCTTGAAGCATTCTGTGGGCCTAGCCAAACTAGAGCAGTAGCTCCATTATTTTTGCGAATTTTCAGCTTCTGATCATCAAGCCCCAGTTTATTGTATTTCCAGAACAGTTTCATTCCTAAAAATCAAAACATAAACATAAAACACACACAAAATAAGCACAAAGTCAACAAACAGGGACGGGAGTTTGACCCACACAAAATTGCCCCTAAAGCTTCTAAAAAGAAGTTTGCAAGCACTTGATTCCCCAGCGGAGTCGCCACTGTAAGATACCCGCGGGAAAACGGAGAGAAGAAAGTTTCCTCAAGAATCAAACACGGCACTTTCAAATGTTTAACGGAGTCACCACGTTAGTTTAACTTTAAACCCAAACTTAACGAAAAATGGTTAGAGACAAAGGATTCGGAGGTCAGGTTACGCTTTGGGAAGAACTCAACCGATAGTTTACCCAAAGTGCCTCGGAAGAAACCGAGTCTCCCTAAAGTTTGTTAAAATTGTGCAAGTGTGTGTGTGTGTGTTCTTGAAAATGGAGAAACTGACTTTTAACAAAATCAGTTAGAAACTTAACCAAAAGGGGTAGTTTTGTAAACAGTTTAACAGAAAAGGGAAAGACTGAAAATTCACCCCTCCAGCCAAAATAGCCGTATGGCTGGGAAGGTCATCCCTGGGGTTTTTACAGATTATCAAGAAATCAGTCCAGTTTCAGGCAGAAACAGAGCATTCTGCTGAAACTGAACTGTTTTACATCTTTCCAGTTTATTTATTCACATAAAGCTTGAATTAAATCATCCATATGCTCTTAATCACTAATTAAACACCAAAACACAAGGTTTTAGGTGTGATCAAGGCAATAATTGGGGAAAAATTAGGAAATGTGATTAACATGGCATTTGAGCCAAAAATCATCATTTGGATGGTTAAAGATAGAAACTTTAACATCCAAATGGATGATTCATCCAAGGAAAGACCTTGGGGAAGTAAGAAATCAACCTTTGGATAAAGATTGAATCTTTACCATCTAAAGGGACATTATTGGAGTTAGATCAAAGTTTGAATGATAAAGATTGAAACTTTATCATCCAAACTTGATCATTTCACCATAAAATCATCTTAAAAGTAAAGACATGGAATTTAACTTCCATAAATATAAAGACATAACATAAATTGCATAAAAGTAAAGACATAATGTAAAGAGCATTAATGAAAAGACATTAAATGTTAACAAGCCTTGATTATCTTAGGTTTGAACCCTTGATCATGCATAGAACATGAGGGTACCATCGATTCATATCAAGAACTTGGTTCCAATTCATAATATGTGCAAGATAATAAAGACATAATGTAAGTAAGGCAAAATAAAATAGATTATGAGATGAAGAGAAGATGGGGAGAAGGAGGCCTCACCAATTTTGGTTCTAAGCCTATCTTCTTTCTCTCTTTTCACTCAAGAATGTTTGTATCCCTAATCTGCTCTCAATCTGGCAGAGTTTGCACACAAAAATGATTTTCTCCCCCCCCCCCTGAAATGATCAGCCAGGGGTCCAATTTATAAGGACTGAGGGTGCCCAAACCATCCGTACGGATTGGCCCCTCCCGTGTCCAAACCATTCGTACGGCTCAGCATGGCGAGCTTCTGGATTTTGCCAATTTTAATTCCAGAGCAGTCCTGGAATTTTAGGTTTATCTTAGTAAGGTCACAGTCTATCAGTTTATCCCTGAATGGTGCTAAGAGTTCCTCTAAAGTTGGTTAATTTCAGATTGGGGTACTTACAGGTCCACAGTTTTTTTTTTTCAGAAAAAATAATTATAATAATATTTTATTGCTGATGTTTTTACAAAAAGGTATAGAAAAAATGTTTTAAAAATTAAAAAGGTCCGTCCCTCTTTTCTTTTATATACTCAACAGTTTTTTATTATTTTTATTCACTGAATTTGGCTAAAAATCCAGTCAAAACTCAACTTTTCTTGTCAACTTTTCGTTAGTAACGGTTAATACTAATGAAACCGTTAGAAATCTAACAATTTTGACGGTTTTTTTACGATTTTCTAACGGTTTCGGTTCGGTCTAAGCGGTTCATGGTGGTTCAGAACCGCCCGTTCACGGTTTTCAGAGGTGATGAACTGGAACGACCCGTGTTACAAACGGTTCTGGTTTTCGTCAAGGTTCAAGGCAGTTCCGGGCTTTTCGGTTCTGATCCAACTTGGCGGTTCCAGTTCGGTTTGGTCATCCCTAACTTTGAGCAAGTTTTTGGTATTATTAATCACTCACAATCACTGATCTCTATTGTATTATTGGGGCTTTAACTTTATGTACTACTATAGTTGACACAATTTTTTTTTCAAACTTTTATTACTTTTAGTAAATTTTTAGGGAAATTTTCTATGATATAATAGCTCCTTCATAAAAGACGACAATCATGAGATGTGATTGAAGATAGTGAATTAGGGAAAATGAAGTTCATAATTTAATCTAGTTATTCTATTTTAATGTATGTAGAGGTTACAATTAATGGATTGTTAACAACTTCATAGATTTGATCTAGTTATTTGGTTTCATTGCATTGAGAGTTACTTTTATTGTTGATTCAAAGTTGTATTTATTATGGAGACGAAGGGTTATAGATTTGACTTTAGAATATGAAATTTGAAGAGCTTAAGAATGTAACTTATTTGAATGTATAGGGAAACCGTTTGATAGTATTCTAAATTTTTTAAGCAATTAATTTTATTGATGTATATTTATTAGAAATTTATGATAGAAGAAGAAAAGTTTTATGTGCATAGACAATATTAATTTTTAATTATGAGATTTTCTATACATATTCATGAAATCATACAATGAATATCCCATATTAAATTATCAATGATAGCTAATTTTTTGAAGATAAAATGATGAGAATATGAAAAAACCAAATGTCAAGTTGAATTATTCACAAACTTTTAAATACATAGTTATAGTACCTTATAAAATCATATAAAATAAACAATTAATTTTTATTATTTGCCACAATACTTCTTTTAGGGAAAATGACGTGATTAGACCACCAAATACGTAACTGCCTTAACCTTTGTAAAAACACAAATCCGTCAAACTCTCTATAAGACCATTCTGTTGATCAAGCCTGTTTTAAGAGATTGTTTTTTTGGACTATTTATTTCACTTTACAAATTCACTCTTTGTACAACTAAATTTTATAACATTTATTACATATAATCCTATTTCTATAATATTATTGAATAAATATTAAATAACTACTAAACTAACTAATGACAACCAAAAAATAAAATAATAATAAATCTAGATTCTTTTGTGCAAAAGCATGAAAATATATTCAATAAAGAATCTAGCAACTCTCTTAGAAAATATGTATATATTGAAACATAAGAGATTGTATTTACAAATAGTAAGTATAATGTACCTATACGCTTTATTATGCCTACATACATTATTGTTGAAATAATTCAAAGCTTCAATCTTATAAGTCATCTTCGTTACTCTACATTGTTGCCTTGTCAATACCTACACTGAAACGAAAAATATTTTGAACAAAAATAAATGCACAAATTATACATTATACATAAGGAGAAAATGAAGATACTTTCAAGAAAAAAATAGATGAAAATTTATACTCATATAAATCCAAAATTAACATCATATGAAAGAAACGCAATTAATGATGCCAAGCATGACTTTCGTTCCATCTTTTGTCCCATAACCATAAGTAAAATTATAAAATCAATAAAAAAACAAAAAGAGCAAATAAGAAATAAAAAAATCACATAAGAATATGAAAATAAACCTTGATAAAAAAAAGATAGAAAAATTCAGAAACATAATAAAAATAAATAAATCACAAATAAATCAAAACAAATTTTTTTTAAGAAAATTAATAAAAACCTTCAAATGAGAGAAAAAAACTAAACATTTACTAACATAATCAATAGAGAGAAGAAAAATTATTTACATATAAAAATTAATAGCCGAAAAAAAAAATTAAGCTAAAATAATTAACAAAAAAAGTAAATAAAATAAATAGATATATGAAGTCCAAGCCTTAATCAAAATAAATATTTACCAACATAATTAAAATATAAAAAAATTTAAAAATAAATTAAAAAATACTATGAGAGTCTTAAAAATCCAAAAACAAAAAATTAAATCAAGTTCAAAAAAAAGATAATAATAAGAAACGCAAAATGTAAATATATAAATACAAATTCGAAATTATAATCAAAATAATACGCTTTGAAATAAACGAAGCATTAAAAAAAGAATCAAAATAAAGAAAAACAAATTAAAAAATTATAACAACGAATTAAAATTAAAATAAAATGAATGTCAAACCAAAAAATATGCAAACAAACAAAAAAGTAAAGCGGAATAAAAAATGAAGATTTTAATCAAAAGAAAAAAACCGAATTAGAAGTCAAAATAAATTTCTAATTTGATTCAAGGTGAAATAGGCAAAAATAAATTAAAAGGAAAAAAAAGAAATAAATTAGAAACATAAAAATAAAATTTAAATCAAAATGAAAGGTGAGAGTTGGAAGGTAATAAAGAGTTTTAATTTACCAAGGCTTGATAGAAAGTGACGAATAAGTCATCGAATTGTTTTTACTCCACTAATGAGTCTTTAAAAATACACAAAATCCCAAAATGTTAACACCTTATATAAGCAATCAGGATAATCAGATTAGGCCGATGATAACATGTATGAATAAGAACCTGGAAAGTTTGAGATGCTTGAGATCCACTCATTGTTATGTGGACAATAAATTGCACCGGCTACCAAGTATAAGAGAAAAGTATTATGATGTTGTTTATAATTGGTAAATGTATTCACCTAGTAGAATAAGCGCATATATAGTGATATGTATTAAGTAAGTTGTATGGTCCTTATTCAATAGTAATTGATTAGGTATAATGCATTCTACCTTTTCTTATTCCAAATGAATGTGTTATTATGCTATTTACTATGACTAATTAGATGTATACTTCACTTTGTAATAGTTGATATGTATATGCATTATGTATGAGTACAATGTAAGGACACTTTTTATTTATGAAGATAATTGTTACATATTCTCAAAGTACTCATAACCATAACTAAGAAGATAACATATTATTTGTGTCTAATTAGCAAGAACCGAAAGGTTTCAGTATTAATGCCATGAATTTGACGTGGCAGGCTTAAAAGCAAGATTAACCCAAAATTGGATGAGGTGTCATTCCATAGTGATTTTGGCCTACTTTAATATACTATAGTATAGATTTTCAGATGCCGCATCCTCCCCGAGTTAACAAATAAAAACTCAAAAAAAAATCCACAACAATAGTAGGGATTTTTTTCGAACATGGAAAATTGATGAAAATTAATGCAAATGCTCATTGAAGAGCTTTTACGAACATATTTTTCATTGATTATGGATTTTTATATCTTCTCAATATCTATAAATAATTTCACATTATCAATTATTTTTATTCAATCTCTTCAAATGAGTAAAAAGAATTATATCTTATAATTATATTTAGTTATTGTTAGTGTTACACGTATTTATAGTTAGTATTACAGTTGAAAGATGAGTAAAATTAGCTTCTTTTTTTTTGTAAAACTGGTGTTACATTTACTTATAAACAATGTTACTTTATAAGTAACACAGTTGTTACATTTAGTTATACTAAGTATTACTTTTGGCAAACGAAAAAAACAGTCAAAAAAATATATAAAAACTAAAAAAAAAGCGGGAAAAAAAACGAATTTTTCTTTTCTGGGAAGAAAAAAAAAGGGTCATTGGGTCGCTGCCACGTGGCAGATTTTGAGTGGAGCATAGGTTGGGATCCTACGCTTCGCGGAGAATGTTGTACACGGGTCTGTTGGGTTTTGTGCAATCATGCGCGGCGGAAACATCACATGAAAAACCCAAAGCTTAGATCCGTTATGTTCAATAATTCATAATATGAAGATGAAAGAAACTAACCCTTGTAGATCGAAATATGAAGCCTTGGATTAATATGCTAAGATGAGCACCCTCTACCGGTGATCCACACTTCGAACGGTTTCAAGAACGATTCTTGAACTTGATTGCATCAAACTCAATAACCCAAGTATATTATGTGTATTCTCTATCTCCAAGAAAGAGTTTGTGATTTCCAAAATCAATGTTATTGGAATAATTCCCGGTTGTCCACATTATATACAAGAGGTCTCCAAAAACCTTTAGGACTTAGGTCTTCTTGTCCAACAAGAAAAGAGCAAAAATAAACTGCAGTGCGGGGGGGGGGGGGGGGCGTACGACTCATAGCCAGCCGTATGGCTCCTACGGAGCCGTACGGCTCCCCTTTCCAGTCTCCTCTTTTTCGCTCCTTTTCATTATTCGTTCTGCGTGTGTGACCCAATAGGATTATACTAAGTTGACAACGAGTCCGAACCATTCAAACTTTGTAAGTTAAAGCGGACTCTAGCAAGCCATTATGACTATCCAATTAGTATAACTTTGAAATCCAAAGTTTCCTAAAATAGAACATAACACAATCTCCTTGTTACACGATGTCTATTGAACGTAAGCCATGGTCAATGGTCAACTTACCTTGTTCAATGCTTTCTCGATCCCGAATGTATTGATAATACAAATGACATTGATCCAATCAATTCATTTGAGCATGGCCATGCATTTCGTCAATACCATTCATCGAGTGGTCAAAGCTTGAATCTCTCTTGACGAAGAACAAATCTCATCTTGGCTTATTACCTTTCCCTACATGATTCCGATTATGCCAATCATATTCTTTATAGCTACCCGGTTAAGGGTAACGTTTGAATACATCAAACGTAACGTTCATTATGTGGAAGACTGTAATAACCTTAGGTCTAGATATTCCAGTGATATAACTATATGAGACTTAATTATGACATTGTGTCCACGACATAAATCTCATAGGGGTCAGTCCAGTATTTGGTCTCCAACAAATACCCATAAGTCTAATTGTATCGCATACACATAATCATCATATGATTATCTATTAAACTTAAACTAGTAATTGATCATAATTATCAGGGACGGGGATTATTATAATAAACATGCAAAAGATATAATAATCAAACATTCAATATCTTTATTAAAGCATAAAGCAAATGATAACATTAATCGTTCAAATAACGTGCCTAGGGCATACACACCAACAGGGTCATGGGTCGACCCGTATCTTCTATGAGACGGATCTAGGTGTTCTCACAAGAGACCACCTCATTTTAATAATGAGTAGGTGCTCTGTGTATCAAAAGAAGAGTAGGCCAGAATGTAAGTTAAGGAATATTAACTGAATTTTGTGAAGGGACAAATGAGTTCTATTAAATAAAAATATATAAATTTTTTAATTTAGAATAGTGTCTTTATCATAAAACGCTCAAACTACAAATGAGTAATAGATAAGTACATCTTATTATTCAATTTGGTTAGAGCCGGACTTACTTGTTGGTTGACAAAAATTTGTGTGAGACGGGTTTCGTTTAAAGAGTAAATGGTTTGCCGCCATATAGATAGGACGGGAAAGTCTGTTTCCCTATCTCATCGAGACCCGTCTTATACAAGAGACGATCTCACAAGAGACTTCCTCATGTTCATTTTGTTAGGCGAAAATATAGATAGAATTAAGAAATTGTTGTAATTATTATAATTATTATAAAGTATTAATCATAATTTTAATTTCATAAAAATAACAAATTGTAAAAAGTAACACTAATTAAAGAGTTGGTCTTATAAAAACGTGGTTTTTAACCAGGTCTAAACCGGGTTTCATTGAACACTCTGTCATGGGATGAACTTATGGATTGGTATTTAAAAGGAAAGGTGAAAGTAAGGAATTGATATCTTTATGAAAGAGATTGTCATGGCAGCAATGACCTCTGTATGGTCATTTGAGGGGATACGGTCAAATGAAGGAGGGGTGCGGTCAAGTTGGAGTTGTCATGGTGCGGTCGAGTTGGAATGCATCATGTGGCTGATGTGTGTGGTAGGGTGCAGTCATTCTCTGGAAGGTGTGGTCAAGTTGGAAGTTTGGAAGGTAATTGTGTGGTAGGTATTGGATGGGTGTGGTAGATAATTATGTGGTAGGTAATTTCGTTAAGAGGCCAAGTGAAGAACTCGTGAGGTCGTTGAGACCACGTGAAGAACTTGTGAGGTTGTTGAGGCCACATGAAGAACTCGTGAGGTTGTTATCTTCAACAACCAGCACATGAAAACCAATATAAAATAGGCAAGGGGGCGTGATTATGTCCATCAAATACCAAGTTCATTTTTATCTTGTTAATTTCATTTCCTTGTTATTTCCAGTTCTTGTTCATTTTCTGAAGGTTTTGATAGCTAGGATAGTCAGAAAAATAACGAACAGAGTCGCAGTGTAGATACTGATGTGGTTACACCAGGAACTACACCAAACGGAATTTGTAGCGGAATTTAAATCAAACACGAATTATTTAACACATCTACAGCAATATGTTGTAGACAATAAAAACTTCTCTTTATTAAAACGTTATGAACGAATACAAAGAAAGAAATCAAGAGAAGCGACCAAAGATTAAAACACTAAACACTAAAAACAAGTTTTAGAAGAACTTGTCTCAGAGAAAGAACTCTTACAAAAGAATTACTCTCAGCACTTTTGTATTTAGAATGTGAAAGCCAAAAACCCCAAATGACTTTGAAAGGGACATCTCCTTATATAGGCCATGTAAGACTTTGGAGAGATGTCTTCAAAAACGTGTCCACCATCCAGAAGGAAACCTTCTGTGTAAATCTCTACACTCCTAGCAAATATACTCTCCACCTGTTCCTGAAATAAAGCTTCTATCTTTAATTGAGAGATATCTACAAAATATTAAAATATATATACAAAACTAGAAAACTAATTAATACGGAGTATGTTAGTAAATAAAAATAATATTAATATAAAGATATTTACAATTTTACCTAAAATAAAGAAAGACATAAATCCTAAAATTAAAATGAAAATAAAAGTGACCGTGTGAAAGTGTTTACACTTACAATCTCCCCCTGATTTATGGCTTTCTGGTCAAAACAAAAATGTTATGATTATTAATTGACAAATATAAAAACTCCCCCTGAATTCAATGTTGACAAAAAAAAAATGGCAATGAGATATTTCCTTTTTGAGTACTGTCCCTGCCAAAAAAATGTCAAAAAAATCAAGAGTACCAAAATATAACTTTAGTACCAAAGGTAACCAAACTATCTTGCGTTAGTTACTATAATAGTTACTATAATAGGTAACTATTATAGTTAACTAATACTTATAATAGTAATTGTTAGTTACTATAATAGTTAACTATTGCTCCTTACATCCTAGAGTCAGAGTTTTATTTTCTATTTTGGTACATCTCAGAGTAAGAGTTCCTTTCCTAAAATGGCAAAAAATCTTTACTATTCATCTAACTCATTCTCTCTCATACTTATTTTTATATTCACAACACTAATCAACTTATTATTCACTCCCATTCATTTTCTCTCCTAATTTACTTTTACACTCACAACATTTACTTTACTTCCATCATTTCTTAATCCCCGTGCAAATGGGAGGTATGACTCTTACTCTGTGACGGAGGGAGTAATACTTAACTATTATAACCAACTAATATTATTAATAGTATTAGTTAATTATAATAGTTAAATATAATTGTTAACTATAACAGTTACTATATACGTTAATTATTATTAATAGTATTAGTTAATCATAATTGTAACAATATATATTAACTATTACTATTAATTATATTATTTATTCATAATAATTACTATATATGTTAACTATTATTATTAATACCATTAAGTTTTTTGAAATATTCATACAACAAACTTAAATGTACTTCTAAATTAATTTAAAAAATATTTATTACAACTATGTACAACCAAAGCTATGAAAATGTTTTGATTAATTTAAAATATGCATATATTTTCAAATAAAATTATTATGTTAATTAATCAATTAAAAACATCAAAAAAGAAAAATACAAAACATTAACAAAATAGATTCCCGTGCGAAGCACGGGTTACCTACTAGTTAAAAAGAAAAAATAGAATCCGAGGCTTTTTGTTGTTGTTGTTGGTATGCGATTAAAAAAGAGACGGACACGGTAGGGGTGTGCACGGTGCGGTTCGGCTCGTTTTTAGGATAAAACCGATACCGAACCGTAACCAATCGGTTTCTATACATAAAGAACCGCTAGAATTCGGTTTATTTCGGTTTCGGTGCGTCGGTTCGGCTTCGGTTTTCTACACGACTTTGTTGACTCTTAATGACTTTTTGATGATTAAACAAAACCAAAAAGTTGTGAAAGTGAGCACACTTACAAACAAATGGTAGATTTAGATGAGCTACATAAAAATGGATTAACAAAAGAGAAATTTGCTTATCAAAGACAAAGTATATGCGATATTCTCAGTTCATATGAAACTATGACTATCAACGAATCTATTCTGCATACTACTTGGAACAATATTATGGTAAAATTTATCAAAAAGGCCAAGAGGAGAGAGAGAGAGACCGAAAGAGTAATAGAAACAATCAAACAAATAACGAGCAGGAGCTCTCACCAAAGTTTTTTATTTAGTACTCCCTCTGTTCCAAAATAACTGTCACTTTTGGTCAAATAGATGTAAGTTTGACCAATAAATTTAAACCAAAATTAATGATCCTAATAAAAATCAAAAAATTGTTATTAAAAGTATTATTATTTATAATACAATGACAAATTTTAGATTTTTATTTGCGTCATTATTTTTTATTTAAATTATTGATCAAAGTTACATCTGATCGACCAAAAGCGACAGTTATTTTGGAGCAGAGGGAGTACTATGCGGTCCATAAGGCGCTGGAGACGAGAATGGTGGACTGAATAGTCACCACATTCACATTAGGGTTAGGCTTTTGACTATGAAAACAAGGAATTGTGAGAATGATATGGAAGGGAAGAAACAAATATGTATACGTACTATAATTTAGAACGACCTAGTTAAGAGTTTCGGTTCGGTTCAGTTTTACACTCGGTTGCAAAAACTAACAACCGCATCAAAATCGAAACCTTCGGTTTTTTAGAATTCGGAAACCATGCCACTTAAATCAATCACTTACTCGGTTTTAGAGTCCAAATCCTCTATGCCACTTTGTGTACCACTTTATGTGCCATCTAATAGCTCACAGTTATTGAGATTGACATTAAATTAATATTATCTAAACATGTGAACGGTTGGATTACAAGTGTACATGTAGTGACACACAAAAGTAGTAAATGAGATCTCGACTCTCGATTTTATCGGTTCGGTTAATCGATTTTTCGGCCTTTTTCGGTTTTTTAATGCACACACGCCACACGGCATCCAAAGCGCGTATTTAAAGATGTTGGCTAGCGTGATCGTTACTTCAATTCCAGAGGCGGTTTACTTATCGTGAGTTCTGGGGATGGGTAAAGTCGAGGATATGATATGATCGACAATAACTGCTCCAACATGTTTGATAATTAGCCTACCAAATTACTCAAACTACAATATTGCCATTTCTTATTAAAATAAGCCAGTCTAGGGTATGTCTATGTCGGCTTGTGTAGACCCATGGTGATACGATGATGAGTCACCAAGTGGGACCCATTTCTTTTTAAAAAGAATTGGACCTTTATTCCTTGAAAATTTCTAGATGAAACTCAGTCCACGTGACATGAGTTAACATGATGTTGATTCGTTGAGACCAGTGTTCTAAAAATCGGTTTAGGCGGCGCTTAGGCGCTGGGCGGCACTCCACCGTCGCGATTTCCTCCAAGTTGGTCATCTTAGGCGTCAGGCGGGCTCGGCTGTCCAGCCGGCGTCGCAGGCTAGGCGGGATTGGTGCGGTCGCCGAAACCCCGATCGGAAAGAGAACGAAGGAAAAGCTTCATTTTTGACGGGGGAGTTGGCCGGAATTGACTGGAGTTTGGCCGGATTAGAACTTAAAACAATCAGAAAGAAAGCTTTTTATTTTTTTGGGTTTGTGATATGGAAGCCGACGCCGGCGCTGTTGTGGAGACGAGAGAGAACGGGAAGATGAGAAAGAGGGATAGCGTTTTAGCTTTTTATGTTAGGGTTAGGGTTTCTTCAACTTAAATGGGCTGGGCTGGGCTTTATTGGGCTGAATAAATAAAATAGGTTGAGTTAATTGTTTTGGGTTGGTGTAAATGTGTAATGTGTGTCAATTTTCCAATAATAATAGTGCAATAAACTTCTACTTTTATATACTCCCTCCATCTCATAATAATATTTATTGATTTGTAATTTTAAAACATATAAAAATATATAATTACATATAAATTTATCAAAAATTTATAAAAATGCATTAATTTTTAGGCCCCGCCTAGGCTCCGGCTAGTCCCCTAGGCGCTAGGCCCGACCTCGCCGCCTAGGCCCCGCCTAGCGCTTTTTAGAACACTGGTTGAGACACTACTACTTCGAATTATTGGGTCCACAATTTTTTTTTTAGCTTTCTCTTTTCGAATTCAGTTTTATGAAAGACTTGTTTTATATTAAAAATATGTTAAATATGTTTTATATTAAGAGATAAAACAGGTTTTACACTAAAAAAGTGTAAACCAAGTTTTCTTCAAAATATTCACTCTTTTTTTTTCCCTAAAATTTATTTTATTCAAAATCTTAATTCCCTCTCACCAAAATTTTGTTAGAAGATGTCTTTTGTGAATGTTTCATGTATGAGACGAATCTCGATGAGAAGAAATAGGCTTGACTCGTCCCGTTTATAGAGGAAAACAATTTATTCTCTCAACAAACTCATCTTATACGTGAGACCGTCTTACATAAGTTTTTGTCTTTTTATTAATATAACTCACTTTTCATACTCACATCAAATTAATAAAACACATTAAAATTCATTAACACTATCACTAGCACTTTTCAATAATGCTTTTAGGACAAAAAGTTACTTTTTTCACAATTGAGACCCATATTCCCAATTGTTAAAAATAATAAGGCTCTGTTTGTTTTGGGAAAAACATTTTCCAGAAAATTATTTACAGAAATTGAAAATGTTTTTCCGGAAAATGACATAAACATGTTTTTAGTTGTTTGGTAAATATAAGGAAAATATTTTCATGAGCAAAAAATAATTTAATATGAGAAAAAAAATATGAGAAAAAATTGAGTGAAGAATTTTAATGAGTGAAAAGATTTATTTATTTATTTTTTTTTTTGGGGGGGGGGGGGTGGGGGTGGGGGTAGGGGTGGGATGGATGGTGTGGGAAATGGGCGAGGCGGAGGTGGAGGAGTGTTCAAAAATAATTTTGTATCATTAATTTTTTTCCCGAAAAATGTTTTCCTTAGGTGGAGGTAAGGAAATCGTTTTCCTTAGAAAAGGGGGAAAACCATTTTTCAGAAAACATTTTCCCCATTTTCTGATGCTTAACAAACACCGGAAAATATTTTCCTCCAAACAAACGGAGCCTAAGCGTGCTTTCTGTTTATTGCTTAGGGGTAACGTATATTTAGGGATGGCAATTTGTCCGAACCCGCTCCGTATCTGGGACGATCCGCTCCGCAGCGGGGCGGGTTTGGTAGACTTTTTTCAAAACCCGGCGGGTCACGGGGCGGGTTCGGTTTCCCATCTCAACCCACGGGGCCCCGCCCCCCCGTATACTAATATATGTATTTAATTACTATAATGTCCCTAACCCATTTCAATTATTACCCCCACTCCCTAGTCCCTATATCGGCTTCCCATCTCTCTCTCAAATCGATTTCCCATCTCTCTCTCAAATCGATTTCCTAGGGTTTTAGAAGAGGCTGAGATGCGGCGCTAGAGAGAGAGAGACATCGACATCCATTTCCAGCGTCTTCCACTCCACCGGCCGCCGCTTCCAGGCCTTCCTCCGGCCGCCACTTCCAGGTCTTCCTCCGGCGAGACTGAAGGGTTAGAACGGTAAGTATCTCTCTCTCTCTCTCTCTCTCTCATATGTCGATTTGTCAATTTCTAGGGTTAGAAATTCAGTAATGTTCAATTCGGAGGAAAAATATCGAGCTAAATTGAATTGAGCGAACATTTGGGGCAAAATCAATTGTCGACGCCGGAGGGTATTATAGTTGTGGTTTGTTCTCCAAAAAAAATGATTTTGTACCATGTGGTGCGGGGCGGGGCGGTTGCGGGTTCACTAGTTGGCGGGGCGGGGCGGGCGGGTTCGGTACTAGGGGGGTTCTTTGAGGGGCGGGTACGGTTTTGGTCAAACCCTCCCCGTATCCGCCCCGTTGCCATCCCTACGTATATTCCTTCCGTCCTAAACTACGTGTTAGTAAATGTGAATGTACGAGAATTAAGAAAATATGTTGAAAAAGTAAATTTGTGAGTGCGTATGAGAGAAAATAAATTAGTGGATACTTGTTGTGAGAGAGTAAGAGAGGGAAAATTGAATATTTCAAGTAAGTATCAATTAGTAAAGAACGCACAAAATAGAAATAAGTAGCGATTGGTTTGGAACGGAAAAAGTAAGGACCGCCTTATAATAAGGTAACATTAGGATTTAGGATGGTAAATAGTAACTGACAGAACAATAATGTGGTAAAGTGTAGCTACCAATATAATTAGGCACCCAAAATATTATAGGGATTCAAGAAGGATAATATGGGGACCTCTAAGGGATAAAAAAAAGTTATTTTCAATCATGGTAGTTTGATATTTTTATGTGGACTGATCTCGCTGCTCCTTGCTACTTTTTTCGTCCCAGTTTAATTTAAGGTTCTTAATTTCATTTTTGGTATGTCGCAGTTTAAAGTTCTTATTTGTTTTATCCTTAAATGACAAAGTATGAATAGTGTTTTGGACAATTTTGTCCACACAAAGTTCATATATTACAAAAAAAACATCATTCACCCATCTACTTTTTACCCACTTGCTTTATGAATGGACAATTATATCCTTCACATAATATTGTTGACTCAAATTTGCCTTGGTTTCTTAATAAGCGTGTAAAGTCAAACTAAGAACCTTAAACCGGGACGGAGGGAGTTGTTGAGATATGATCGGGATTCTCATGAATCTCGTCAATATCTCGTGAAATATCATTTTCCTTATTTAATGTTTGTAAGTTAGGAAGATATATATTTAGCATAATTGTAGGGTTTTAGTTTTGGGAAGTAGTTGACTCCTTCACCAAGAAGGATTGTAAATGTCGTGTATATATTGTATGGCTTTGGGCCGAATCGTTCAAGGGAAATAATTCAGTTTTTCCTCCATGACTTTCTTCCTCTTCTCTGACTTCTAACTTGGTACCAGAGCAACCAAGATCCTTTCAAAACATCATGACCGGCGACATTAATTTTTGTCGACCAATACCAATCCGAAATCGTTTCTCGCCAATTTCGAAATTCGAAGGAGAGAACGATGAAGAATGTGTGAAGCGTGGCTTTGTTAACGGACCAACTGATAGGCCGCAGACGGCAAAATCAGTGGTGAATGTAAGTACCCCAATCTGAACTGAAACCAACTTAGAGGAATTCTTAGGACTATTCAGGGTTAAAACTGATAGGCTAGGACCTCACTAGAACAAACCAAAACTCTAGGACTATCCTGGAATTAAACTTAGAAAAATCCAGAAGCTCGCCAGGCTGAGTCGTACGGATAGTATGGGTACTAGAAGGGCCCAGCCGTACGGCTGGTTTGGGTGCCTTCAGTCCCAAACATTGGTGAGGCCTCCTTCTCCCCCACCTCATCTTCACTTCTTTCTTTACTTGTTCATGTTCTTATCTATGCAATGTCTTTATATTTCTTGAGATATTATTAAATGGAACCAAGCCTTGAAATGATTCATGGTGCCCTCATACCTTGTGTGTGATTAAGGGTTACAAATCAAAGATGATCAAGGCTTATTATGATTAATGTCATTTACTTACTTTCATGTCATCTACTTTCATGTCATTTATATTAATGTCATTTAATTTAATGTCTTTACTTTTGGCTTGGTGATCCATTGCACATTTGGAGAGGGCCCTTGCATATTTATATTTATGTTTATGTTATGATAATCAAGTTTGGGTGGTAAAGTCCTAATCTTTACCATCCAAACTTTGACCTAAGTCCTAATAATGTCCCTTTGGATGATAAAGACTCAATATTTATCCATCCAAATGTTGATTTTAGATATCCCAAGGCTTTGTCTTGAATAAATCATCCATTTGGGGGGAGGGTTAAAGTCTCTATCTTTAATCATCCAAATGGTTGTGTTGGCTCAAAGACCATGTTCATCAACTTTGTTTTCTTTCCCCAATTATTGCCTTGATCATACCCAAAATCATGTATTTTTGGTGCCTAATTGATGATCAATGACATAGGGATGATTGGTATACATGTTCTTGTACCACAAAGTAATCTGAAAAGATCACATTTTGTCCAGTTTCAGCAAGATGCTCTGTTTCTGCCTGGAACTGGACTGTTTCTGATAAATCTGTAAATTCCTAGGACAACCATCACCAACCGTACGGATGGTTTGTCTGGGGAATTATTTTTTTTTCAGTTTTAATCCCATTCTGTCAAAACCTTTGCAAATAAACCCCCTTTTTGTTAACTTTTTAATTGTTTTCTGTTAAAAGTCAGTTTCTCCCCTTTTAAAAATACACACACACACTTGCACGTTTTCGGTCAACAAACTTAGGGAGACTCGGTTTTCCGAGGCGGATTGGGTGAACCGTCAATAGTTCATCCCAAGACGTAACCTGACCTCCAAACTCATTTTCTCTAACCTTTTTTGTTAAAATTGGGTTTAAAATTAATTTAACGTGGCGACTCCGTTTCTTGAACATAAAGTGCCATGTTTGATTCTCGAGGGAACTTTTTCCATTTCCCCATGGGTATCTTACAGTGGCGACTCCACTGGGGAATAAAGTGTTTCCAAACTTCTTTTTAGAAGCTTTGGGGGCACTTTTGCGTGGGTCAAACTCCCATGCCCGTTTGTTGACTTTGTGTATATTTTGTGTGTATTTTATGTTTCTGATTTGATTTTTGGAAATGAAACTGTTCTGGAAACACAATAACTGTGGCTTGAAGAATCAGAAACTGGAAAACTGCAAAAATAATGGGACCCCTCCACTAGCCGTACGACTGGTTTTTTGGGGCCCACAGAATGTTTCAAATTAACAATTTCTTGCAGGGCAGAAACATTCTGATGGTACCCTTTGGTTCTGCTTGTCCAGGTTCCAATTTACAGCCTTTATTTGTGCACATATGCCTTTGTTTTCTTGAACCGAAACTTGTTTTCCAAAGCCCAGTTACGCACAAATTTTGGACATAAAATCTTCGGTTTTCAAGGCCTCATTGTGTATAACCCTCTTTTATAAAAAAATGGTTTTCAAAATCCTTTTGTTGTGCACAATACTTTTGTACAAATTGATTTTCAAAGGGCCTTGCTCCTCTTGCAAAAATTTCTTGGTTTTCAAAACCTTTGATTGTGCACAACCTTCTTCATGTACAAAATTTGATTTTTCAAGATTCTTACTTGTTCATATCTTTGTTTGATTACTTATGCAAATTACTTGTTTAAATTGCTTGTGCATATCTTGTATATACCCTTGCTCATGATGTTAAAGCGAACCGAAAATTCCTATTTTAACTCAAAAGGGAACGTGGAAGACTTCACACTACGCGCACTCTACCTTGTGCACGTCTCAAAAACCCTTAAAACCCGGGATGGATGCCACAATGCAGCTTGATTGGTGCTCTTGTGCCCTTCTCGCGCGCACGGGTCCATTCCACCTCCCCTTCCGAGCCGAGTCAACCACACATTGTCCGTGACACACAAATACCGTGACCATGGTTGGTTTTTGGTCTAGCTCACGTCATCACGTCCCTATTACGTGTCCAAATGTTAATTATGGCCAAGTTAACGCCCAAGTTCACGACTCCTTGTGAAAGCAAGTGTGACCAAGGTCATATTTGACCCGGTGTAAGTACCCCAATCTGAATTTGACCTACTTTTGAGGAATTCTTGGTACCATTTAGGGATAAACCAATGGGCCAGGACCTCACTAGGATAAACCTAATATTGTTATTCAAATATATGTTTAGGACATAGAATTGCTTAATCCCAATCATAGTTATCACTTAGGATCCCCCAATTTTATTAGAACCTTTGTAAGGTATCCTTAGGATTCTTTGTGACCAAGCACAGGTGTATTCCAACTCTTTAATCATGGCAAACCAGCAAAAGGAAGCAAAATCAGCAGACCAGAATTCAACATGCCGATCAACTTACTACTCAAGTTGCCGATGACACAAATAATCAGCAAGGACAATCTGAACCTTACTGACAGTCAGGTTTTGTTGTTCTATCTCAATGTCAACTTACTGATTGTCTCTGTCCTTTCTGTACTATCTTATCAGAAAGTTGTTAAACTACTCTGTCATGATTACTGCGCCATCTGACACATAGCTAGTTTTAGCTATACTTTGTCCCTACTTGCTTTTTACAGGTAACCGGTTGAGACAAAGAGGTCTTTACCCATCAGACTTTTCCAAGCATGCATGTACTCCATATCTTTGTCATTAATGCTGAAGATACCGCATTTAATGCTCCTCAACTACCCAGCTGGATATTCAAATTGCAAGTCTTCTTCTACAAGACTCAAGACATTCACTCCTCTTATAAATAAAGGACTTAGAGCATTGAAGACGGTTGGTGAAAATAGAGCATTGAAGAGAGTTGAATGTTTTAGAGTATTTATTGAAGCTCAAACATTCTGTCCAGATAATCATTAGATCATTTAATAGGACATACACTTGTGCACCAACTCAACAACAATGTTAGTATTCCCGAACTAGATCATTTAAGGAATACGTTGTTTGAGTTATTCACACACCCACCTGAGTGAGATAAGTTCTATTGGACTTGCTGCTCAAAAACACTTGGTCAGATTTGTATTATGATCCATTAGTGATCTCTAGAATTTAGTCTTTGTTTCCGGCAAAGCCGTGCTTGTAATAGACTAGAGATATCTAATAATACTCTTAACCCAAATCCAAGTTCTGACCAAACTTCGTAGAGGACGTAGCAGTATTTACACTGTGAACCTCTCCAAATCATTGTGTCCCTGTTGTTTACTTTATCCTTGCCGGTTGGAACTCTATCACCGGCAGATCGTATATGTTTGTACTGATTCATTGTAATTTCCATTAACCAATCTCTTGAAACTGCATTGAACTTTTAGAAATGACTTTGTGTTAAACCAAGATCTCAAAACCTTTTTCATACTGATTTTGTGTGAGTTAAAACCAAGTCATATCTTCTCCGCTGCGCTTACTGATAATAGTTTGCAAACTGATAAGTGACTTTGCTTCTAAAGTGTTTCCTTGAAAAAAGTTTTAAAAAGGCTATTCACCCCCCTCTAGCCTATTTTCCTACCAATTGGTCCTAACAAATATTCCAGGACTGAACTGGAATTAAACTTAGAAAAATCCAGAAGCTCGCCAAGTCAAGTCGTACGGATGGTTTGGGTACTTAAGGGGTTGAGCCATACGGCTATGTTGGGCACCCTCAGTCCCTATAAATTGAACCCCATGCTGATCATTTCAGGGGGAGAAAACGTTTTGTGTGTTGATACTCTGCCAGTTTGAGAGCAAAAACTGTGAGTGATACACATTTGAGTGAAAAGTGAGGAAGATAGGCTATAACCATCATAGGTGAAGCCTCCTTCTCCCCATCTTATTCTTCATCTCAAACTCTTTTTGTTATTGTTCATATTACTTGTTTACTTTGTGTTATTTCTTATTATTCTTGCAAGCCTTGTCCATTCAAGCACTTTACATTTCTTGCAAGTCTTGTCCATTTCAAACACTATATATATATATATATATATATATATATATATATATATATATATATATATATATACTCCATCCGTCCCATTTCAAATTGCAAAAATTGCCATTTAGGGTGTCCCATTAATGATTGCAAAATCCAAAAATAGAAATGTTTTATTGTTTTTAATTGGTGGGACTCATTAGCCATACTCACATCATCTAACCTACTTACTATTCTCTACCCCACTTTCTCTCTCCTACCTAACAATCTACACTCACAACACATCACCTTTTTCACTTTTTCCTTAATCCCCGTGCACAAACTTAACTTTGCAATTTGAAACGGGACGGAGGGAGTATTATACAAGTCTTGTCTTCTCAAGCTATATATATTATATATATATATATATATATATATATATATATGTGTGTGTGTGTGTATGTATTATGATTATATATGTACATTGGAACCAAATCATGAGGTGATTCAAGGTTCCCTTCATGCCTTGTGTATGATTGTGGGGTAAAACCTAAAGATGATTATGGTTTGTTAAGTTTTATGTTGATTTTGTTCTTGTTTGGCCATGAGAGTCATGATTGGGTGAGAAAGTTTCAATCTTTATCATCCCAACCATGACCTAACCATAAAATCACCAAGTATGAGACATAAAGATCCAATCTTTATGTTACATTTTTGTTTCTAAAGGTTTAATATTGCATAATAAGTCCATTTTGATGGTAAAGTTTCAATCTTTAATCATCAAATGGTCATTTTGGCCCAAAGGGCATGTTCATCAACTTTCTCAAAATTTCCCCAATGATTGTCTTGATCACACCCAAAACCTTTGTTTTTGGTGTCTAATTTTTGATCAATGACATAGGGATGATTAAATCCATGTTTTTGTTGAAGAAAATAACTGAAAATGATCATCACAGTCCAGTTTCAGCAAGAACACTCTGTTTTGCCTGAATCTGGACAGTTTTCTGATAAACTGTCAAAAACCCCTGGAATGCTCTCCCTAGCCGTACGGCTACTTTGGTCAGGGAGTGCATTTTCCAGTTTTTTCCCTTTCTGACTGAAATGTTTGTAAAATAACCCTTTTCTGTTAAATAATTAACCAGTTTTGTTAAAATGTCAGTTTCTCCCATTTTTGAAATACACACACACACATGCACATTTGTTAACTAACGTTAGGGAGACTCGGTCCTATCCGAAGTGACTTGGGTGACGTAAAACTCTTCCCAAGGCATAACCTGACCTCCGAACTAATAGAATCTCTAACCTTTCCATTTGTTGGGTTAAATAATTAACAAATGTGGCGACTCCGTTATGTTTTGCGTGATAACCGTGTTTGGTTTTTCGCCTTTCGAAACGAAAAACCCTTCGTTTCCTTCGTCACAGGGCAGGATCCTTACAGTGGCGACTCTGCTGGGGAGAAAATTGTTTGCAAACTTCCCTTTAGAAAATTTAAGGGCACTTTTGTGTGGGTCAAACCCCCGTCCCCCGTTTTCGTTAACTTTTGTGTTTATTTTGTGTGTGCTGTGTTTCTGTTTGAATCTTCTGGAGGTGAAACTATTCTGGAAATGCAATAAACTGGGGCTTGATGATCAGAAGTTGAAAAAATGCAAAAAATAATTGCCAGGATGCTATAGCCGTACGGCTATGTTATGCAGGGAACAGAATGTTTCAAAATTTAACAATTTTGTTCAGGGCAGAAACATTTTGTGTCGTTTTTGCTTCTGCTTATCCAGGTTCCAAATTTACAGATTTGTTTGTGCACATTACCTTCTTTTTTTTTTTAGCCAAAACTTGGTTTTTAAAGCTTGGTTATGCACAAGTCTTTTTGGACATAAAATTGGGTTTTTAAGGCCTCCTTGTGCATAACCCCTTTTGTAAAGATTTTGAATCCTTTTGTTGTGCACAACTTGTTTTTCAAATGGTTTTCAAAAGGATTGTTTCTTGTGAAGTTTTAATTTCAAAGAATTTTTTTTGGTTGTGGACAATTTGTTGTATGTACAAGTTTTGGCTTTGTTTGTTCATATGATTCTTGCTTGATTGCTTGTGTAAATAGCTTATTCATGCTTGCTCATTTTTGTTGATTATGCTTATTCATGCTTGTTCATATGTTGATTATACATTGCTCATGATGTTAAAACGAATCGAAAATTTCTATTTTAACTCAAAAGAGAACTTAGAATGGCTTCACACTACGCGCACTTGACCTTGCACGTTCCAAATGCCCTTTAAATCCGGGATGGATGCCAGATGCAGCTTGATTGGTGCTCTTGTGCCCTTCTAGCGCGCACGGGTCCATTCCACCTCCCCTTCCGAGCCGAGTCAACCACACTTGTCCATGACACACAAATACCGAGACTTTGGTTGGTTTTTGGTCTAGCTCACGTTACCACGTCCCTAATACATGTCTAAAGCTAATCATGGCCAAATTGATGCCCGAGTCATGACTCCTTGTGAAAGCAAGTGTGACCATGGTCAACTTCGACCCGGTCCTTGACTTATGCGTTAATATTGGCTATAATTAACCTAAGTCATGACTGTGTTGTCGAGCCCTAATGAATGGTTCATACTAATCATCCTTAAGCCCATGGATAAGATTCGAGAGCCCTCATCAATGATGAGGTTATGCCGGAATTCCCTTAAGTTCCTAAGACGAATCTCGATCTTAACCGGGGCTTAACCATGATAAGAATGGCACATGCATTGGAGCTTTGCGACGCACTAGACCTTAGGAATGGTTCTTTTGGTCGGTGGAAGTCGCGTGCCCTATAGGACCCTCGCCCGGGATAGTCCGTCCCTGAGAGCGTGCAATACAGGTGAAAAATGAGGGGCTTATAGATGTAGTGATGGCCTCCACTGATCCAGGATTTAGAGTAGTTGCGAAAAAGAAGAGAAATATTTTCCAACCATTTAGGAATAAAAATGTGTTTTAAGTAAACTTGAACGGATAGTTAATTGCACATTGCTTGAATTTGCTCCGTTTTTGCTCCTTGTCTTTGACACTTCGTTTTCTTGCGTTAACAAGCGTCATTTTGTTAAGTCTTTGGATGGATCCCCATTATCCTCCAAGACTTCCGTTAAATCCTTAGGCGTAGTCCCCTAGGAACTCGTTAAGTCCTTGGAAGATCTCCGAGTCACCCGTTAATTCTTTAGATGGATCCCCGTTATCCTCCAAGACTTCCGTTAAATCTTTAGGAATAGTCCCCTAGGAACCCGTTAAGTCCTTAGAAGATCTCCGAGACACCCGTTAAGTCTTTTGATGGATCCCCGTTATCTCCGTTAAACCCTTAGGAATAGTCCCCTAGGAACCCGTTAAGTCCTTGGAAGATCTCCGAGACACCGTCAATCTTTGGATGGATCCCCGTTATCCTCCAAGACTTCCGTTAAATCCTTAGGCGTAGTCCCCTAGGAACCCGTTAAGTCCTTGGAAAATCTCTGAGACACTCGTTAAGCCTTTGGATGGATCCCCGTTATCCTCCAAGACTTCCGTTTAATCCTTAAGTATAGTCCCCTAGGTCCCCGTTAAGATTCCCGTTAAATCCCTAGGAAGTCAGTCAAGTCCTTGGATGGATCCCTGTTATCCTCCAAGAAAGAAGTCTTTGGATGGATCCCCGTTATCCTCTAAGAAGCCAGTCGAATCCTCGGATGGATCCCTGTTATCCTCCAAGATCTCGTTAAGCCTTATGATTAGTACCCTAGGTCCCCGTTAAATCCCTAGGAAGTTAGTCACTTCCTTGGATTGATCCCCGTTATCCTCCAAGAAGTCAGTCAAGTCATTGGATGGATCCCCGTTATCCTCCAAGAAGTCAGTCAAGTCATTGGATGGATCCCCGTTATCCTCCAAGAAGTCAGTCGAGCCCTTGGATGGATCCCCATTATCCTCCAAGAAGTCAGTCAAGTCATTGGATGGATCCCCGTTATCCTCCAAGAAGTCAGTCAAGCCCTCGGATGGATCCCCGTTATCCTCCAAGAAGTCAGTCATGTTCATTCTAAACCCGTTCGAACTACGGTGACCTGAGCCTCTCATCGCGTGGGACCCCCTCCCTCGTGGTGAGGGGAACGTAGGCAACTTCGGCCCGGTCAAATATCTCAAAATAGCCTTTGGCCCAAGAATTCACCCGATGTTTACCCAAGCCTAAAGCTACCTTTTGTCTTCCTCGTAGCTCAGATGAAGTGGAAAAGAGCATCATGTCGCCGCCTAGTGCGTGTGGAATCAGAGAGTTCCCCGGTCACCGCAACTTCTCCAACCCAGTACCTCGGAAAGACCGCTTCAATGGATGGTAGCTTGGGAAATGACGTCGCAGACAATCCGAATAGCCCTACGAAAGTAGAGTTGCTCCAAGCTCTAGAAGCCTCCGGGGCTACGGAAGAAGTCATCGCAAAGAGCCACGAAGAAACACAGAACCCGTCCGATGAGTCGATGAGACAAAGAGATGTCACAGCTCTATTTCAAACTGATGGGCTCTTCACCAAAGTGACCAATCACAAAGAATAGGTGGGAGCCACCTGTAGACACCCCGCCTCGGACCGCTCACCCCGATTGCACACTTGGTTTTGTGTTTCTCCCTCTTCTAAGTGTTTTCTGTTAGTTTCGGTTACTTTGGTTAAGTTCCAGACGGACTTCGTTAAGTCCTGGGACTAAACTGAATAACAGTTCTAACTTTCTAGTCCATTCTGTCAAAAATTGCTTCTCAGAGTCGCGCGCCTCCGCTTCTTGAGGCCAGACGCGCGCGCCTTCCGCTGCCTAGGTGGGATGCGCGCGCTTCTGGCGTGTAAGTTACAGATTCTGCCCAAGAATCTCTCCCTTGCTCATTATACATGATTTTTCCCGGGAAAGATTTCTTGGAGACTCCGTTTGGCTCCAAAAACAGTCCTTTTTCAACTATAAAAACCCCTCCAATCCATCATTGGAGGCGGACCTTGAAAATCATCATTTTAGACCTTTTACTCACTTCTTTCCTAGACCTTTCCTTTGGGATTTCTTCAACAAAAGTACTCAACCTCTTCTTCAAGGCTTTACAAGAGGTTCTCTTTTGAAGGATACTATAGGTAAATGTCTTTAGCACTTCTTTTCTTCTTCTTCCTCTTCTTCTTCTTCAATCAAATGTGCAATCACCCAAAAAACCATTTGGGACATGACACCAATGGTCCTTTCATTACATTGAACTGGCCTAGGAGTCATCTCCCTACATTTTGAATCTCAAACCCCTTTTCATCATCATTTTAATAGGAAGAACACATTTATCTTTAAAAGTGAGTTATGAACAAACAAGACCGACTTTGCTCGGGCGAAATGGGTGTTTAAGTACTTCCCATTTCGTAACCTAACCCCCGAACCCCTCATCCCAAAGAATCTCTGTTTTCGTAAATCAAACTTAGGCTCATAAACATTAGGTTTTCTTACGTTCCTCAAAAACGTGGGTGGCGACTCTTAAAATCAATTAGACATCCTAGGTAATTCACGCGCTCTAGCCGAGCCGTGGTCCCCTGGGGTATCTACAGTGGCGACTCTGCTGGGGAGGCTTGAGGGTTAAACTTGTGTTTCTGTTCATAATTCACTTTTCTGGGCATTCTGGAAATTGACATGGGAAGCGCGCGCCTCGGACCTTCATGGTCTAAAGCGCGCGCGTCCCGCGTCAAATTCGAGAATCGCCCGCCTTCCATGTGTTCTTCCTATTCTTCCTATTATTTCGCGCTGACAGACATTGCAGGGGTTCCATCACACAATCAGGACCAGGGCAATCCCCTGAGTCCATAAGTTTCTGATAATCTGACAGGTGAGCCCAGAAGCGGGCGCCTCCCAGGTATAATGCGCCAGGCGCGCGCTTCCCACAACACCAGCCCGAGGCGCGCGCTTCTGGGTCAATTTCCAGGGAAAGAACAGGTTTCAGTGACTGAACAGAACAGTGGGGTGTGGGCACAGTTGCCTGCATCAGGACAGAATTGAACCCTTGGACTGTTTAATTTTATGTTTTATTTACCAGTCACACGGGTGATTCGGGAGTTGTAATTTACGTGCTTATGTGTTTTTATCTTTTCTTTCAAAAAAAAAAAAGTAAAATTTTTTTGTCACGTGATGGACCTCACACTACGCTCACAATTCTTATCAACTGCTCACTATCGAGTCGCACAAGTCCAACCCCAAACCCGTCGAGGCCCGTCCTAGAAAGTTTCAAGCTCCACTCGACCTTGGCTCTTTCGAAGCGGTAAACCTCAGCCCGTGGCGTAGTTCATGACTACATGCCGGGGGTAACCTTTAAACCTCTCTTTAGCCGAGCAGAACCACACAATTCTAGTTAGGGTCTAACACTCCGTGACCAAGTCGGTTTCCATGTACTGAGATTTCCCTAAACTAATGTTTTCAAATCATACATGCCAACTTGTTGAAACGGACGCAATAAAAATCTGTCCCCAAAAGTGGTTATCTTGGACGAAAATAAAAAATCCGTCCCGCATGTATGCTTTACTACATTAATTTAGTTTAATCCCGACACATGTAGGATTCACAAGCGCGATGGAATCCGATGAGTATATGGGACCGCGAGATGGTCTATATACTAGTGTGACGATTCCATTATCTTCTTAGAAACCCCAAAAGGGACCCATTCCCCCCGACTTATAAAATAAAAAAAGAGTCTTTTTTCTTATGTGGTTCGAGTCGTGTGCCCAACTGTCTGTTCTCAACCTCTTCATAGACCGAAAGTGTGAACCGAGACTGACAAGGGCTACTTCTCCAATTATAGGTCCGATTGGTACTCTCCACATCTACAGGGATTCATCCAACAGGCTTGTCCGTGAACCGACCACTCCAACAGCTTCTACATCATCAATGGCCGGTGACTCCAACACCAACAACGCCATGACTCTCGAACAGCTTTCTACCATGGTTCAAACACTCCAACAACGAGTCTCTACCCTTAACCAAGAGGCTCAAACCAAAGAAGCCTTGTGGCAAGCTCATGTCGACAGTCAAAGGGAGGCCCACGAGGCCGAGGTTGACCAACTGAAAACCAAGCTCCTCAAGCTCTCCAAGAACAAGGGGGTTAATGACAATGAGGAATCCGAGTGGACCGAGGGTTTGTTTGAAAGCCCATATGTCAGCGCCCGCACCAAAAAAGTGGGGAAACCAAGTACCAACAACAGCGACCCCAAAATAGCCGATTCCATCATGGTCTACATTGATCAGAAATTCGACGGCCTCAACATGGGAAAAGTCTCCAACACAAGCCTTTATCAGTCATCCATCCTTATGAGCACGATGGCCGCTCTCCCCGACAAATTCAAGATGCCCGACATTAGCAAGTTTAAGGGCAACTCATGACCGATGGCTCACATCGAGACTTACATTTGGGCTATGGTTCCGAAGAAGGTCTCCCCAAAAGTTATGGCTCAATGCTTTCCTCTCACTCTAGAGGGGGCGGCAAAGGATTGGTATGCAACTCTCCCGCTCACTGTCCGTCTTGATTGGGATGCCGATATGCTTGCCTTCAAAAATCAATATCAAAAGACCCAAGCTCGCAAAGAAGGTCGACAATATGAAATCCCTGACTTGAGGCCTTACCGCAACACACTAAACGGTTACTTTGTTCGCCAAGGGGAAGATGTTCCGTACATGATATTTCCCGAACCGTGGGTTAACGACAAGGGCGTCAGAAAGCCCGGTCTCGAGATCTTCACTGATTGTGAAATACCGACACAAGAAAGGGAGCCTACTCCAATGTCACCCCGAGAGTGGTGGGGCAAGAAAGTGACTATAGAGTCCGAGGTAGAGATTACCGTGGGGGAAGAATTATCCGATCTAGCCTCCATGTTCGAAGAATTTGCCATCATGGACGATTGCCAAGTCAACGCCATCTACGACACCGTTGTCAGAAAGGAAACCATCAGTGAGATCCCGCCAAGCTCCGAGCCAATCAACAACTGGTATTCAACGAAGGGGCCCTTAGTGTCCGAAGATTTCTTGGTCCGAGAAATGGGTTGCATACCCCGTACAGCAATAAAGGAAGAGCAGCTCACACTTACTTTCGAGTCTGAGAGTGTTTCTAATGCCCTCACCCAAGAGGATATGGAGGCAATAGCCGAGCGTGTGTTTCCTTTCTTTGCTAATGAAAAATTTGATATTTCTGAGTACCCCGAGATTGCAAACATCATAAATGATGAATTAACTAATAATGAACTTAATGAACAAGTTAATAACGATTCAAATTATGATGAAATAGACCACGAAAACATAACATACCTAAATGAACTAGCTCAACAGGTTTGTTGTCGTGGTGAAAATGGTCCAGGGGTTGATGAGGAATTGCATGTTGTTAATCTGGGTACCGACGAAGAGCCGAAAGAAACGAAGATTGGCATCTTCTTCAAGGGGGAAGACAAAGACAAATTGACTGCACTGCTCAGAGAATTTGTGGATGTATTCGCATGGTCGTACAAAGACATGCCGGGTTTGGACAGAAAGGTCGCGGAGCACAGAATTCCGATCAGAGAGGACGCCAAGCCAGTAAAGCAGAAGCTCAGAAAGATCAAGCCAGCATGGTCTCTACAAGTCAAAGAAGAGATTGAAAAGCTCCTCAGTGTGGGTTTCATCAAAGTCATCGAGTATCTGACTTGGCTAGCCAACATTGTGACAGTCAGAAAGGCAAACGGCAAGGTTCGAGTTTGTGTGGACTTCCGGGATTTGAACAAAGCTTCCCCGAAAGATGATTGTCCACTACCAAACATCGACATGATCGTCGATTCAACTGCCAACTATAAAGTTCGCTCATTTGTGGACGGTTTTGCCGGTTACAATCAGATTCTCATGTCCGAAGAGGATCAGCACAAGACAGCTTTCACAACTCCGTGGGGCACTTTCTGCTACACAGTCATGCCGTTCGGACTAAGGAACGCTGGGGCTACTTACCAGAGGGCTGTTACTGATCTATTCCATGACATGATTCATAAAGAGATTGAGGTCTATGTAGACGAAATGATCATCCATTCAAAGGGAACCAATGGTCAACATTTGATCGATCTTCGCAAATTCTTTGAAAGGCTTTGACAACACAAGATGAGACTCAATTCCGCAAAGTGCACTTTTGGGGTCATCAGAGGAAAGGTTCTAGGTTACATGGTCACTGAAAGAGGAATTGAAGCCGATCCCTCCAAGATCAAGGCAATCATTGACATGCCTCCCCCAAGGACGCAGAAAGAAATCAAAGGTTTCATGGGCAGACTTCAATACATCAGTCGGTTTATGCACCAACTCACTTCCATGTGTGAGCCAATCTTCAAGCTACTCAAAAAGAATGTGGCTCTAGAATGGACCGATGCGTGCCAAGAAGCCTTCGACTAAGTGAAGCATTACTTGACATGCCCTCCAGTTTTGGTTCCACCACACGAAGAGAAGCCTCTCTTGCTCTATCTCACTGTCAATGATGAAGCCCTAGGGGCTATGTTAGCACAAGAACAGCGAGACTCCACAAAAGAGAATGCTATCTACTTTGTCAGCCGACGGTTTCAAGGAGCTGAAAAGAACTACTCTGTCTTAGAGAAGTCTTATGCTGCATTGGTTTGGGTTACTCAAAAGCTCAAGCATTACATGGAAGCCTTCCCAATAAAGTTAGTAGCAAAAGTGGACCCGCTCCGCTACATCTTCGAAAAGCCTTTCATGTCAACAAGAATAGCCAAATGGTATTTCATGCTCGCCGGCTACGATATCACTTACGTCACACTCAAATCCATCAGGGGGAAAGTGTTCTGTGATCAGCTTGCTGAATTTCCGTGTGACGAAGTGAAGGGGGAAGATGTACAGTTCCCCGACGAGCATTTAATTTGCGCTACAACAGAAGAAAATAAGTGGCAACCTTTTTTCAATGGCGCAGCCAATAAGCATGGGTATGGCATAGGGATGTTACTCGTTGATCCAAAGGACATGTATACTCCAATCGCTATCCGCCTTGAATTTGAAGCCACTAACAACACCGCTGAGTACGAAGCTTGCATAGCGGGGCTCGAAGCAGCCCTCGAAAGAAATGTCACAAGTTTAGAAGTATTCAGTGATTCCTTGCTCATCATCAACCAGACATCCGGAAAGTGGAAGATTCAAGACTCGACTCTGCAACGGTATGGTCAACATCTCGAGGAGTTGGTTGAACAGTTTCAAGAAATCACCTTCAATTACCTGCCAAGGGACAAAACCGTTTTGTTGATGCACTAGTCACCATCGCTTCACTGGTTGAAATACCTGAGGGTAAAATGGTGAAGCCCTTCAAAATTTCCTGAAGGAACAGTCCGGCATACTGCATGAGTATCGAGATCAACGAGGTCCAAACAAACTCCCCGTGGTACGCGGATATCATGAATTTCCTCAAGAATGATACTTATCCCGAGAATAGCAATAAGAAGTCTCAAATGGCGTTGCAAAGACTAGCCTCTCGATATGTACTGATTGGGGACAGAGTCTACAAAAGGCACCACAAAGGGATCAATCTCCTATGCGCAAATGAGACCGAAGCTCAAGAAACAATGCATGAGATCCACGAAGGTGAATGTGGGCCTCACATGAACGGGTTTATGTTGACCAAGAAGATACTCCGCATGGGTTATTATTGGAGTACCATGGAAAGGGACTGCATTGAGAAAGTCAATAGGTGCGCCAAATGCCAATTCCATGCAATCTACAGCACGCTCCACCCTCACAGCTTTACAATATGACTACGCCTTGGCCTTTCTCTTGTTGGGGGCATAGACATCATCGGCAAAGTTCACCCTACTGGAAGCAACGGAAAATCTTTCGTCCTAGTAGCCGTGGACTATTTTATAAAATGGGTCGAAGCACAGGCTTACCGAGTTCTCAACGCCAAGAAAGTGGCCGAATCGTGAAAACCCACATCATGTGCCGATACGGCGTTCCTCATGAGATCATCTCAGAAAACGGCTCTCACTTCGAGAAAGAGATGGACACACTCCTGGTAAAATACAAGATCACTAAGCACAAGTCATCTCCATACCGCCCTCAAGCAAACGGCACGGTCGAGGCAGCTAATAAGACAATCGAGACCATTGTGAAGAAAATGGCCTCCACTGGAAGGGATTGGCCCGAAAATCTACCTCTAGCGTTATGGGGCTACCGCACGTCGATACGGACAGCGACTGGAAAAACTCTTATGCACTAGTATATGGTTCCGAAGCTGTACTACCAATAGAGCTCGAAGTTCCATCCTTACGGGTCCTCCTCGAGAACCAAGTCAACGAAGTCGACTGGATGCAAAGTCGATATGAACAGCTAGCCCTACTCGACGAGAAAAGGCTAAGGGCAATCGAGCGTACGAGGTCCTATCAACAAAGGATGGCTAGGGCTTTCAACAAAAGGTGAAGCCCCGAAACATCAGTGTTGGAGATTTGGTCCTAAGACAACACCCTCCTATTGCCATGAACCCCCTTGGAAAATGGGGGCCCGATGGATTGGTCCGTACGTAGTCAAGAAGATACTAAGCGGCGGTGCAGTCCGACTTGTGGACTTAGACGGAGATCAGCTGCCAAAGGAAGTAAACCTTGACAAATTGAAGAGATTTTACGTCTAATAAACGAAGACAAAAAAAAAAAAAAAAAAGAGAGAGCTCGCTAGGTTGAAAACCCGCAAGGGCGGCCTAGGAAAAAATTAGAGCACGTGCAAAAAAGAAGCCCGCTAGATTGAAAACCCGAAAGGGCGGTCTAGGCAAAAAACAGGGTGCACAAAAAAAAAATGGTCTTCATTTGTTTGAACTACGGAGACCTGAGCCTCTACACTGGAGGAACGTAGGCAACCTTCGGGTGCGGTCTAAAACATAAACAAATACTCAAATCATTTCAAATTAACGAGATGCAATTTTTATTCATTTCTTGAACTATTTTTATCGTTACAATGGAAACGTTGAGCTAATAAAAGACTTAAAACATTAAATCTTAAAACAAGTGGTCTATTTTAATTACAATCTCTCGGGGGTACTAGGAAAAATCTAATTTTCTCTTGCCTTTGAAGGACCACCCGAACGACCATCAATCCTACTTTTCTTGGGAGGCCTAGGGACACTGATGCGGACCGATATCTTCTGCGCAACCGAGCGCCTCCGAGCATAAAAGTCATACAAAAGGGTACCGAAAGGGTCGGTCAGAATGTTGTTCACATCAGTAGTAGCTTCCTTGTACCTCAAAGCACTGCTGGGCTCAAATCCCTTCCTAGCAACTCAGCCCGAAGAGCATCTACCCAAGTAATGCCACGGTAGACGGTACAAGCAAATGATCCAAGTAACTCTCGGGAAGAAAAATACTGCCCCGGTGCAATGGAGCGAAGCCCAACGGTCACGATCATCTCCCCAAGCCAACTGAAGCTCATTCGAGAAGTCCGGACCCATATAAGAAACTGGACGAAGTACCCCATTCTTCGGAAAGGAATTATTTGCTGACGACCGAACTGTCTCAAAATCCGTTCTGGTTGATAAAACGAAGAGTCCCTCAATCCGGTAGAATAACATGCTGAAAACCGAGGGTCCACTCCACAAAAGGGCGAAGACCCCAAGGGCACCACTCAATGTCAGCTGTAAAACGAGAAGCAAAAAATCTCCTCCAACCCTCTTCGGTCAAAATCTTCGGTCAAATCTCTAATCAGCAACCTTCGCCTATGGACAGCAAAAGGAGAAAGGTCGTCATCCGCTGCATAAAGCCTGAAATGCTCCCGAAGCCATATGGTCAAAAGCAAGGGGCTTCCTCTTCGCATCTCGCCTGTACGGTGCAACTCGTCCAAACCATGCAAGGTCTCTCCTACAATGAGCGGAACTATGCTAAATCGCTGTCCTTTCGCCTGCAACACGATCTCAGCCAACTGCGCATCCGCAGTACCCAGAGGAGTGAGAAACAAAACCTCGCTGAAAAGGCAGACAGCCATGGCATTTCTCTTAAAGGACTGAACCACGACATCTTCCGAATGCAAACTGAAAAACATCAGAAGCTCAGTTATGTCAACAACGGTCCCGTGCATCATCTTCTTCACCCCTCCAACAGGGAGATTCAGGAGGTCAACCCAAGAATCAACAACACCGCGATGATACTTAGGGACGGCAATCCGACCAGCCAAAGGCATGCCCAAAATGGCCCCAAAATCATCGACAGTCGGCACCATTTCATTAGCCGAAAAGTTGAAAGCATGGCTATCACAATCCTAGAAGGATGCAGCAGCCTTCAACAATCCCAATCCGGCTTCAATGTTCGCAAAGTAAAAAGAATTCGAAATCCGAAATCTTCGATGAAAGTATTCTTGGGATGGGTCTTGAAAGAATAAACAAATGTCGACAAATCCTTCTCGTAACTCTTGACGACCTCGGCACAAGACTAAAAAGGTTGAAAGCCATGGGAAAGAAGATCACAAGCAAAATTGAGCAATAAAATGGTGTTCAAAATGGCAGAAAAGGGCTGTTGGAGTCGAATTATCGACCAGGAGCTGATATTATAGCTGTTGGGGGATTTTTGGTCAGCAAATATCAGGCCCTGAATTCCGCCTCCCAGAGGCGCGTGCCTCCCGACACCAGTTTACAAGGCGCGCGCGTCCCGTATCCAAGAGAGGAAGCGCCCGTGTCCCAGGTAGAAAATACTCCAGAAATAGCCTTTGTCAGTTCAGAACAGAACCCGGGTATTCCAGCACCTTCAACCTGCAGAAAAGAACAATCCCAGCAACAAAGGAAGCTCAAACGACGACAGCAAACACCCAGCTGGGCACACATTAATTGGTCCGCCCTTAAGGCATGTCTAAAAAACTGAAATAAGATAGAAACTCCCATTCAAAGTAGGGTGTCTTTATTTTCTCAAAGATCAGTTTTTTACTCAATTCAGCCCCAGCACACAAAGCACTCCGCAGTCAACTGTGCCCGCACCCCGTCAAAAGTTAAAGTCAAACAGTCAAAGTACGACTCACGACAACATTTGGTCCGGGATGAGCCACAGAATCACTGCTTCTTCATCGAACAAAATCTACATCCATCCAAAGCAAACGGTCCTCCGGTCCCGCACTTCAGCAGAAGGTCCTCTAGGTCCCGCACCAAAGCAAAACGGTCCTCCAGGTCCCTCACTTCAGCAGACGGTCCTCTAGGTCCCGCACTTCAGCAGACGGTCCCTCTAGGTCCCGCACTTCAGCAACGGTCCTCTAGGTTCTGCACTTCAGCAGACGGTCCCCTCTAGGTCCCGCACTTCAGCAAACGGTCCTCTGGGTCCCGCTTCTAGCAAACGGATCTCGCTATCAGCAAACAAGTCCCGCTTCTAGAAAACGGATCTCGCTATCAGCAAACAGGTCTCGCTATCAGCAAACAGGTCCCGCTTCCAGCAAACGGATCCCACTCTCAGCAAACGGATCCCGCTATTGGCAAAGCCGCTCACACAGGGAGCGTACCCTTATCTCTCAAAGCCGCTCACATAGGGAGCGTACCTCTACCTCTGCAATTTCAAATTCCTACTTTTATCGAGTCTTTTCCTTTTCCTGGTGATGTCCTAGGCGGATGTCTGTCTTTCGTCGCGCGTTTGCTTCGCAATCCACGCCGCCGAGGGGCTCTGTAGACACCCCGCCTCAGACCGCTCACCCCGATTGCACACTTGGTTTTGTGTTTCTCCCTCTTCTAAGTGTTTTCTGTTAGTTTCGGTTACTTTGGTTAAGTTCCAGACGGACTCCGTTAAGTCTCGGGACTAAACTGATTAATAGTTCTAACTTTCTAGTCCATTCTGTCAAAAATTGCTTCTCAGAGTCGCGCGCCTCTGCCCCTTGAGGCCAGACGCGCGTTCCTTTCGCCGCCTAGGTGGGATGCGCGTGCTTCTGGGGCGTGTCAGTTACAGATTCTGCCCAAGAATCTCTCCCTTGCTCATTATACATGATTTTGCCCGGGAAAGATTTCTTGGAGACTCCGTTTGGTTCCAAAAACAGTCCTTTTTCAACTATAAAAACCCCTCCAATCCATGATTGGAGGGGGACCTTGAAAATCATCATTTTAGACCTTTTACTCACTTCTTTCCTAGACCTTTCCTTTGGGATTTCTTCAACAAAAGTACTCAACCTCTTCTTCTAGGCTTTACAAGAGGTTCTCTTTTGAAGGATACTATAGGTAAATGTCTTAAGCACTTGTTTCTTCTTCTTCCTCCTCTTCTTCTTCAATCAAATGTGCAATCACCCAAAAAACCATTTGGGACATGACACCAATGGTCCTTTCATTACATTGAATTGGCCTAGGAGTCATCTCCCTACATTTTGAATCTCAAACCCCTTTTCATCATCATTTTAATAGGAAGAACACATTTATCTTTAAAACTGAGTTATGAACAAACAAGACTGACTTTGCTCGGGCAAAATGGGTGTTTAAGTACTTCCCATTTCGTAACCTAACCCCCGAACCCCTCATCCCAAAGAATCTCTGTTTTCGTAAATCAAACTTAGGCTCATAAACATTAGGTTTTCTTACGTTCCTAAAAAACGTGGGTGACGACTCTTAAAATCAATTAGACATCCTAGGTAATTCACGCGCTCTAGCCGAGCCGTGGTCCCCCGGGGTATCTACACCACCCAACCTCCGAATTGCAACCAAAGATTATCCCCTCCATCTTACGAAAATACCGAGTCCCCTCATTCTCTACCTCAACATGCCGTCATCCAAAACAAGCCCCTCACTCAAATCCTCCTCACAACACCTTCCCAATCGTATCCCTTCTCGGTTCAATGCCATCAACCAAGTCACCAGGGCTCAGTCACTGTTTAAACCATATATGGATACCCGACCAGGTATCACTAACTTGCATCCACCAGATTTTCCGATGAGATTCCGGGGTGGCCCGTATCATTTCTATAATCCAATTTGGACCACAAGCTCCTTGCATGCCTCCAATGTATATTCCTGCAAGCAACCAAGGTTATGGGTATGCCTACACCCATGCACTTCCACAGAATCCTCATGTTGCACCTCAGTCGGGTACGCTGTTGGGAAAGAGAAAGCAAATGGAAGCTAAGTTTGAAAGGACACTCGATGGGCACCCCTTTGCATTGAGTAGCGGTGATTCTCATCCCCACCACGCTCCGGTCAACAATGAAAGAAAAGCCAAAGGACGAGCCAAGCCCCATTTCACAAAGTTTGAGGATTTCGGAATGCCCATAAGCAAAGTGTTTGAAGGATTGGTCAAACAAGGCCTCATGTGGCCCCTCGAAGATTTCCGGCCAAAGAATCTTGAAAACATCACGACAAGACCAAAAGGTGTGCTTTTAACAACTACCATGGCCATGATACCAATGATTTCACCGCCATAAAACGCATCATCTCGAAGCTAATCGAGAAGGGAAAGCTTGGACGCCCCCATACCCCCGACACAGCCAATGACCCGAGCGTCAAAATGCTCGAATTTGTGACTTCCCAGATGGTCGATAAATGGAGTGATGTCCGCCCCAAGGAAAAGGAGCCCGTGGTTGACAAAGTTGTCAATCCCAAAGTGGGAGAGCCTGTTTTGGAAAAGTTGATAAAATCAGTGTCCCAAATGGTGGTTCCTAAACTCAGAAAAGCCGAAATGACGGAAGGCGTTTGGAAAGGATCAGCGGCACAGAAAATGTCTGAAGGGCTAAATGCCCCAGGTTGGGAAATGAATGGTGATGTGGTTGCCATAGCAGAGGACGAAGCTTCAAAATCCCTCTTATCAACCTCTCCTTAGAAAGAGTCTGTTTTCGGAGTCCATTGTTAGGATGTGTGATAAGCCTTTAAGAAAGGTCAGTTAAGATGTATGTTAGGTTTAGTTAAAGTCTTGACTCCCCGGTTGATGCCATGTGGTGACCATTCTGAATCCATTGTCAGTAAGATTATTATTATTATTGCTTTGTCAAAAGTTTGCATAAAATGTGTGTGAGTCTTTCACTCAAAACAAAAGTGTGTCTTAAAAAAAAGAGTTTTCTTAAAATAAAAGATCAAGTTTTTCCTAAAAGGCTAATCCAATAATGAAGCATTTTTCTCAAATCATGGTTATAATTTCACCTTGAGGTTTAATATGCTAAAAGTCCTTCGCGGTTCTGTCCATTGGAAACATCGACCAAGGAGCCTACATCTGAATTGGCGTCCGAGACAACCAGCCACGTGAACAACAAGGAGAAGCCCGTGCTTTGGAAGCCCAAAGGCGGCTACATCAAATGGAGTTCTGTACCCTCGCCGAGTGTCATGCGCAAAGGTTGCACGCCTCGGAAGGAAATCACCAAAAGGAGATGGCCAAAGCAAACTCTCAACTCATGAGTAGACGGATCCGGCAATTACAACGCCAAGCCAAATGGAGACCTTGCGACATCCTTCCCGACGAAATGGAACCCGAGTTCTCCGTGGAAGACATGGAATATTCCGCCGACAACCCCTCCAACAATTGAGGAAGAAAATGGATCATCGTGCTTCATGGTGTAGACACCCCGCCTTGGACCTCTCACCCCGATTGCATACAAAGTATTTTTATCTAACTTATTTTCGTTAATTTCTGTTACTTCGGTTAAGTTCCTAACTGATTCCGTTAGTTTTGGACTAAACTGCATAACAGAGTTAACTTTTAGGGTCATTCTGTCATTCTGTCCTTTTCTGCCGCGGGCGCTTCCGTAACTGTTAACGAGCTGCGCGCGCGTCTCGCCCCAAAAGCGGGACTCGCGCGCTTCCCACTTGGCAGTAACGGATTGCACCTTATTTCCTTCCTTTTCCTAGTTTACAAAATAACCTCTTTTACATCCAAGTTCATCCCCCTTTGTTCCAAAAATTCCCAATCCTTTATTCTAGCCTTTTCATTAAAAAACAAAATATTTTATTTTTATTTTATTTTGATTTTCTTTTATTTCTTTTATTTATTATTTTATTTATCTTATTTTCTATTGGTCAATTCCATCTCACATGGATTGACCAATTTCCCTCCAACCTTTCCCTCTATCTTTTACCTATAAAAACCATCATCTTCTACCTTAGAAAGGGACTCTTTTTACACTCTTTGGACCTTAATCTCACATTTTCATGACACCTACACTATACACAATTCTCTACACAAATTCTCCAACAAGAGTTTTTTATACAACAAATTGTTCTACAACAATTTCATTACAACAACAACACTTTCAAGTCAAGGTTCCAAGTCCTCTTTCTCAAGGTACAACTCCATTTTCTTCCGTTGTTTTCTTCTTCTTGATGTATGCAATCCCCATTAATGGGACATGACCAACATGACTACTTCACATATTGAAGTTAGTTAAGGTTATCTCCCTACATTTTAATCTTAACTTTGATTCACCATGTTAATTTCTCTTCATCTCTTAATGTAATTCTTTAACATTACTTGTTACATGTAATCTTTATCATTAAATAAATAAAAAAAATTCTATTTTATTTCCCCTTTATTTCCCCTTTTCTTCTCATCACAATTGTTAGCACATTTCTATTTAATTAATTGAAGGACATGTAAATATTAGAACACCAATAGTAGCAAGACCCGCGTAAGCGGGGCGGAGTGGTGTTTAATTACTTCCCACTCCGTCACCTAACCCTCGAACCCTTCTCTCCCGAATCTCTGGTTTTGTACATAAATTAGGCTATTTCTAGGTTTTTCTTATGTTCCTTTAAAAACATAGGTGGCGACTCTAAACAATCTAAAACAAGTTAGACATCCTAGGATAATTCACCGCTCTAGCCAAGTTGTGGTTTCCCGGGGTATCTACACATGGGAACCCATCCCTAAAGAAAAAAAAAATGAGTCTTCCAGCCTCGTAGGATCTAGACTTTCACAAAAGTCCGTCCCAGACTGTGTCTTTTTATTTTTGCAAAGGTCCGCACTTGGACATGTATGTACAAAGTTATCTAAATAAAAGAGTCATTTTCATTCTCTTCTCTCTAGACTTGAGACATTATTTGCAATATACATTTACTCTTGAAATTGCCTTGATTGTTATTATCAATTGATTGCTACGTCCCTAAAATGATGAATTGACTTCTAAGCATACTAGTCAATGACGACTCATTAAGGATGAATGGACGTAACACAAATGAGAAATGCTAAATGCAAACAATTAATCTTGATGTGAATAAATGTTGTGATAAATTGGCATGAAGAAACCATTAATGGCAAGCCTTCCTCTATACACATCCCCGATACACATTTCCCGATACACAACCCGAGACAATGAAAAGGCAAGGGTGTTGTTGCTCAACCACCAAGATTCAACCGTGATCGCGCGTGCGCAATCAAGCAAAGGACTTCCCAGATCTTCAAAGTCAAAGTGAGAAGTGACGGACAATCCACCAAGGGGCTACAGATGAGCCAATCTCCAAGATAGCAAGTTGGGGCTAATGTTTCTCCTCTCTCTCTCTCTCTCAAAAAAAAAAAGATGATAAGAGCGACAAGAAATGAATAATGGAAAGAAGGAAAGGAAATGAATACATACGAAGAGGAAGTCTGCCTCAAAAGCTCACCAAGTTCACTGCAAAAGTCCACCTCAAAGAACATCCCGAGGAGTTCACCGCAAAGCGAAGTGATCTACATCAGCAAAGCAACAACATCCTTCAAAAGGACACCGACTTCAACAAAAGACGATCCATGGGCGAACTATGGTGACCTGAGCCTCTCATCGCATGGGACCCCCTCACTCGTGGTGAGGGGAACGTAGGCAACCTTCGGGTCCGGTCACAACATGAAACAAAACCATCAAACCATGATCCTCTCAAAATGACCAAGTTTTCTCCCCTCGGTCCCATCAATGACCGATGTCCAAGACACACCTTCTTCTCCCGATCTTGCCATTGATCAAATCTTAATCTTAATTGATCACAACATTTATACATGTTAAGGCTAATTGCTCGCTAAAATCTTGACTTAATGACAAACATGGTCCATTCAAGCAATCATTTGATGATATTAACTAAGGCAAATTTCAAATGTCTTGACAAGTCTTCTTCTCTACATCTTAGGAAAGAGCTAAAAACTTATATTCTGTCAAGCAAGGGCTTCCTTCCATTTCATGATAAATTGCTCAAAGAGCTCACCAAAACAAAGGGACTCTCTCCCAAATAAAATGCCCTTGCATGTTTCCTCCATTAAAAAAAAAAACTTTAAAGTCCCTGTTCTATCGAGTCGGCTGGATCACTCATAAAAAAGGAAAAAGAGAAAGGCACCAAAAAAGTATCCCACTAATTTGAAAACCCGTAAGGGCGGCCTAGGCAAAAAACAGGGTGTGCCATAAAAGACGCAAAAGAGATGCCCGCTAGGTTGAAAACCCGAAAGGGCGGCCTAGGCAAAAGAAAGGGTGCGTCATGAAAAATGGATGGGTTCCTAACCTTACTTCAAAGGACAACAAAGGCATGTGACTACCCCGACAACGACAAAGACATGGGGCTACCCTGACATCAATGACGACGAAGACATGGGGCTACCCCAACATCAAGGACAACAAGGATATGGGGCTGCCCCAACATCAACGGCAAAAGAGTTCTCTATTCCCGATCACTCCTAAGAAATGGACAAAGTTCCGAAGGACTTTATGCATAACAAACCTCGCGGTTAAGTTAAAATAAAAAATTTGACTAACATGCTTCGTTAAAAGATTTGCCTTTAGAAATAAGCATTTCCAAATTTGCCCTTTTTGGTATCATTTATCAAAGACCATGTTTCAAGCAAAATGCTTTTGATCTCCTCTCAAAATGATTTTCCCAAAGTTTTGGACTCTTTCGTCCACAATGAGTCTTAACGGTTGCCCCTAGGCTCTTCCCCAGTGTCAAGAAAATATGTCAACCGTCCCGTAGAGTAGTGTTGACCCAACCCAAGCTTTGACTCAAAATAGTCATCATAGGTTGAGACCCTTATCCCTTGGCCGTCCGGCGTGACGTAAGACCATTAGGTTTCGTGAGACTTGTCCTTTGGCCGTCCGGCGTGACGTAAGACCATTAGGTTTTGTGAGATATGACCTTGGCCGTCCGGCATGACGTAAGACCATTAGGTTTCGTGAGATTCGTCCTTGGCCGTCCGGCGTGGCGTAAGACCATTGGATTTTGTTGACCCGGCAGTCCGGAATGACATAAGTCCATTAGGTGAGATTCGTCCTTTGGCGGTCAGGTGTGACGTAAGTCCATTAGGTTCGGTGAGGTTTGTACCTTGGCCGTCCGGTGTGACGTAAGACCATTGGATTTTGTTGACCCGGCCGTACTTCGTAAGTCCAGGGTAGAAAGTGAAATCGTGAAAGTCCTGGCTATACCTCGTAAGTCCAGGATGAAAGTTAAGAGTTGTTGGCCCGACAGTCTGGAGAGACGTAAGTCCAGTTTGTGTAGTCGACCCTCCGCCATGAGATAAGTTGGGCAGTTGTGTAGTCGACCCTCCGCCATGAGATAAGTTGACCAGTTTGTGTAGTCGACCCTCCGCCATGAGAAAGTTGGCCAAATTGACCAATGTGTCCCGGCAGTCCTTAGTCGGACATAAGACCAGTTACCCTCGAGTCGACCCTCTCCTGATAGACCCTAGTCGATCGAGCCCAGCTGTAGACACCCGCCTTGGACCTCTCACCCCGATTGCATACATAGTATTTTCACTTTACTTGTTTTTGTTAATTTCTGTTAGTTCGGTTAAGTTCCTAACTGATTCCGTCAGTTTTGGACTAAACTGCACAACAGAGTTAACTTTCTAGTCCATTCTGTCAAAATCGCCATTTCAAAGTCGCGCGCCTCCACCCTTTGGGGCCAGAAGCGTGCGCCTCCCGCCGACTATACGGGATGCGCGCGCGTCTGGGTGTGTCAGTTACTGATTTCTGTCCAAGAATCTCTCCCTTGCTCATTTTATATGATTTTGCCCGGAAAACTGATCTTTGTGACTCCGTCTTGGCACCAAAAACATCCCCTTTCAACTATAAAAACCCCTCCAATCCATCATTGGAAGGGGGCCTCTTTTTCATCTCTTTTTGATCTCTTTTCATCTCTCTTTTACCTCTCTTGGACCTTCTTCTTAGACTTGAAACTTTTCTATACACAAATTCTCCCAACAAGAGTTATTCGTGACAAGACTCCACACAAATTGTTCTACAACAATTTCTCCACAACAAAACTCTTTTCAAGTCCAAGTTCAAAGTCCCTTTTCTAAAGGTACCACTTTTCTATTCTCTTATTTTATTTGTGTCCTACTAGTATGCAATCTCCATAAAAAGGGATACAACCAAAAAGCCACTTCACTATTGAAGTTTGGCCAAGGTTACCTCCCAACATTCCAACATTAATTTAATTCCACTTCATCTTTTAATGTAATGGTTTAGAAAATATTCAACATGTAACCATTAGACACCCAATCAATAAAATCATTTAGCTTTCATTTTCCCCTTATCTTTACTTTGTAGTTGTTAGCATATTTTATCAATTGAAGGACATGTAAATATAAGAACACCAAAAGTAGCAAGACCCGCGTAAGCGGGGCGGAGTGGGTGTTTAAGTACTTCCCACTCCGTCACCTAACCCCCGAACCCCTCCTCTCAAGAATCTTTGGTTTCGTAGTCAATAAAAAAGGCTATTTTCTTAGATTTTCTCGCGTTCCTCTAAAACGCGGGTGGCGACTCTTAAAATCAAGTAGACATCCTAGGATAATTCACCGCTCTAGCCAAGTCGTGGTTCCCCGGGGTATTTACAGTGGCGACTCAGCTGGGGACATAGAGGGTTAAACTTGCATTTTCTGCTTTTGGTGTTCTTATATCTCTTTTGTCACTTGTTAGACCTCACACTACGCGCACAATTCTTATCAACTGCTCACTATCGAGTCGCACAAGTCCAACCCCAAACCCGTCAAGGCCCGTCCTAGGAAGTTTCAAGCTCCACTCAACCTTGACTCTTTCGAAGCGGTAAACCTCAGCCCGTGGCGTAGTTCACGACTACATGCCGAGGGTGACCTTTAAGCCTCTCTTTAGCCGAGCACAAACCACACAATTCTAGTTAGGGTCTAACACTCTGTGACTCAAGTCGGTTTCTTTGTGCCGAGATTTCCCTAAACTAATGTCTTCAAATCATAAATGCCACTCGCTGTTATGGACGAAATAAAAATCCGTCCCCAAGTGGTCGTAATGGACACAAATAAAAAATCCGTCCCCCCATGTATGCTTTACTACATTAATTTAGTTTAATCCCGTCACATGTAGGTATCACAAGCGTTGTGGAATCCGATGAGTATATGGGACCGCGAGATGGTCTATATACTAGTGTGACGATTCCACTATTTTTCTAGAAACCCCAAAAAGGACTACGTCTTTCCGACTTTGTAAATAAAAAAAAAGTCATTTTTCTTATGTGGTTGAGTGTTTTTCCTTTGTTTGTGGGTTAATTATTTTACTTAAATATGTTTGTGGGGCCAACCTGAGATCGACCATGTTCTCTCAAAAGGTCCAATGGATTCCAACGGCAACAACAACAAGGGTGAGAACATCTTCGTGTCCAACGAAAGGATCTTCAACATAATAAGAGCCATGGGGAACAAATGGATAGACTTGTCGAGGATGCCCGCCGCAAGGATGATTTGTGGCAAGACCGTCTTGATCTCGAGAGGAAAATTTACAAGGAAGAAGTGTCCGAACTTAAGACTCGTTTGCAAGAGCTCACCGACAGCAAGGCAAAGGTCCACGGTAAAGCACGCTCAAGTGGCTCACCCCTCAAAAGTCACAAAGGTGCCACCAACGACCGTGTCTATACCCCTCTCAATGGCATGACCATCACCGAGGCCTATGAAGATCTCAAAGCAAAGGGACAAATTTCTCCTCTCCAAGGGTACAAGCAACCACAACCATTGCGTCGCAACCATGCCCACCACAAGTGGTGTGACTATCACCTATACAGCGGTCACCTCACCGAGGATTGCTTCTCCATCCGCAACATCATCCAAGACTTGATTGACAATGGTGAGTTTACCGTGGTTGAAGAACAACAGTTAGAGGGTGAGAACATGCAAGAACTCATCAAGGAAGGGGCTCAGATTTGAAATAGGGTCTCAACAAGAGATCATGCCGCAAGGAAGGCTACAAAGACAATGGGGACTACAACAACAATCTCCGTTTCTCTTTCTCTACCTAGTAGTAGGAATAAATAATAAAAAAAGAGTCAAAAGTCCTCTAATGTGTGCATTAATGTTTTCTCTCGTCCAATGTTAAATTTTGAGTCAATCATCAAATAAAAGTCGTTCTTGTCTTCATACACTCTTCCAAGTTGTTCAATTAATTCTTGGCAAAATGATGAAAAAAATGTCTAAACAAGTTTTGGAATGAAGGCCATCGCTTGAACGCCTAGGGGCTAAACATCGACGACGGCATCAACAACGAAGACATCCACAACGATGAAATCAAGACAAAGAAAGGTGGAGCAACGATCATGAAGCAAAGTTTTCAAAAGGGGATTAAAAAAAAAAAAAAACTCGCTAGGTTGAAATCCTCAATCAACCTAGGCAAAAGTTAGAGCACAAAAAAAAAAAAATAAATAAATATCCCCCTTCATTCAAAGAAGTTCACAACAACAACATCATTCCACCAAACGAAGCAACATCGACAACAATCACGACGAAGCAACAATTCATCACGGTGAATGGAAATCCACAAGAACTACGGTGACCTGAGCCTCTACACTGGAGGAACGTAGGCAACCTTCGGGTCCGGTCTCATGCAAGAAAGAAGATATGTTTAGCCCTAGCGCGTTATGGTGATCGGCCTTTCTCTCAAACTTGTCATGACATCTTTTTACGATTCATTTGCCAATGAATTAATCACCAAAAGATTGAACAACTTTCTTAGATTTGGAATCGCTTTCCGTTCCTTGTCGAGTCTAGGGGTTTCTCTTCTTTTTGCGATACTCCCAGTTTCTTGCAATCAAACTGGGGCTTTCCTTCTCTTCTCTCTTAATGACTTACTTGCCTTCGTGAGTCATTCAAAAAATATACATACATGAAGTCAATACTAGGGACACTTCCCTAGTCGAGTCAATGTCACACATCTTTAGTGACAAGAGGTCTTCACCGCAAAATCAGATGTCTTATCTCCTTAGCCAGAGTCAATGCACACTTCCTCATAATCGAGTCAAAAAAAAAAAAAAAAAAAAAGAAGACGGAAAAGAGATGCCCGCTAGATTGAAAACCCGAAAGGGTGGTCTAGGCAAAAAACAGGGTGCGTCATAAAAAAAATGAGAGAGAGAGAGAGAAGGGAAAGAGAAATGGAGATCTCCGGCCTTTAAGGAAGACAACTGCACAAGTTCTACATTGGGTCTCCTCAGCAAGTCAATTCCCCACCGAGTCAACTTTTGGATTGCAAAAGGCTCGACAAGATATGGCACCATCAAAGGTTGTCTTGGGTTATTGGAATCATTCTCCAGCAGTGTGCATTTTTGGGTTCATGAAAAGAAGGCCCGTGGTAACCAAGACCCATCCGAGAACGAGCCCATCATAAAAAGGCACGAGGTTGCACAAATAATCCCTAGCTAGTCAATTGGCTTGGGCAGCAATAGCAACAACATGTGTCTCAGTTTTAAAAGCTTCTTCAAGTATGTGCTTCTAAAGTACGCCGAAAGGCTCCCGAGAAATGGAGTAGCTCTTGCCATGTTCTCTCATGTTTGTTCCCTCGCACGAGGATGAGTCACTCTTGCTTTGCTCAACAAATGGTGACGCCCTAGGGGATATGTGACTCAAGAACAAGGGCTTCTTTTTCTTCATTTGACAATCAATAAGCCCTAGGGGCTATGCTCGAGAAAGATGTGTGAGACTATCCTCAAAGTCTCTCAAAAGGGATGTCAAAAAAGCGCTCTTGTCATGTGTGCCCGTACTCGTTCCCCCGATCAAGGATGGACCTTTCTCGCAATCAATGATGGCACTCTAGGGGCTATGGTCAAGTCTTAAAGGCTCCCTCGGCAAGAAGCAATTCACTTCAATGTCCCCAGCAACATTTGAAGCTTTATACCGAAATGTCTCAAGGGGCTTTGTAATCTACAATCTTTTGGGCTACGGCATTACAGTGATACAAGCAAAGGGAAATATTGGGGCTTCGCAATAAACAAGCTTTTGGGCAGTGGTACCCGAGCAATGCAATTTGGGAGTAGTCTTATGGCTCCATGAAAGGGATCAAGCTTCAATGGTCCCTCAACACTTCCAGTCAAAAGGCCTCTTGGTTTTAAATGAAGGCTCCGATGATATGAAAGAATTTGATGATTCTTGTTAGAACTCACAGCGAGATTCTGAAGGAAGTATTAGAGAAAAGGAAAAAGATTCAATATGCTAGACTCACCCGGCTGAGTTATAGCGGGCAATGCCAATATGTTAACTCTATAAGCAGAGTTACGGCCAATCCCAATGTTTCTGCAATACAGCACCCCCTTCTCCAAGATCAAAAGCACAGGCTGCATTCAAGATCCGCCGTCGGTTCAACTTAAGAAGACTCGAGCAAACATACCGTTCGAGACTTTATCACACCAAGACCTTATCATCTGCAACAACATCACCATCTCCCATGAGACGTCTCCCGAAGACCGTACTACATTTTCAACATGGACCTTCCGCCATTTGGGTATCAACCACAAAAAAGGGCCATCCATCTCCAAACAAGAGAAAGAAGGAGATCGCCTTCAAGAGTTCTTCCCAATAGCGCCATCTGGTCCCAACATAATGCTAAGCCGATTCCAAGAAAATTTGAGGCTTCACACCGAAAGGTCTCCACATCCCGCCATCTACAAACTTGATAAGCCCATGACATTTGGGGCTTAGCAATCTCTCAAAAATTGGTATCAATGATCTTCTCTTGGGGCTTGCCCACGTCGACAACAAAAAACAGTTTATTTGAATGGGCTAAGAGTTGATTCATCTTGGGGCTTCATAAGCCACTCAAAGTTCAGCATTCGAGGGGCTTTACAATCAGCAACCCCTTGGCATCTCGGCATCAATAGTCTTTTTTGGAGCCCCATAACTGACACATCTCTTGGGGCTAGAAATCACTTTTCGTTGGACACAACGGTAACAACGACATAATTCAAGCAAGGCAATCCGGACTTCGATTGAACGTGACTTGATCTTGGGTTGGCTTTAAAAACACACAATGGTTAAAATGGTTCACCCACGAACTAAAAAAAATCTTCTTCTCATGTGTGTGAATATTCTTTTCTTTCTAATAAAAAAAAAAATTATTTTCTTTTTCTTTTCTTGCGCAAAATTATGTGTTTCCTTTTTGCTTTGCTCCCAGCATTCTCCCCCAGCATTCTCCATCATCCTTGAACTACGCTGGTCTGATTCCTTCCAAGGGATACTTAGCCTTTTGGCACGACCAACCCATCATCTGGAACACCATCTCGCCAACACTCCTTCAAAGGCAAGAACAATTCATCATCATCAACATCATCATTCTCCGTCCAATGCATGGACATTATTCATCAAAAGCATCAACATCCTTCAGCAATCCATCCCCAATCAAGCGGCAATGGTAAGTGAAGGTATGAACATCATTCATCTCAAGCAATCTCCGCTTTCAAAAATCACTTCACACACAGAATCACTTTACTTCTCTCTCATTGCACCACGAGCACAATTTCTCTCTTCATTTCACACCTCATGCATTATCTTGTACAAACACATATACCTGCCAAGCACACACATAGCAGGTACCACCACGAAATCAACAGCATCCGCAACTCAAGGCACTTCATCCCCAACAGAAAATGGTACACAATTAACCGTGCCTGAATCCCCACGATAAAGTCAACAGCAACTGCAGTTTAATGACAACAACTCGGTCCATGGTGAGCCGTAAAATCACCACCTTTCCATCAAGCAACACAACAATAGGCAGACAGAGCAAACGGATCCCGCTTCAGCAAACGGATCCCGCTTCAGCAAATGGATCCCGCATCAGCAAACGGATCCCGCATCAGCAAACGGATCCCGCTTCCAGCAAACGGATCCCGCATTAGCAAACGGATCCCGCATCAGCAAACGGATCCCGCCATCAGCAAACGGATCCCGCCTTAATAAACGGATCCCGCCTCTAGCAAACGGATCTCGCATCAGCAAACGGATCCCGCTTCAGCAAACAGATCCCGCATCAGCAAACGGATCCCGCATCAGCAAACGAGTCCCGCATCAGCAAACGGTTCCGCCTTAGCAAACGGATCCGGCTTCAGCAAACGGATCCCGCTTCAGCAAACAGATCCCACATTAGCAAACAGATCCCGCATCAGCAAACGGATCCCGCTTCCGCAAATGGATCCCGCTTCAGCAAACGGATCCCGCATCAGCAAACGGATCCCGCCTTAGCAAACGGATCCCGCATCAGCAAATGGATCCCGAATCAGCAAACGGATCCCGCTTCAGCAAAAGGATCCCGCATCAGTAAACAAATCCCGCATCAGCAAACGGGTCCCGCATCAGCAAACGGGTCCCGCTTCAGCAAACGGATCCCGCATCAGCAAACGGATCCCGCATCAGCAAACGGATCCCGCTTCAGCAAACGGATCCCGCTATATCCTTTCTATATCAATTAAGCCACTCACACAGGGAGCGCACTCCTATCCTTTGTAATTTCAAATTCCTGATTTATCGAGTCTTTGTTTTCTCTTGTCGATATCCTCGGCGGTTGTCTTTCTTTCGTCGACGCGTTTTGCTTTGCAATCCACATCGCCGAGGGGCTCTGTAGACACCCCGCCTTGGACCTCTCACCTCGATTGCATACATAGTATTTTTACTTTACTTGTTTTTGTTAATTTCTGTTAGTTCGGTTAAGTTCCTAACTGATTTCGTCAGTTTTGGACTAAACTGCACAACAGAATTAACTTTCTAGTCCATTCTGTCAAAATTGCCATTTCAAAGTCGCGCGCCTCTGCCCTTTGGGGCCAGAAGCGCGCGCCTCCCGCCGACTATACGGGATGCGCGCGCGTCTGGGTGTGTCAGTTACTGATTTCTGTCCAAGAATCTCTCCCTTGCTCATTTTAAATGATTTTGCCCAGAAAACTGATCTTTGTGACTCCGTCTTGGCACCAAAAACATCCCCTTTCAACTATAAAAACCCCTCCAATCCACCATTGGAAGAGGGCCTCTTTTTCATCTCTTTTTGATCTCTTTTCATCTCTCTTTTACCTCTCTTGGACCTTCTTCTCAGACTTGAAACTTTTCTATATACAAATTCTCCCAACAAGAGTTCTTCGTGACAAGACTCTACACAAATTGTTCTACAACAATTTCTGCACAACAAAACTCTTTTCAAGTCAAAGTTCAAAGTCCTTTTCTAAAGGTACCACTTTTCTATTCTCTTATTTTATTTGTGTCCTACTAGTATGCAATCTCCATAAAAAGGGATACAACCAAAAGGCCACTTCACTATTGAAGTTTGGCCAAGGTAACATTAATTTAATTCCACTTCATCTCTTAATGCAATGGTTTAGCAAATATTCAACATGTAACCATTAGACACTCAATCAATAAAATCATTTAGCTTTCATTTTCCCCTTATCTTTACTTTGTAGTTGTTAGCATATTTTATCAATTGAAGGACATGTAAATATAAGAACACCAAAAGTAGCAAGACCCGCGTAAGCGGGGCGGAGTTGGTGTTTAAGTACTTCCACTCCGTCACCTAATCCCCGAACCCCTCCTCTCAAGAATCTTTGGTTTCGTAGTCAATAAAAAAGGCTATTTTCTTAGGTTTTCTCGCGTTCCTCTAAAACGCGGGTGGCGACTCTTAAAATCAAGTAGACATCCTAGGATAATTCACCGCTCTATCCAAGCCGTGGTTCCCGAGGGTATCTACACCAGCCTCTGAGCCATGCCCATTATTTGATCCTCTGAGCCATGCCCATTCCTTGAGTCGACCCACCCGATAGAGCCAAGTTGATCAAGTCTAGCCTCTGAGCCATGCCCATTATTTAAGCCTCTGAGCCATGCCTATTCCTTGAGTCGACCCTCTCCAATAAGCCAAGTCGATCAAGTCTAGCCTCTGAGCCATGCCCATTATTTGAGCCTCTGAGCCATGCCAGCCCCCTTAGTCAACCCTCTCCGAATAGAGCCAAGTTGACCAAGTCCGGCCTTTGAGCCATGCCTGTTTAGGAAGGGATGAATGAATATCCACCTAAGGCCCATAGGTGTGAGTAGCCTTAAAATCTCTCACCCGAACTACGTTAGGCTTGATTCCCTCGAATAGAGATACGTAGGAATCCTATACCTCTAGGTCCATCCATAGAACAAATCGGCCAAGCCGTCCTCCCATCAGATTGGGATGCTTATTTTGTCGACAACCCCGCTTTCTTCAAAAGCGACGTTGCCGAGGGCCTCTATAAGTACCCCAATCTGAATTTGACATACTTTAGAGGAATTCTTGGTACCATTTAGGGATAAACCAATGGTCCAGGACCTCACTAGGATAAACCTAATATTCCGGGACTGAACTGGAATTAAACTTAGAAAAATCCAGAAGCTCGCCAAGTCGAGTCGTACGGATGGTTTGGGTACTTGAGGGGTTGAGACGTACGGCTATATTGGGCACCCTCAGTCCCTATAAATTGAACCCCATGCTGATCATTTCAGGGGGGAGAAAACTTTTGTGTGTTGATACTCTGCCAGTTTGAGAGTAAAAACTGTGAGTGATACACATTTGAGTGAAAAGTGAGGAAGATAGGCCATAACCATCATAGGTGAAGCCTCCTTCTCCCCATCTTCTTCTTCATCTCAAACTCTTTTTGTTATTGTTCATATTACTTGTTTACTTTGTGTTATTTCTTATTATTCTTGCAAGCCTTGTCCATTCAAGCACTTTACATTTCTTGCAAGTATATATATATATATATATATATATATACAAGTCTTGTCTTCTCAAGCTATATATATTATTGTTATATATATGTATTATGATTATATATGTACATTGGAACCAAATCATGAGGTGATTCAAGGTTCCCTTTATGCCTTGTGTATGATTGTGGGGTAAAACCTAAAGATGATCATGGTTTGTTAAGTTTTATGTTGATTTTGTTCTTGTTTGGCCATGAGAGTCATGATTGGGTGATAAAGTTTCAATCTTTATCATCCCAACCATGACCTAACCATAAAATAACCAAGTATGGGACATAAAGATCCAATCTTTATGTTACATTTTTGTTTCTAAAGGTTTAATCTTGCATAATAAGTCCATTTTGATGGTAAAGTTTCAATCTTTACTCATCAAATGGTCATTTTGGCCCAAAGGGCATGTTCATCAACTTTCTCAAAATTTCCCCAATGATTGTCTTGATCACACCCAAAACCTTTGTTTTTGGTGTCTAATTTGTGATCAATGACATAGGGATGATTAAATCCATGTTTTTGTTGAAGAAAATAACTGAAAGTGATCATCACAGTCCAGTTTCAGCAAGAACACTCTGTTTTGCCTGAAACTGGACAGTTTTGTGATAAACTGTCAAAAACCCCTGGAATGCTCTCCCTAGCCGTACGGCTACTTTGGCCAGGGAGTGCATTTTCCAGTTTCTTCCCTTTCTGACTGAAATGTTTGCAAAATAACCCTTTTCTGTTAAATAATTAACCAGTTTTGTTAAAATGTCAGTTTCTCCCATTTTTGAAATACACACACACACATGCACGTTTGTTAACTAACGTTAGGGAGACTCGGTCCTATCCGAGGTGACTTGGGTGACGTAAAACTCTTCCCAAGGTGTAACCTGACCTCCGAACTAATAGAATCTCTAACATTTCCATTTGTTGGGTTAAATAATTAACAAATGTGGCGACTCCGTTATGTTTTGCGTGATAACCGTGTTTAGTTTTTCGCCCTTTGAAACGAAAAACCCTTCGTTTCCTTCGTCACAGGGCGGGATCCTTACACCCGGTCCTTGACCTATGCGTTAATTCCAACCATAATTAACCAAAGTCATGTATTAAGGATAAGTTGACACCGTGTCGTTATGTCCTAATGCTTGGCCCATCCCAATCATCCTTAAGCCCAAGGTTAAGGTCCAAGGTCCCTCATTAAAATGAGGTCATGCTGAAATTCCACTAAAGCATTAAATCAATTTTGACCTTGACTGGGGCATAATCATGATAAGGATGGCACACGCATTGGAACCTCACGACGCACTAGACTTTAGGAATGGTTCTTTGGTCGGTGGAAGCCGCGTTCCCTATAGGACCCTCGCCCGGGATAGTCCATCCTTAGGGTGTGCAATACATGTGAAAAACGAGGGGCTTATAGGCGTAGTGATGGCCTCCACTGATCTAGGATTTAGAATAGTTGCGAAAAAGAAGAGAAATCCTTTCCAGCCATTTATGAATAAAGTGATTGTTTTAAGTAAACTCGAACCGATAAATACATGACTTTCAATTGTGTGCTAACGTTTGTTCATGTGAAAAGGATCATTCAATAATATAAAAAATAAAATGTTTTTTTTTTAAATTTGGCAAACTCACCAAAAATGCATAGCTTGGGTCTAGCCCCAAAAACTCACTCTTAAAGTCAGATTGGTTTTCATCTTTTGAGTCAAATCTCCATGTGTCAAAATCTCCTCTTTGCTTAAAGCATGGCTTTTCCGAAAATCCCTCCAAAGTGCCCTTACGATTTAATGGTCCTCCGTTTGATAGGAAGAATGGAAATTAATCCCCCCACAGTGGAATCCGAAGTAAGAATTGACACCCAGGCCCGATTGGAAGCCAGATTAAAAAATTTGGAAAAGACAATTAGCATGATGGAAGACCGGGTCCAAAGATCGGAAGCTAGCCGTAACGGATTAATCAATACCGTCCGACAACTTCGGGAGGAAATCACAGAAATCCTTCATGAGAGGGTTGAGGAAGTTTGGGAGAAACACAGTAAAAGACTCAAAGAGGCCATTGAGAAGGAATGCAACCGTAAGTATGAGCTCATGCATAGCCGAGCCGAGTTGACCGATGAAATAGAAAGGTACAACTCGAGGCATACCAAAGAATGCCTTCACAAGATCGTGCAATCCATCAAGGAAATTAAGGGATCCTCGCAAGGGCCAGAATCCCCACCGAGAGCTACCCCCAGTGGCCCAATCCAACGCGAGCAAAGGCCCGATGAGCAAGTCCAACCCATCGCGCTGTGTCACAGCAAACCCGCGGCTGTCATAGGGGGATTTTATCCCCAAGGTAAAGGATCATACTACCGCTAATTCCCTGACCTAGGGATGGCTAGGGATCAAATGCTAGATCATCTGCTAGAAATCAGAAAGATCGAGCTGCTCAGCCGCCATGTGATTTGGAATGAACCTTCCTCCCAACGCCGTGATCAGAAGCAGCAGTATCACCAAGCCCTAGGATATTCCACGAAAACCTACCCGACCTTGAGAAACAAAATCCAAGAGCTCATTGATGAGGGGATCATCACCAAGAAAGGCAACCGCTGGGTTTGAGCCCGAGAAAAAGGAATTTGGGGATGTGAAGAGGAGGAAGAAACAAAAAATGGGTAGGAGTGGTCTAGTCTCGTAGGATCTAGAACTTCAAAAGTCCGTCATGGACACTGTCTTTTATTTTCCCTAAGCCATGCGAGGCAAAGTCTTGGGAAGAAAGGCACCAAGGTGGTGCCCAATTGAGTCCGTATCAAGTCCGTGAATGGTCGAGTCATCGAGTCTGTAAAGAATCGAGTCCTTTATGGAATGAAATAGTCATTTTCCTTCTATTCTCTAGACTTGAGACATTACTTGCAAAATACATTAACTCTTGAAAATACCTTGCTTAATGTCATCAAATGATTGCTACATCCCTAGAATGACGAATTGACCTCTAAGCATGTTAGTCAATGATGACTCATTAAGGACGAATGGACCTAACATAAATGAAAAACACTCAATGCAAACAATTAATCCTAATATGAATAAATGTTCTGATCAATTGGCATAAGGAAACCATTAATGGCAAATCTTTCCTCTTCATACACATTGTCAATATACTCATCCATACACGTCCCCGATACACAACCCGACACATGTTCCTTGTGTAAACTCTCTATGAACGTCATGGACGTCCCAATGCCACGAAACAGCAAGAATGTTGTTGCCCAATCACCAAAGACCTCACTGCAACCGCTAGCAAAGAACTCTGAGTGCCCATCAAAGAGAACGAAAAACAAGATATATTGGACATCCCACCAAGAGCCATTGCTCAAAGGCAACAAGAGTAAATCTTCTCCGCCCCTTTCAAAAAAAATGAATACATGAAAAGAGGGAAAGGAAATGAATATGGAGGAAATTGAATTCATCCCGAGAGAAAGCCACCTCCGAGACTCATCCCCCGAAGAGTCCACCTCAGAAAATGCCCAGAAAGGCAGCAACATTCTTCCATAAGATGCCAACCCTGGAAAAAGACGGTGCACAGCTGTAAGGATCCCGCCCCCGCGCGAGGAGAACGCGACGTGTTTTGGGGGCGAAACGCCAAACACGGTTATCTCACAAAAAAATAATTAAATACCAAAATCAAAATAAATATTGTACATAAATATGTATATGTCTGTTACTCTCCTTTCTCTAACAAAATGCAGGAAATAAAAGTCTAGTCCGAATCGGATTCCTCGACATCAACATCCTCTTCCTCATCATCACTCCCATCATCATCACCACGGCCCCGCTGCTGCACATAATGGGACCCACCGGCTCCTGAGCCCCTACCTCTAGTAGATCTCCGACGGACATGAGATGGACGAGCAGCTCCACAGGAGACCTCTCCCTCCGCTGCGGTAACACCACGTCCTCCTGACGACAAGTACAAGCAGCGGCCAAGCTCCGGAATAATCTCTCAAAAATATTGCCCCGACGAACAGAGCGGATATAAGCCTCGCGAGGGGTAAGATGGGGATTGCACACTGTCGGGCATTCCCTCTTTATTAAACCTCTTTCTTGATTTGGGACCTTCGAAATGTCTGAAATGGGTCCATTCCGGCGTTTGTTGGGGACGGACTTGCAATCTGTCTGGAATGGCTTATGTGGCCGCGTGGCCAAACATGGGGAAGGAGTGGCCGCGCGGCTAATCCCTGATCTGACATGATTTTCATCAGATTTCTCTTTGTACGATCAGGACTTGAACTCCCTCATTTATATAATAACAGCCTGCGTAAACAAACGAGGCAGACATCAGTTTTTCTTCTTTTTGCTCTAGATTTCATTCTTTCTGCGTCTTTCTGATGGATAGACACCCTGGGATTTTTTAGGAGAGACAAAACTACTTTATCAAGAGTTTGAAAATCTGGGTGGGGAAGCTTTCGAGGACAATTCATGCAAACTTTGATTGGAGATTCGGGATCAAGTGCCTCTGGTCCCTTTATAGGGTTAAGTCTGACGAGAACCTGATTCGTGCTGCCGTTAAGTTCTGGGACTGCGAGAATCATGTCTTCAATTTTTCTTATAATGAGATCACCCCAACGTATGAATATTTTGTGGCTCTTTGTGGTGCGACAGTGATGGACAGGGTAGCCATGCCACATGACCAAGTGCCTTCGGAACTTCGAGTTTCCCAACTGCTGCGGGTTTCTGTTGAAGATGCTAGAGGCTTGCTGTTGGATGGTGGTGTCAACCTCTGTGGGCTTCCCATCAGGTTTATTAATAGCAAGGTGGAATCTGACATGGCTTTGGATTGTCTGGCACTTTGTCTGTTTGCCTCGGTATTATTTCCACCTTACATAGGAGTAACTTCTATGGGTTGTCTTGACATGGTGGACCAGGCTCGAGCCAATCGCAGTATTATCCCTTGCTTGGGGAAACTTTGCATGGTATTGGAGAGTTGGCCTCGGGAGCTCGAAAGATGCCAGGGGAAGTACCCGAATGTTAACCTTGTGGCTGCAAGAGAGACTTCGAGTAGTGTCACCTTGGGTTTGCCAGAGTAGGCGCATAAAGCACCGATTTGCAGGGATGGCTCGTTCTGCATGGGTGACATATATGGCACAGATGGGTATGGCTTAGATCAAATGAATGGTACCTCATCGGGGGGTTATCAGAGCACGGTGGTCTCAGATTGGCTCTGCATGATTCAGATTATACCTTCATCATGGGATGAGACTTGTATCCGAGTTAATGTTGGGATGTTCTCTGTGACTGCTGGGGTCGCAGTACTTTTTGAGCGATGTTGGTCTTATGCTCTCATGCCTAGCACTCTCTGTATACAGCGACCACGTGACATACTTTTGTCTTGAGAATACTTGGACTGGTACCAAACGACCTTGGGGAACATGGGATAGACTCTGAGAAGATTGAGATGTAGGGTAGTAATCCCTTATGTCTCGAGCAGACGCTTGAGGGAGGACGAGAATGTGCAACGGGAGGTGGATACCGAGTTGGCTCAGCTAGCACCTACTGAGAGGAAAAGGAAGAGAGAAGGCTCAATGGGGGTGACTCAGTTGAGGAAGGACTTGTTTGCGGATCCAACTAGACGGGCTAGACGCGAACGAAGGGACAAGAAACCGAAGGAGGAAGAGGAGGAGGAGGAGTGACTCCGAGTATCCAACCACAGTCGTTGCAGACACATAGCTTAGATTTTAGTTTGTTTTAATTTATTTAAATTTCACAGCATGTTATTTATTCGCAGGTTCTTTCTAGCTTAGACTCATCAAATAAATGTTAATGTGTAGTGACTTGTGGAAATAGAGATTTTGCTTTAGTAATAAACATATTGTTTGCTTTATTTGAAATTTGCTCAAACCAGATTTGGATTTTTATTTATTTTTGAGACCGCACCATTGAAGGGTGCCTACGTTCCCCTTTTACAAGTAGGGTTAAGGGGCTCAGGTCATCGTAGTTCATTCTAATTGTAGAAAGGGAAGAGAGAAATGGGGGTAAAGAATAATATATATATATATATATATATATATATATATATATATATATATTTTTTACAAGGGGGATGGCCGTTATAGAAGACCGTTGACAGAGAGTTCCGCTGTTGGAGAGTACTGCTTGTGGAGAAGGACCGTAGTGGTTAGTTGTAGTAGTGGCGGAGATTGTAAATCTTTATTGGGAGGAAGCCGTTGTCGACCGTGTACACCCAATCTTCGTTCTGCTTGGTTAAGCGACCCGTCTCGATGAGTAGTTAGATCTCCTCTTTCAATTCATGACAGTCGTCCGTACTATGCCCTTCATTCTGGTGGTAAGAACACATTCTGCGTAGTTCAGAAATCAGTAGTGTCGCAGTAAGACCAAATTCTTGCATTGGCTGTATTTTACCAATTTTCTTCAGTGCTTTGAACATGAGGCCCAATGGTAGATCCGATCTTTTGCAATGTCGAAAACTGATGGGGGCTCCATTATGTGACTTGGATTTACCGTGCGTCGCCCGCTGTTGGAGAGTACTGCTAAATCATCTATGTAGACATCTGTATTTGTTGGCGATCTTGTTGGCACGTGGTAAGAGATACCAATTCCCTTCCATTCTAGGAATCTTTTGGCGTGACAATAGGTGCCCCATGGAGTGTGAAAGAGTAACTTCTCGTCTGTCTGTGCTGCGGTGGGTATCCGATTTTTATCGGGGAAACCTTCGAGGAATGATCGAACATCTCTATCTTCGGCGGCTTCTACCAGTGCGTTCAAGTCAAACGGCGGGAACTTGTGTTTGGGGTTCAGTTCTTTAAGACTCATGATGTCTATGTGAAACGTCACCCTCCTTTTGTACTTCTTTGCGGCGATGATGTTGAACAACCATTTAGGCCAAAATACCGACTTGATGAGGTCTCTCTGTAGCAGCTTTTTGATTTCCGTGGCCATTCGGGCCATTCTTGACTGGCGGCAGTACTTACTTTACTAGCCTAATGTCTGGTGTTGTCAGTTGTTCCCATTTTCTGTCTGGCGTATCGTTACAGGACCATGCAAAGATGTCTTCATATTCTCTGAGCATCTTGATCAATGCTTCTGGCTCTTCGCCTTGAAAGAAGCTCCCAATCCGAGTCCACTTCGGCATGTCTTGTCTTCCCAGATTCACACATGTTAACACCTCATCGACAGCTTGGGCTCGGCTTTCCCTTTGATTCATAACCTGCTCTGAGATTTCCCGGATGTATTTGTTATTAAGTTTGTCTATGTCTGCCTCTTTTAATGAATCGTTATTAACTATTTGTGTATCATTAGATTGATTAGTTAATTTATCATTTAAAAGAGCGGCTATAGCGGGATACTCGGAAAGATCGAGACCTTCAATTAATGCACGTGGAAAGACAGTGTTTGCGATTATATTGTAGTCTTTTGACTTGAGGTCATTAGACTTGGACGGAGACACGAACTCATAAGTGAGAAAAGGGAACCTAACTGACTTAGGGGAAATTGACTTTCTAGGGGGTGAGTTGACCGGCCCCAGATTCTCGATAGCCACAATATCATCTTCGAGGCTCAGGTGCTGGAACAGATCTTGGCCGTCCCATGGCTCTGTTTCCTTAGCTTCGCCGACCAATGGTTCATTGAGTGACACGAATTCAATATCGTAAGTCAGGTCTTTGTTCACTTTGATGCAATACTCATTCTGGATGGTAGTAACTCTGCCAGTAGTCTTTCGAGGTTCCATATACTTTAGCTCTAGATTGGCCCGGTCGAACTCGACATCTCTGAAGATTTCAAAGCCCTTTTGTAGTTTTCCGTTGGGGTCGAACCATGGCTCAGCGAACTAGAAGTTTGAATACTCTTCACCTTCTTTCACATAGTAATTGTTGAGGGAAAGGTGGTGTAACGCCCGTCCTAATTCCTGTTAAATTCTTGTCTTGCATAATTATATGCTATTTTAATTAAGTTAATTATTTAACTAATTGAGCAAGTTTAGGACCTAAGTGTTCAACATTGAAACATTAGGGTCATTCGTGAAAATTAAAGTTTAGGGGCTTAATTGCTCAAATTGAAACTTTAAGGGCCTTTTTGTTAAAAGTGAAACTTGAGGAGCCAAAACGGAGTCGCCACTTTTGTTAATTATTTAACCCAACAAAAGAAAATGTTAGAGATTCTATTAGTTCGGAGGTCAGGTAACGTCTTGGGAAGAGTTTCACGTCATCCAAGCCGCATCGGACAAAGCCGAGTCTCCCTAATATTATTTAACGAAAGTGCTTTTGTGTGTGTGTGTGTGTTTTCAAAATGGCAGAAACTGACTGTTTTGACAAAAGCAGTTAGTTTTTTAACAGAAAAGGTTATTTTGCAAACTTTCTTGTCAAAAAGGAAGAAACTGGAAAATGTCCTCCCCGGCCAAAGTAGCCGTACGGATGGGGAGGGCTCTCCAGGGCATTTTTACAGTTTATCAGAAAAACAGTCCAGTTTCAGTCAAAACAGAGTATCTTTGCTGAAACTGGATTGGACTGTTGATTTCCAGTTTATGATTAATAACAAGACTTTGGAAGGTTCATTCCTATGCACTTTGATCACCAAAGGAACCCCAAAAACAAAGATTTGGGTGTGATCAAAGGCAATCATTGGAGAAATTTATGAAAAGTTGATGAACATGGCATTTAGGCCAAAAATGACCATTTTGGTGGATAAAGATTGAAACTTTACCACCAAAATGGACTTATTATGCAAGTTTAAACCTTTAGGGACACAAATATAACACAAAGATCAAATCTTTATGTCCCATACTTGGTCATTTATGGCTAGGTCATGGTTGGGATGATAAAGATTGAAACTTTATCCCCCAATCATGACTCTTATGCCCAAACAAGAACAACATCAACATGAAATGCAACAAATCATGATCATCCTAGGTTTTATCCCATAAATCACACACTAGGTGTGAAGGGCACCTTGAATCACCTCATGATTTGGATCACATACATATATAATCATAATATATATAGCTTGGAAGGCCAATACTTGTATAATATATAGATATAGTGCTTGAAATGGACAAGACTTGCAAGAAATGTAAAGTGCTTGAAATGGACAAGATTTTGCAAGAACAAGAAGAAATAATACAAGATGAACAAGTAATATTAACAAAGATAAAAGAGAGTTTGAGATGAAGAAGAAGATGGGGAGAAGGAGGCTTCACCTATGATGGTTATGCCTATCTTCCTCTCTAATCACTCAAATATGTGTATAACTCACTTTCTGCTCTCAAACTGGCAGAGTAACAACTCTCAAAATGTTTTCTCCCCCCTGAAATGATCAGTATGGGGTTCAATTTATAGAGGCTGAGGGTGCCCAACATAGCCGTACGGCTAGGGACCTCATGTGCCCAAACCATCCGTACGACTCGACTTGGCGAGCTTCTGGATTTTTCCAAGTTTAATTCCAGTTCAGTCCTGGAATATCAGGTTTATCCTAGTGAGGTCCTGGCCCATTGGTTTATCCCTAAATGGTACCAAGAATTCCTCTAAAGTAGGTCGATTTCAGATTGGGGTACTTACAGATCCCCTCGGCAACGTCGCTTTTGAAGAAAGCGAGGTTGTCGATAAAACAAGCATCCCAATCTGATGGGAAGACGGCTTGGCCGATTTGGGTGAGAGAATTTCAAGGCTACTCAAACCTATAAGCATTCCATTTTAATGGGAGGACGGCATAGCCGATTTGGGTGAGAGATTCTAAGGCTACTCAAACCTATAAGCATCCCATTTTGATGGGAGGACAGCATAGCCGATTTGGGTGAGAAATTCTAAGGCTACTCAAACCTATAAGCATCCCATTTTGATGGGAGGACGGAATATCTGATTTGGGTGAGAGATTCTAAGGATACTTAAACCTATAAGCATCCCATTTTGATGGGAGGACGGCGTAGCCGATTTGGGTGAGAGATTCTAAGGCTACTCAAACTTATAAACATCCCATTTTGATGAGAGGACGGCATAGCCTATTTGGGTGAGAGATTCTAAGGCTACTCAAACCTATAAGCATCCCATTTTGATGGGAGGACGGCGTAGCCGATTTGGGTGAGATATTCTAAGGCTACTCAAACCTATAAGCATCCCATTTTGATGGGAGGACGGCATAGCCAATTTGGGTGAGAGATTCTAAGGCTACTCAAACCTATAAGCTGTGAATACCCCTTTCCGATGAAGCGACGCATGGGAAGTATCTTGTGATTATTTTTATTATTAATGGGAATATTCATAACGACATTAAAATTATGAGAGTCGCCACGCCGTTTTAATTATAGCCAAAACATTGAAAAAAGCATCTTTAGTGGGTTCGGGGGTCAAATTACAACAAGAGAAGAATATTGAACGTTATCACTCCTATTGCCCGAATTGATCGGTCTTTCTATCATGATGTAGTGTATGTAGTGTGTTAGTGATTTAGACCGGATCCGAAGATTGCCTACGTTCCTCTCAATGTGAGAAGCTCAGGTCAGCGTAGTTCGAGAAGAATTTGGAATAGGCAGAAGAATCGGGATCATGCATAATGAAGGGGGAATTACCTAAAGATTAGGGTTTAGAAGTAGTTCCTAGATCATCCTCGGGTTGATGAACCCTAAATCATCATTGGCTATGAAATAACATGCAAACATGAAGATCGCAACCCTAAATATAGCATAAATAAGGTTTTAATCTATGAACAAGAAGAACATGCGAAGAACATATTATGAACATGTGAATGAACATGCAAAGCATATGAAGAAACTATGAATAAACATGTAAGAACATGAATATAAAATATCTACATTAAAAATGATGCAAGACCATGAAGAAAAAGTTAGAAAACTTACCTATGTTGGCAAGAAATAAACCTTGATCTCCTTGAGTGTTTGAATGCTCAATTAGGGAGAAAATTGTGTTTAAGAACTCTAAAATTCGGACTTAAAGCTCTCAAACTCCGGATCCTTAACCAATGGGATGGAATGGATTTATATAGTAAACTGAGGGGAAGATCTGACGGTCAGGATCATCCGGAGCAAGGTTGGCCGCCTGGCCATGATTGAAGACGGTGACAATGTTGGCCGCGTGGCCAAGGTCGGAGGCGCAGCAAGGTTGGCCGCGTGGCCAAGGTTGCGGGCTGACGTGATTCCTAAGTTAGGGTTTCTGCATGGTTTAAGGAAACCATATTTTGACCATATTTAGGGTGTTCTAGAATAATGAGACATATTTTGGGAATTCGGGAAAGTCTTTGCAAGGTTTCTAATTCCTATAAAGTCCTTGTATATTTGGGAAAGCCCTAATAAACTCATTTTCAGATCGGGTACTAACAGTAGCCCCTCGGCGACGCTTCTTGCAAGGCAATGGAGGGTCGACGATAAAGAAGGATCCGTTCTGGAACATGAGTTTCAAAACAGATGAAAGGATCGATGGAACGGCTGAACCTTGGAGGCGACCTACGTATCCACAGGGGAATCAAGCCAAACGTAGTTCAGATCTGATGGGAAATTGGGAATGATTGTCCACTGGTGGGGAGCAACATCTTTTGCTGGGGAGAAGTCTAATCTGTGGGAAAATGCATCTGCCGGGGACGAGAGATGACCATGTCGGTCGGGTGGCTGAACCTTTTCAGGTTTCCTACGTATCCTTCGAGGAATCAAGCCGGTCGTAGTTCAGAGTTTTGGGGATAAAATGAGACATCGAACTTCTGCTGCGGATAACAAACCTACGAACCCTATCCTGTATGAAGACTGAACATTCGTTAGGGAAACGAGACATCAGACTCCTGCTGGGGATAACAATCCTACGGATACTATCTTGTATGAAGAACGAACATTCGTAAGCAATGAAGTCATTTGGGAAAAGGAGGTAAGAGGGATAATGGGACAATAAAGACTACGGCGCCTAAATAATCCCAAGATGGAAATAATAAATGCTGGAACTTTCGCAACGGCCGCGATCGTTCTAGGATGCACATGACGTAGAGGCTGGCGGGTTTCTACAATCATATGAATCCTAAGCAAATATTGGGGATAATGAGACAATAAAGACTACGGAGTCTAAATGGCCTCAAGGTGGAAGTTGTAACTGCCGGGGTAAACGCAATCAGAAACGGACGGGTTCCTGCCGATCGCGCTAAAATAATAGATGCTGGATCTCTCGCAATTAGAGACGAACGGGTCTCTGCCAATCACGATCGATCTAGGATGCGCATGACATAGAGGCGGACGGGTCTCTGCAATCATACGAATCCTAAGCAAATATTTGGGGCACACACGAGGTAGAAACGGACGGGTTCCGACCATCGCGGTGAAGATGGGAAAGAAAATGGAAATTTTAAGGATGATCTTTCAAGGTCAAAATAGGCTAGGACGCCTAAAACGAACAAAGAGAAAAAGATTAGGGGTAAAAATGAGATTTTGTCTGAAAGGACAAGGTTGGCCGCGTGGCCAAAGTCATTGAATTGCAATAGTGGCCGCGTGGCCAAGGACGCTGAGTGGTCAGATCTCCTTCACGCGGATCGCTGATCTGACGGCTGGGATTGCGGAACAGAAGTGGCCGCGTGGCCAAGATCGCGTGCGGGCTGACTCCTTGGTCGCATCACCAGAAACCCCCCCTCTTCTCCTTCTTCTTCTTCTTCTTCTTCCCCTCCTCTATTATTGCTGAGTTAGAGAGAGAAAATTGAGTTTTAGAGAGAAAAAGCTAGGATTTGATATTTTTTTGAGGATTTCGTTTCGAATACTTCGGATAAATGGCGGACTGGATCAATGAGGCCTTGTTTGGGGGTTTTCCGGGCCAAGGTGGATATGTGCCTCCACAACAAGAACAAGAACAATGGCATGGCGATCCTCAAGGTGAGGGAAATGTAGGGGCTGACCCAGGAGCGGTTTTGAAGCGGCGCCCTTGATACCACTGGGCGGTTTGAGACCACGAGCAGCGACTCGGAACTTTCGCGACAGCCTTCGTCGGTCAACATTTGATCAAGACTACGATTTCTACATCGACTCGGAGCGTCACTGGTCGATGGGCCTTCCGGAGACACGAGAGGTAAATTTCAAATTTTTGCTCCTCTCATTTTCACATTTTTCGCACTTTTGTACAAAATATATATTGCTAGAATCGTAATTTGCTAGAAATGTAGATTGCTAGAAATGTAAATTGCTAGGAGTGTAACATACCTGTGCTGTGTTTACCTGCAGAGGATCAAGGTTCATGGGTCCACAGTGACTGTGGGCAAACTGTGGGCGTCTCTGCCGGAGGGACCGGGCGGTTTGCGTGCTCGGATCGAGGCTATGGGGTTTGGCCCATTCTTTGACAGTGTCCGCACGGTTGGGGGCACCCTGAAGGTGGCGGCGGTGATAGAGGTGTGCAGGGAGTTCTGGTGGGACACCACCCATACTTTTCACTTCAGTTGGGGAGAGATTACCATCACGCCGACGGATTTTGCGGCTATCACGGGGTTGAGGTTCACTGCTACCCCTTTGCCTTTTGATGAGAGCTTGGCGGAGCGGCGGGACTATAGGCAGGCTCTGTTGGGAGTTGACACTGATCTGGGAGGAGGTGTCAAGGGTTATGGAGTGGAGGCCGGGAAGGTGAACCGTTTGGTGGAGATGGCTATTGAGGCCTTCGGTAGGGGAGAGTATGATTTGGATTGCTTGGTCCGCTGTTCTTATGGTACAGCTTTTCAGAGATCTTGTTTCCCAGTGGGGCTACTGTCTGCAGGTACTCACTGCTAGGGGCTTTTGTGGACTTGGACCAAGTCGGTGGGATTTCTTGGGGCGGAGCTGGTTTGGCTGAGATTTACCGGGCATTGGATCATTGCTCGAGGGCTAGCTCGTCGCCTTTGACGGGTTTCAGTTCGCCTTTGAGGTATGCTCTTGACTACCCTTCTTTTCACTTGTTGAGATTTCTGCTCTATCTTTTGGTCTGAAATGTCTCTTTCATTGTATGCACAGGCTTGGGTGTACGAGATCTTTGGTGTCGCCCCTTTTCAGTTGGTGATGAGTGCCAACAAGGTCGTCCCTGTCATGTCGTACTGGTGCAAGAGCAACAGGGCTCCTCCCCGCAGAAACCGGGATAGGAAGACGGTGGATGCCGCCGATCTGAGGAGGGCTTTTGCGATGTCTGAGCCTGTCGGGGTCAGGTTTTACCCATGGAGTCCGGCTAATGAGGCTTCGGTGGGTCCCTATGTAGTAGAGTTGACCGCTTCTAGGGTTCTGCTTGTGGGTCTCACCGGGGATGCCATGTATCTCGAGAGAGGGTGGTTCGTCAGCATAGGGCTGGTGCGTTACCGTGGGCTCCTTATGATCCTCCTCGGGACATGCTCTGTCCTGCGAGGTTGGAACTTTCTTGGCTCCCACTCTGGCAGAGCATTACAGGGGGAGTGACGACTATGCCGGCTACGTGCGGACACGGTTGATCAGCCCACAGGTTCGGGCTAGGATGTTGTCCGGAGAGGGGTCGAGCTCGGCCCGTTATGTAGGTAAGAGTCGGCCTTTGGTTGACATGCCCCTTCGATCGAGTAGCGTGAGAGTGATGAGGGGCGGCCGGGAGGTGGAGCTTAGCTTGGAGCCGACTGATGCAGATCTTGTTGAGGAGACATTCATTCCTCCGCCCGACGCTGGGGTACGGCTTTGTGCTTTATATTAGTCATGTTCACACACACTTATTTCTTTCTGTATCACAATCTCTGCCTTTGGGCCTCTTTCAGGTGACTCGGGAGGCATATATCCGTTCAGCTCGGTGGGAGAATGTGTTGATGCGCTTAGTGAGGGAGGCATACCATTCATGTACTTGTCAGAGGGACGACGTTGCGTCATCTCAGCGTCGTGAGCGGTCTCCGAACGGGTCTCTCACACCAGTGGACGGGCGGTCCGGGGTCGGAGTTCGGGTGCCGGTAGCTCTCGAGCTTTAGCGCGGGTTGGAGACACCACGGAGGAGGATTCTGATTAGGCGGGGCCCCTCTTTCCATCTTTATTTCCTACACTGTTAGCTAGTAGAGACAAATATGTACTGGACAAACATTTAACATGCATGTAAATATATTTATGAACTAAAATGAGAATGATTTTGTGACAACCTATCTGTACAAACTAATTATTTTACAATGCTCCTAATTTTTATACAATGCATGAGCCTCGGGGAGGGACAGGTACGTTGTTTGCATGGATCTGTTGCGGAGTGGGAGTAACGATCTGCGATTTCTGCATGGGGGCAAGAGTGGCCGTGTGGCCAAGGCAAAGTCGGCCGCCTGGCCAAGAGCAATAGTGGCCGCGTGGCCGAGGACAATTGTGGCCGCATGGCCAAGTCTGCCGCCGACTCTGGTTTTCCTTTTCCTGGCAAGAATTGGAGTTTGTGTACTATTTAAGGGGAGTTTGTGTTTGCCTTAGAATTCGTACCAGCCACTTTTTTGGGAAATTTAGAGTTCCAATCACCAATTTGCTTGCTCTTTGCCATGGATCATGAGGCTAGGATCACAAGTCTTGAGAAAAAAGTCTTTATAACCCCCTTTGGAGAAGTGGGTTGCCAAACTTTCTGGTTCTAGTAGTAGGAAACTTGATGAACGGTATGGGATAAAGTGTCTTTGGTCACTTTTGCACATGAACTCCAATACCAACCTTTGCAAGCCTGTGGGAAATTTTGGAATGATACCCTCCATGTCTTCAACTTTTCATTCAACGAGATGACACCCACTTATGAGGATATCGCGGCACTATGTGGCTACGAAGGGAAGGGTAAAGTTGCCTTGCCTTTTGATTTTATTTCTTTGAGGGATAAGTTGATGACATTTGGCGTGTCCGTGGAGGACTTTGATAGGTATGCTAGGGGCGGCTATGTTGACCTTTCTTGGATGCCACAACACTTTATGCACATGGACGTGGCTTCTGACCGTTCTTTGGACCATCTTGCACTATGCTTGTTTGCCTCTATTCTCTTCCCCTCTGAGGTTGGGTTTGCCAGTGAAGGGTGCTTGGGCATGGTAAATTCTGCTCGTTTAGGCTATAACATTGTGCCGGCTATCCTTGGAGAGATGCTCTATGGGATTCCCCATCTCGCGGCTTATGGTGGGATGCCCTGTGGTAGTGATAGGCTCTTGACTATGTGGTTGCAAGAGAGGCTTCGCGTCAACAAACCGGCGGCTTCTCTTAAGGTGGCTCCATGGATGCACCGTATTAGGGGGATGGCGGAGCGGTTTGAGGGCATGACTCTCAAAGGTTGGGAACAACATTTGGCAGAGATGGTGACTGATGACATTCAATGGGTGGTGCCCCATTGGCACATTCATTATGTGAGGGAGAGCAAGTAGGACTTCACATGATCAAAGTTCCGACGCTCTCTGGGACTACCTTTTACTACCCTTCTAGAGTGCTCCGTCAGTATGGCTTAGTGCAGACTACCCCGGAGGGTTGGGACAAGGAGAGAGATGATTTTCCTTTTGGGATACTTCAGTTGGATGACAGTGCTTCGGTCCTTCTCTCTCAGATATGGGGCGAGGCTGGTTTTAGCCGTAGGACCTTCATCACCCCCTCTAGCAACACCTACCTGTCACGAGAGTACTTGAATTGGTATATGGGGAGACTTGGGCATGCGGAGCAGACTCTAGAGACCCTAAGGGGCACTATTTTGGGATCCTGTGCTCCAAATTTTTCATTGAGAGTGAAAGAGGTTATGGCTTATGAGAGGAGGATGAGCAAAAGCGTGGCCAACAGGAATGGAGATGGAGTGGGGGCATCCAAGAAGAGAAAGAATGGTGAGGCTCCTAATGGCAAAGCTAAGGGTGTTAGCGAGTTTGAGAGGAGATTTTGTGAGAAACCTAAGAAGAAGAAGGTTCGCCGTGGACAAAGCAAGAAGAAGGAGACCGAGGGCACAAGTGGCTCTAAGGGGTAGTTCCGAGCATTCTTCCATAGTCATTGTAGACACATTAGTTTTATTTCATGTCTTATTTTACGTTTTAGTCTAAATTTCAGAATAGGTTATTTATTCAAAAAGTATGTCGAGCTTAGACTCATCAAATAAGTGTTAACATGCAATGACTATAGAAATAAAAGTTTTTGCTTTCAGAAAATACAACTTCTATCTTTATTGCTTTGTGACAGGATTTGGATGTTTATTTGTTTTTTAGACCGCACCTTTTATAAGGCTGCCTACGTTACCCTTTTACAAATAGGACTAAGGGGCTTAGGTCACCGTAGTTCACTCCAGTCGGACTAGAATGATTTTAGAGAAAGGGAAGATAGAAGGGGGAATGCTCTAACTTTTGCCTAGACCGCCCTTGCGGGTTTTCGATCTAGCGAGCTTTGTACGCACCCTTATTTTGCATAGACCGCCCTTTGCGGGTTTTCAGTCTATCGGGCTTCATTTTGCGTAGTAAACATTTTTTTTTTAAGAGAGGGGGTTGTACCAGTCGTAGTAGCGTCTGAGCTTGCTGATGTTGACTGATTCCTTGAGCGGGCTGCCATCCAAATCTGCCATTCTGTCTAGTCTTGTGGCGCGCCTCGAGCTTTGGTCATTGCGTCGACGCGTTGCTTCAAATCCTCCATTTCTCTTGAGATGTCTTGAATCGTTTCTGCAGTCAGGTGCGAGAGTACCTCTGGGCCGTTCCTCACATAAGGCTCGATTTCGTAGCAACCGAGGAGTTCTAAGTTTTCGCTTTCCCTATAGAACCAAAATCCTCTCATGCCGGTGAGCATGTTCTCGTCCATCAAGCCTTGGATTCTCCTTTGTAGAGCGACACAGTCGTTGGTGTCGTGGCCTTCGTCTTGGTGGTAAGAGCAACATTTGGTAGGTTCAAATGGTTGAAGGGGTGGTAATTCGGAGAGGAGCGAATGTTCTCCTAGAGGCTGCATCTTGTCCATTTGTCTCAGTTGGTCGAACAATTTTGCGAAAGGGGTCCCTATTCTTGTGTATCGGTGGACTGAGAGGGGGTATTTTTCCAAAAATCTTTGCAGTTTTTCACTGATTTTCTTTTCCTGGCGCGAGGGCCACGATTCTGTCATTGGTGTTGGGGTCCGAAGTTCATTCCCATGTACCAGGTGCAGGATTGGGGTATTCGCGAGTTACTCCTTGAGGCAGCATAACGCGAACTCACATCTCGAACTCCATTCTTGGTCGCGGGCCCTTTCTATTTCTCTGAGTGCCGGTTCCCCCACTGTTGTAAAATGGCTGAGGTATTGCAGTAAGTTGATGAGTTCTTCCTTTTCGGCTTTGTTCCGAGGAGACTGCATTCTCAACACGGATCGAACTCGCCGACTGATGGTCCTCCATGAGGTTGTGGAGGGGGTCCCTTCTTGGTCCTCCTCGGTTGTCTCGACCTGGCCTTTTCCGTTGAAGATATCCTCGGGATGTGTCTCCTTTGGCTCGGCTTCGATTCCCAAATTCACACATGTTAACACCTCATCGGCAGCTTGGGCTCGAGACGCGTTTTGATTGATAACCTGTTCTGAGATTTCTTTAATGTATTCATCATTTAATGTGTCTGTGTCTGCCTCTTCTAATGAATCATTATTAACTAAGTGTATATCATTAGTTTGATTATTAGCCAATTTATCAGTTAAAAGAGTGACTATAGAGGGATACTCGGAAAGGTCGAGGGTTTCATTCATGGCAAAAGGAAAAATAGCGTTTGCAACAAGATCATAGTCTTCGGACGTAATGTCGTCAGGCTTAGAGGAAGACTCAAATTCAAAATGTAAAACACTAGACTCTGGGGACGGGGATTTTGGGTGAGTGACAGGAGATGCTGAAGGAGTGGCGACAGGAGAAGGAGTAAGCCCCAATGTCCCCACCATAAATTCCGGAGTAGCTATAGGTCCCCCAATGATGCACCAATTCTTGAGCTTGTCCCCCATGGGTACCACCAATGTCCTCGGATCTACGTTCTTCTCTGATTCATCCCCAATAGCGGCTACCATGTCGTCGTCCAGCCCCAGATTACCCAGATGTTGAAGCAGATATTGGCCGTCCCACGTCTCAGTCATTCTTGGCGCTTCTGCAGTTTCTGCTGTCGGCTTGTCAAGGGTTGCGGCTTCAAGTTGATCTGCCAAGTCATCTGCAACCTTGGCGGAGTACTCATGTCTGATGGTTCTAACTCTGCCCATGGCTTTGTCATATTCCATGTAAGTCAGCTTCATGTTGGACCGATCGAATTCCACATCTCTGAAAATCTCGAACCCTTTCTGCAACTTACTAGTGTGGTCAATCCATGGCTCTGCGAACTCAAAACACAAAAACTCCTCGCCTTCCCTGACAAAGTAGCTATTCAGGGACAGGCGGTATGGCCGCATTTCAGGCTTTTTGTAGGGAAGCTTCATCTTTTTAAGCAATTCTATCCTTTGTTGCTCCATCTTGTCTTCAGGAGTAAGGGTGTATCCGAGACCGAACAACCCTCGATGATCAACCTCTTCAACCAATTCTGTGGGGCCTTGCAAGTTCTTACCTAGCCCCAGACCCTGTAACGCCCATCCTTATTATCGTTAAATATTTGACATATTTGTTAAATACTTGAACTTGCATGTTATGTGTTAGTTTTACTTGGGTTAAATTTTTTAACTGCTTTAAATAGTTAAAGTGGTTAAATGTCTAGTTTTGACTTTTGGGTCATTTGTGAAAATTGGACTTTAGGGGTCTTTTTGTTAAAAGTGAAACTTGAGGGGCCTAAGTGCAATTCTTTGAAACTTGAATGTTTATCATGTGGGTTTGCAGAGAATGAATTCTCCATTTTCATTCTTCTCGTTCTTTCTCTGTTCTGAAAGCTAGGGTTAAAAGTTTTCCCTATTCTCGACTCCTCGAGTTTAATTATCCCTCCGTTCTTGATTCCGATCCCGGATTAATATTCGTGGCGTTGAGTAGAGCGTTCCAGGCCGAACAGAAATAAGTTTGGGTCAACTTGAATTTTGACTAGGTAAGTTATTAGCTTCCCCTTACTTGTAATAACATGCATAAATGTTATTCTCGATACTTGTGAATGTTAATTTCGTGTTTGGAATGAATTTGGTGGTACTTGTAAAATTGGGACAAAAGGAGTAAAACTCTACTGTGTAGAATAATGAAAGAACTTGGGAAAAATGAGTTTGAATATGTTATGCCTTTTCTGGGTATGTTATAATGATAGTAAAAGTTACTCCTACGCTTGGGACGGAGAATTGTTAAGTTTGAACTCAGGGGAAAACTACCAAATTGTATCGAGCACGGTCGTGCGCCTTTATTTGGCACGGTCGTGCCAAATATCACCTTTAGACAAATTTCCTCGACAGTATTAGCACGGTTGTGTGCCTTTTATTGGCACGGTCGTGCCGAAAATTAGTTTTGTGTGAGAACTCTCGACCTTGATGGCACGGTCGTGCCATTTTTGCACGCGCGGTCGTGCCAAGTGGAAATTCTGATTTTTCCTTCTTGAATTGTTTCCTTCATAACTTTCTATAGGAAAGTCGGAATCAAGATCCGAAAGAAGCTGAATAACCTAGACTTAGAGGGCTATTCAAAGAATAAATTAATGAGGTTTTAAAGTTATTGTATAAAGTACCTAGATAGGTGTTTTAGGACATTGAACTTAAGTATAAGAGTAGTAACTCTTCTTTATGTCTTGAAAGTGCTATGAACAAGCACTAATGTGTTATACTTGTCTTGAAACCAATGATTGTGCACCTTAGAGGCATTAGCATAAGGTCTTAGACTTGAACATCCTAAGAATAGGATTGGGATTTGGTAAGAGTAAATGTATAACTCTTATACTTGTTTGAATGTCCAAAGATTGGAAGTTATAATTTGAAGTATAAGACCTTAAAAGCTTGTACGTGATTTGAACATCCAAAGAATTGGATTAAGACTTGAATATAAGATAATAAAATCTTGTACTTGACTTGACACCAATACATATGTATGGTAGTGAACTAGAAAGTGCTATAAGTAAGCACTAACGTGTATGAGACATGTTCTTGTTGTGTATTTGCAAACATTGCATACATTTTCTTGATACAAGGTGACTTCTTGATTACTTGAAGCATGTTCTTTGTTGAGCTAGTCCACTACTTTTGGATTAGTTCCTCTCCCGTAGTTCAAGTAAATATCTACTTGTACTTTCTTGTGTGAGTCCAGCTGGTTCTCCTTGCTTGTTCGAAAATGTATAGGTTCACGCTTGTCGCGAGAGCTGGGGTTTAAGTGACAATCGGGTCCCTATGTATTTCCGCCCGACCCCTTACTACCGGCCATAGTAAGGGCATAGCTTCCTTAGTTGGAGCAATAAGCCTGACTTAAGTGAATGCTAAACTCCCGTCCCGAACACCTCGTGAATAATCATGAGTACTGATATTGAGAATGACACTGGTTACCGGGTCTTCTGATATATACTGAATAATCAGTTCCTGTTATTGATCGTGATGTCAAAGTAATAAAAGCTTCGACAACAATGGTATTCTTGGGAGGAATAAGGAAGGAAGCAATATCCTTATAACTTGCTTGTTTAGCCTTATGTGCTATTTGATGAGTGGATTATCCTCTCATATACTTGTTACTTGATGATACTTGAGATATGATTATTTGAGTATCTACTTGAATTGCATGATAACATGTCATGTAGTTGCATCTAATAGCTTACTGAGATTTATCTCACCCTTTATTTGTTTCCCCCCCCCAGGAAAGGAAGGATAGTGCGCAGTGAGGCTCGACATAGTTGGGAGCTTACTTCGCAGGTCGTGATTATTTTGGGGCTTGTGTCCTTTTACACTTGGTGAGGACGATGTATTATGGGTTTTGTAACTCCTTATTTTGGGGTAGACAGTTCTTGTTGTCACTAGACATCTTGTATAGTACTCTTGATGCCAGCTTATGTGCTAGGCATGATTCCGCTGTGTATGTATTAAGTTTGGTTTTAAATTTTCTGGTCTAGAACTCGTGTTGTGAGCTAGTATAGCTCCTTACTCTAGAATATATATATCATGTCAGTTTGTTAAACAAATGTCATTAAGTTTCTTGTTAAGTTTCTTGTTCCTCGTTAGGCACTCCATCCAGGTTCGAGGTTCTATTAGGGGATCCCGGGACCTGGGGGCGTGTCAGGCTGGTATCAGAGCTACCCTGGTTTAGCTACCCTGTTTAGCTACCTTGGTTTGCTCTAAGTCTGGATAGGGTCTATGGCCTAGGTATGGGTGAGTCTTGGGGTGTTATTAATAACGCTGAGTGTTTACCTACAGGTACAATGAGTTCTGAAGGTACTAGTGGCAGTAATCAGCTGAGATCTATAACTCCTCAAGAAGAAATGGTTGATAATGTTGACTGGGATTATCCTAATCGCCTTACAAGGTTCTTGAAGCTGAAACCTCGTAGTTTTGACGGGGAATTTGATTCTAAGAAGGCAGAAGAGTGGATTGAAAGTATTGAGAAGATCTTTACAGCCTTGAGATGTGCGGGTGGTGATAAGGTAACCTTTGCAACCTTTAAACTTGAGAAAGCCGCTGAACATTGGTGGCAAGTGTTGAGTAAAAGTTGGGAACTGGAAGGTGTACCACAGACATGGGAGAATTTTCTTAAAGCTTTTAAGTCGCAGTTTATTCCAACAGTGGTCCAAGATAGAAAGGAAATGGAATTTCTTAATCTGGAGCAGGGAAGTCTGACAGTGGGGCAATACTCAACCAAGTTCACAGAATTGGCGAGGTATTGTGATCACTTAGTTCCAAATGAAGCTAAGAAGGCACAGAGGTTTGTTAAAGGGTTAAGGACTGAGTATAGGAAGCAACTTATTTCTTTACAACTCACTAGCTATCAGCAAGCAGTGGAGAAGGCTTATACCATTGAAAATGATGTCGAAGAACACAAGGTGAAGTTGGGAACAACCATGACTGGTCGTGTATCAGAGAAAACTCAGGGATCTGGTTCTAAAGGTGGTAAATCTGGCCGCCAGGATCGTCGATTCCGACAGCCAACCGAAAGTAAAGGTAGTGTATCAACTGGTTCGAGGACAACAGTCCAAGGTCTCAGGAGAGTATGTGGCTATTGTTCGAAAGAAGGCCATTCTGAAGACAAGTGTTGGCTAAAGCAAGGAAAGTGTATAGTGTGTGGTGAAGCGGGGCACTTTGCTAGAAATTGTTCTAAAAGTAAAGTAAATCAAGTTGGGGGTACAAGTCAACCAGCCTCAGGTTCCAAGAGAGATAGTGGGGGTCGACCAAAAGTTCAGGGTCGAGTGTTTGCTTTAGATCAGCAGGGTGTAGCTGAGTCTTCTGCGGTCATAGGAGGTATTATATTACTTTCTAGTACGAGAGCGCGAGTCTTGATAGATCCAGGCTCATCTCATTCTTATGTGGCATCTCATTTGTGTCGCATTTGCATGTTCTTCCTGATTCTATGCCTTATGTGCTAGAAGTATCTTCCCCTATGGGAGATTGCATGTTTACTTCTGAGGTTTACAAGAAATGTGAGGTTCTTGTGGGTGATCATGCCCTTCTTGCTGACCTAGTCGTGTTACCTATAAGGGACTTTGACGTGATTCTTGGCATGGATTGGCTATATGTGCATCATGCATCTGTTGATTATTATAGAAAAGTAGTAACTTTTTCTATTCCTGGTTTGCCTGATTTTACCTTTGAAGGTGATAGGCCTTTATGTGCTATACATGTTATTTCTGCTTTAAAAGCTAGAAAACTTTTATCTCGTGGTTGTGCCGGGTATCTCGCATGTGTACTTGATCAGAGTTTATCTGTTCCCAAGATGGAGGATATTCCTGTTGTGTCTGAATTTTCAGATGTGTTCTCTTCTGAGTATAGCATGCCACCTGATCGAGAGCTTGAGTTTTGTATTGAGTTATTACCAGGTACAGCACCAATCTCTAAAGCACCTTATAGAATGGCTCCAGCTGAGTTAAGAGAGTTGAAAACACAGCTTGAGGAATTGCTTGAAAGGGGCTTTATCAGGCCTAGTGTATCACCGTGGGGTGCACCAGTGTTATTTGTCAGAAAGAAATATGGGACTCTGCGATTGTGTATTGATTACAGAGATCTTAATCAGGTAACTATCAAGAATAAATATCCGTTACCTCATATTGATGACTTGTTTGATCAGCTTCAGGGTTCAGTAGTGTATTCGAAGCTTGACTTGAGAAGTGGTTATCATCAGTTGAAAATCAGATCTGAGGATATACCAAAGACAGCTTTCCGTACCAGGTATGGGCATTATGAGTTTATTGTTATGCCATTTGGTTTGACAAATGCTCCAGCTGTATTTATGGATTTGATGAACCGTATATTAAAGCCATATCTTGATTGCTTTGTGGTGGTATTCATTGATGATATTCTTGTGTATTCTAAGTCACGGGCTGAGCATGAACAACATCTCAGAGTAGTATTACAAGTTCTTCGTGAGAAACAATTATTTGCAAAATTCAGCAAATGTGCTTTCTGGTTAGAAGAGGTTTCATTCTTGGAGTATGTTGTGTCTGCTACTGGTATTGCAGTAGATCCTTCCAAAGTTGAAGCAGTTGTAAACTGGAAAAGGCCAACTACAGTGACTGAGATCCGTAGTTTCTTGGGCTTGGCTAGTTATTATCGGAGGTTCATTGAGGGATTCTCCAAGATTGCTACTCCATTGACTAATATGGCTCGAAAAGCTATTTCTTTTGAGTGGAATGACAAATGTGAAGCAAGTTTTCAGGAGTTGAAAAGGCGTTTGACTACAGCTCCAGTCTTGGCTTTGCCTAATGGTTCTGAGCATTTCATGGTTTATACTGATGCTTCTAAAGAAGGATTGGGTTGTGTTCTGATGCAAGATGGCAAGGTAATAGCTTATGCTTCTCGAAAACTATCTCCTTATGAAAAGAATTATCCTACTCATGATTTAGAGTTGGCTGCGATTATTTTTGCTTCGCATAAATGGAGGCATTACTTGTATGGAACCAAATTTGAAGTCTTTATCGATCATAAAAGCTTGAAGTACCTGTTTTCTCAAAAAGAACTTAACATGAGGCAACGTAGATGGATGGAGAAATTGAAGGATCATGATTGTACTATCCTTTATCATCCAGGAAAAGCAAATGTTATGGCAGATGCACTGAGCCGAAAGACTTATATTTCTTGCTTGATGATTTGTGAATGGAAGATGTTTGAAGATTTGTGTGAGTGGAATCCTTGTGAATCAAATCATGGAGTTATCTTTGCTAATATAAAAGCTACTTCAGATTTACTCCAACAGATCAAAGAAGCTCAGGTAGTTGATTCTGAATTGCAGAAAATCATTAGTGGAATGAATGAAGGAAAGCAACCAGATTTTTCTTTTAATAGTGATGGAATTCTTACCTTCCGAGGTCGAGTTTGTATTCCAGTTGATCCTGAAATAAAGAAGAAAGTTCTTGAAGAGGCTCACAAAGCCAAGTATATTATTCATCCTGGAAGTACTAAAATGTATCAAGACTTGAAGAAACATTTCTGGTGGAACAATATGAAAAGAGAAATTGCTGAGTATGTATCCAAATGTTTGACTTGTCAACAAGTAAAAGTGGAACATCAACGTCCAGCAGGTTTGTTGCAACCATTGGAAATTCCAGAGTGGAAATGGGAGCATATTACTATGGATTTTGTGACTGGTTTGCCACGTACCAGACGAGGCCATGATCCTGTTTGGGTTATTGTGGACAGGTTGACTAAATCAGCTCACTTCTTGTCTGTTTCCATGGGATATTCATTGTCTCAATTGGCATCTTTGTATGTTCAGGAGATTATCCGACTGTATGGGGTTCCTGTGAGTATTGTATCTGATAGAGATCCTCGTTTTACTTCTCGATTCTGGCAGGCTCTTCAGGGTGCTATGGGTACTAAATTGAATTTCAGTACAGCTTTTCATCCTCAATCTGATGGGCAATCTGAGAGACTTATACAGATTCTTGAGGATATGTTACGTGCTTGTGTTATTGATTTCAAAGGCAGTTGGGATACTCATCTTCCTTTGGCTGAGTTTGCTTATAATAACAGTTTTCAGTCTAGCATTGAAATGGCTCCATATGAGGCTCTTTATGGCAGAAAATATCGATCTCCTATATGCTGGGATGAAGTGGGAGAAGCTAGACTCTTGGGTCCTGAAATGGTTCAACAGTCAGTTGAAAGTGTGAAACTTATTCGAGATAGATTGCGCACAGCTCAGAGTAGACAAAAGAGTTATGCAGATCATCGTAGAAGGGATCTTGAATTCCAGGTAGGTGACTTTGTATTCTTGAAGGTCTCTCCTCGTAGAGGTATAAAGAGATTTGGGAAGAAAGGAAAGTTATCTCCTCGTTATATCGGTCCATTTGAGATTCTAGAAAGAGTTGGTAAGTTGGCTTATAGAGTGGCTTTACCTCCTTCTTTATCGGGTATTCATGATGTATTCCATGTATCTATGCTTTGCAAGTATATGGCAGATGAATCACATGTTCTTGAGTATGAGGCTATTCCATTTCAGCCTGATTTGTCTTATGAGGAACAGCCTGTTGAAATTCTTGACTGGAAAGAGCAAGTATTGCGTACCAAAAGGATTCCTATTGTGAAGGTCCTTTGGAGAAATCATGAAATTGAAGAGGCTACTTGGGAAACCGAGAAAGAGATGCGAGATAAATACCCGAGCCTATTTGAAAACTTTGGTAAGTAAAATTCGTGGGCGAATTTTCTTTAAGGTGGGGAGGATGTAACGCCCATCCTTATTATCGTTAAATATTTGACATATTTGTTAAATACTTGAACTTGCATGTTATGTGTTAGTTTTACTTGGGTTAAATTTTTTAACTGCTTTAAATAGTTAAAGTGGTTAAATGTCTAGTTTTGACTTTTGGGTCATTTGTGAAAATTGGACTTTAGGGGTCTTTTTGTTAAAAGTGAAACTTGAGGGGCCTAAGTGCAATTCTTTGAAACTTGAATGTTTATCATGTGGGTTTGCAGAGAATGAATTCTCCATTTTCATTCTTCTCGTTCTTTCTCTGTTCTGAAAGCTAGGGTTAAAAGTTTTCCCTATTCTCGACTCCTCGAGTTTAATTATCCCTCCGTTCTTGATTCCGATCCCGGATTAATATTCGTGGCGTTGAGTAGAGCGTTCCAGGCCGAACAGAAATAAGTTTGGGTCAACTTGAATTTTGACTAGGTAAGTTATTAGCTTCCCCTTACTTGTAATAACATGCATAAATGTTATTCTCGATACTTGTGAATGTTAATTTCGTGTTTGGAATGAATTTGGTGGTACTTGTAAAATTGGGACAAAAGGAGTAAAACTCTACTGTGTAGAATAATGAAAGAACTTGGGAAAAATGAGTTTGAATATGTTATGCCTTTTCTGGGTATGTTATAATGATAGTAAAAGTTACTCCTACGCTTGGGACGGAGAATTGTTAAGTTTGAACTCAGGGGAAAACTACCAAATTGTATCGAGCACGGTCGTGCGCCTTTATTTGGCACGGTCGTGCCAAATATCACCTTTAGACAAATTTCCTCGACAGTATTAGCACGGTCGTGTGCCTTTTATTGGCACGGTCGTGCCGAAAATTAGTTTTGTGTGAGAACTCTCGACCTTGATGGCACGGTCGTGCCATTTTTGCACGCGCGGTCGTGCCAAGTGGAAATTCTGATTTTTCCTTCTTGAATTGTTTCCTTCATAACTTTCTATAGGAAAGTCGGAATCAAGATCCGAAAGAAGCTGAATAACCTAGACTTAGAGGGATATTCAAAGAATAAATTAATGAGGTTTTAAAGTGATTGTCTAGAGCACCTAGATAGGTGTTTTAGGACATTGAACTTAAGTATAAGAGTAGTAACTCTTCTTTATGTCTTGAAAGTGCTATGAACAAGAACTAATGTGTTATACTTGTCTTGAAACCAATGATTGTGCACCTTAGAGGCATTAGCATAAGGTCTTAGACTTGAACATCCTAAGAATAGGATTGGGATTTGGTAAGAGTAAATGTATAACTCTTATACTTGTTTGAATGTCCAAAGATTGGAAGTTATAATTTGAAGTATAAGACCTTAAAAGCTTGTACGTGATTTGAACATCCAAAGAATTGGATTAAGACTTGAATATAAGATAATAAAATCTTGTACTTGACTTGACACCAATACATATGTATGGTAGTGAACTAGAAAGTGCTATAAGTAAGCACTAACGTGTATGAGACATGTTCTTGTTGTGTATGTGCAAACATTGCATACATTTTCTTGATACAAGGTGACTTCTTGATTACTTGAAGCATGTTCTTTGTTGAGCTAGTCCACTACTTTTGGATTAGTTCCTCTCCCGTAGTTCAAGTAAATATCTACTTGTACTTTCTTGTGTGAGTCCAGCTGGTTCTCCTTGCTTGTTCGAAAATGTATAGGTTCACGCTTGTCGCGAGAGCTGGGGTTTAAGTGACAATCGGATCCCTATGTATTTCCGCCCGACCCCTTACTACCGGCCATAGTAAGGGCATAGCTTCCTTAGTTGGAGCAATAAGCCTGACTTAAGTGAATGCTAAACTCCCGTCCCGAACACCTCGTGAATAATCATGAGTACTGATATTGAGAATGACACTGGTTACCGGGTCTTCTGATATATACTGAATAATCAGTTCCTGTTATTGATCGTGATGTCAAAGTAATACAAGCTTCGACAACAATGGTATTCTTGGGAGGAATAAGGAAGGAAGCAATATCCTTATAACTTGCTTGTTTAGCCTTATGTGTTTTTGATGAGTGGATTATCCTCTCATATACTTGTTACTTGATGATACTTGAGATATGATTATTTGAGTATCTACTTGAATTGCATGATAACATGTCATGTAGTTGCATCTAATAGCTTACTGAGATTTATCTCACCCTTTATTTGTTTCCCCCCCCCCAGGAAAGGAAGGATAGTGCGCAGTGAGGCTCGACATAGTTGGGAGCTTACTTCGCAGGTCGTGATTATTTTGGGGCTTGTGTCCTTTTACACTTGGTGAGGACGATGTATTATGGGTTTTGTAACTCCTTATTTTGGGGTAGACAGTTCTTGTTTTCACTAGACATCTTGTATAGTACTCTTGATGCCAGCTTATGTGCTAGGCATGATTCCGCTGTGTATGTATTAAGTTTGGTTTTAAATTTTCTGGTCTAGAACTCGTGTTGTGAGCTAGTATAGCTCCTTACTCTAGAATATATATATCATGTCAGTTTGTTAAACAAATGTCATTAAGTTTCTTGTTAAGTTTCTTGTTCCTCGTTAGGCACTCCATCCAGGTTCGAGGTTCTATTAGGGGATCCCGGGACCTGGGGGCGTGTCAGCCCCGGTATGAAGCCCATGTTTCGTAGCATCCTCACAATAGGTGACACCCTATCTGAAGCCCTGGTAAGGTCAATGGCGCAGATCTGTGCTTGGGCCACTATTTCAAAACCGTTGAAGAGTCTGCTCTCTTCCGCATGCTAAATCTGTACAACAAGAACGCCCTTGGTATTCGTTCCTTGGGCAGTTACGAGATCGCTGTAGATGATGGTCACTTCATTACCAGATTGAAACTTCACACACTGGTGCAGGGAAGATGGGACAGCGCCCGACTGATGTAACGATGGCCGGCCAAGGAGGAGTGAGAAGGTTGCGGGGATGTCTATGACGTGGAAGTCGGTCGGTAGGATCTTTGTTCCTATGGTAATGGGCAAGGTGGCTTCGCCTATCATGGCGCGGCATGTAGAGTCATAAGCTTTGATGGTTTGCTTGGATGGGCGTAAATCAACACCATGAACGCCAACCACATCCATCATCCTTGAAGGCAGGATATTAATAGCAGAACCATTATCAATGAATACACGGGGGATCTTCTTTCCATCTACCTCGACAGTGATGTATAAAGGCTCATTATGATCAACTCCGAATATTGGCTTGTCTAGCTCTGAGAATGTGATGATGTTCCCGTAGTGGATATTACCGATCATGTGGGTGACGTCCTCCGGGGTAATAGTGGATGGTACCATGGTGGCGGCGAGGTTTTGTTCGAGCATAAGGCGATGGGCTAGGGAGGAGGTGAGTAGGGACCATAGTGAAATATGGGCTTGGGTTTGTTTGAGTTGAGTGAGGATAGGGTCTTCTTTGTCTAGGTCGGCTTGCTCGGGTTCCTTCCCAAAGATTTTCTTTGCACCCTTTGGGTCGGATTGGTACACTTGACCGGACCTTGTAAGGAGACAAACTTCTGCACGTAGCTCCTCCAAAGACAATGGCGTGTCACGACAAGGGGGCGAGACTTCGGTCCTTTCGGCCTCCTCGAAGATTTCGGCCCAAGAAAGAGGTTGAAAGGGTTTGGGACTCTCTTCCCTAGAGATTCGACTTCACTAACTAGTTCTTCTAAAGACAACAAGTAGCAAGAAGGCTCTTTATTATTAATCATTGAAATACAACCCTTCTCATCACAGTCCGCCACAATAGGCTCGGCCGGATCAGTGATCTCACTAAGTTCTACCATGAGTACATTGCTAGCTACATAATCTCTAGGGTCTTCGACAACCCCCTTGTGAATGAGCCCTTGCACGGATTTCTTGAGTTCAAAGCATTCTTCGGTAGTGTGACTGGTGCACTTGTGGTAGTGGCAAAACTTTGACAAATCGCAACCAAGGCGGGGGAGGTGTCCTTCTAATGGTTCGAGAATTTCTAACGTCACCAATGCCATGAAGATATCCACCATCGTGAGCCCTATCTTGTCAAAGGCATCCATGAGCTCTAGGATACTGATCTCGCATGTTTGCACCATATTCACCCCACCCCCATTATTAGGAAGAGGGTTCTTCAACACATTGGGACCCTTCGGCTTCTCAATCTTCTTGTCATTGATCAACCCTTGAACTACGCGCTTCAATTGGATACACCCATCCGTCGTGTGCCCAATGTACTTATGGTATTTTCAGAATTTGGATGCATCTAAGTCAGTCCTTGGGTTGTCGGGTTGGTAATTCTCTAGCGGCTTAATGAGACCTCTCTTGACTAACACGTCAAAGACCTTCCCCATGGGCATACCAAAATCATCAAAATACTCCCTCTGTTGTGGAGCCCCATTCCTTGTTACGGCTTGGACATCTAGCGGGACCTCATTTTGGACCATATTCACTTGGCCGACGGCCTCCTTTCCACCCCTAGGAGGCGCAGGCGCAGTAGGAGCCTTGTAGCGGAAGGAGTTGTTGTTGTTGGTCTTTGGACTTTCCTTTGGTGGCACAATCCCAGTGAACCCTGCTTCGTACCTTACTCCGGCGTCAACCATTTTCCGCAAGTCAGGGAAATAACCATTACCGATGGCTGCTTTCATCTCAGGCAATAAACATTTGTAGAATATCTGTTCCTGTTCCTTTGCTTTTGGTGGGTATTAGACCTCGCACAACCGATGGTTCCACCTCTTGTAGAAATCATAAATGGCCTCGCCAGGCTTCTGCATAGTGTTCTCAAGGTCGGTTCGATTCACATCCCAATCCAAGTTAGCTTGATACTTCTCACAGAAAATGGCACTGATTTGATCCCACGTTTGCCTCTCGCTTGGTTCTAGCCCCAAGAACCAACGCAGAGCGATACCATCCAACGTGCTATGGAATACGCGAGCCATTTGTTCGTTGGTGCAGTCACGAGCCCTCATGGCCAACACATAACTATCCAAATAAGTCTTAGGACACGAGTCACCATGAAACATCTCCACTTTAGGCATCTTGAAATCTTTGGGGAGAGCCCCCACTTGGCTAGGGTTGATTGTCTTGGTAGTCGGTGCACTTTGCTTATCCACGGTCTCGATCAACTTGCGCATTTGCTCTTGTATGGCCGTGACCACATGGTGATTGGAGATGTCGGGGATAGATTCTAACAGAATGATGGGAGGAGTAGTGGAAGTAGTAGTAGCGGCCATCCCAATACTCAGAGGCAACGAGGGTGCGGGTAGTTTGCTAGCAGAGAGGTAGCCACCAAGCAGTTCAGGGGAAGGTTCATAGGCAGCCTTGTTTTTGCTCATGGTAGTGAAACCTTGTTGGGTGTAGAGAGAAGGAGGTGGAACATTGCGGTAGCTTGGGAATGGGAAGGTAGTGGCATTGGTGTTGGAGGGACAGTTGGTCTTGACCTCTTCATCCTCGACATAAATGAAATTCTTACCATCGGGCACCATCCTAGTCCCCTTTTGCTGAATGTGGTCTTTCAACAGTTGGTTCTAGTCTTCCAAAATCTTGTTGCTTTCCTCGAGATTCTTGATCTTGGCTTCGAGACCGGTGAGGAAGTTCTGGAGGCTTGGGGGAATACCAATGAGAGTGGTCTCGGTGTTGAGCTCGGCGGCACTAGTAGGAGGAGCAGAGGCTGAAGATGAAGCGGGAGTTGACATTTCTGATGACGAGACTGAGAACGTGGACGGAGTAGAAGCTTCACGTTGTAGTCGACCACTCGAACGGATCCAAACTTGCTTTGCTGAAAGGTTGAAGGGCAATGAAGCTTTTAGGAGAGGGGGAAGGCTCATGTAAAGTATTATTTTAATTTACAAAAACATACATTATTTACATCCTAATTGGTTGGAAGGGGTACCCCTTTTTCGCAACTAGTTAGAAGACTACGATTAGTGGAGGCCATCACTACGTCTATAGACCCCTCGTTTTTCACCTGCATTGCACACCCCCAAACGGACAATTTGGGCGAGGGTCCTATAGGGCAAGCGGCTTCCACCAACCATCGGATCCTACGACTAACCCTTCCTTAAAGGCATTTAACGTGATGTCTATGTTGCATCCTACGCAAGTTAACGATGAGCGGAGATCTTGACAACAAACACTCATCTCACCATGGCACGTCCCTTGTAGGGAAATCAATTTTTTTGTGCACTTTCTCTCAAAAGATCTCGATTCATCATTGACTTGGGGATGACTCGACATAGACAGCACGTTAATTGACTATTAAGGAAAAGCTAGCCAAACCAACCGGTCAAAACCTAGGTGTGTTACCTACACTAGTGTGGGTTGACATGGGTTAGGTAAAAGGTTCCCACCGTATACGGTGAGTGGAATAGGCGAGTGACTCGAAAAGAGTGCGACAGTAGCGCACAAATTCCTGCACATCGAATACTCCGGGTAATGGGGACCTGTGCAGTGCTGACACGGACTGTGGTAGTGTGTGGTAAAAAACTAATTCTTTTTTAGGGAGAAAAGAGATAAGTTTTTAATGTTAGGATGATGCAAGTTCAATGCATGAGAGAGAGAGAGAGAGAGAGAGAGAGAGAGAGAGAGTAATGTACAAGGGAGCATAGCAGAGTTTTGTTTGACCCTAATACTAAAGCGAAGATAACAAGGGTACACGGTACAAGGTACAAGGTACAAGTATTAACATGGCGGAGTGCGCGGGTGCATGTGTAAACATGGCTTAACTGTAGGGGGCACGTGAAAACATGGCAAGTGTGCATATGTAAACATGGCAGGTGCGTGCATGTGTAAACATGGCAGGTGCGTGCATATGTAAACATGGCAGGTGCGTGCATGTGTAAACATGGCAAGTGTGTGTATGTGTAAACATGGCAAGCATCATGATGTGACGAAAGTAAGACCCACTAAGTTTGAAAAAGTTTCAAAGCAGTCCCCAGCAGAGTCGCCACTGTGAATACCCCTTTCCGATGAAGCGACGCATGGGAAGTATCTTGTGATTATTTTTATTATTAAAGGGAATATTCATAACGACATTAAAATTATGAGAGTCTCCACTCCGTTTTAATTATAGCCAAAACATTGAAAAAAGCATCTTTAGTGGGTTCGGGGGTCAAATTACAACAAGAGAAGAATATTGAACGTTATCACTCCTATTGCCCGAATTGATCGGTCTTTCTATCATGATGCAGTGTATGTAGTGTGTTAGTGATTTAGACTGGATCCGAAGATTGCCTACGTTCCTTTCAATGTGAGAAGCTTAGGTCAGCGTAGTTCGAGAAGAATTTAGAATAGGCAGAAGAATCGGGATCATGCATAATGAGGGGGGAATTACCTAAAGATTAGGGTTTAGAAGTAGTTCCTAGATCATCCTCGGGTTGATGAACCCTAAATCATCATTGGCTATGAAATAACATGCAAACATGAAGATCGCAACCCTAAATATAGCATAAATAAGGTTTTAATCTATGAACAAGAAGAACATGCGAAGAACATATTATGAACATGTGAATGAACATGCAAAGCATATGAAGAAACTATGAATAAACATGTAAGAACATGAATATAAAATATCTACATTAAAAATGATGCAAGAACATGAAGAAAAAGTTAGAAAACTTACCTATGTTGGCAAGAAATAAACCTTGATCTCCTTGAGTGTTTGAATGCTCAATTAGGGAGAAAATTGTGTTTAAGAACTCTAAAATTCGGACTTAAAGCTCTCAAACTCCAGATCCTTAACCAATGGGATGGAATGGATTTATATAGTAAACTGAGGGGAAGATCTGACGGTCAGGATCATCCGGAGCAAGGTTGGCCGCCTGGCCATGATTGAAGACGGTGACAATGTTGGCCGCGTGGCCAAGGTCGGAGGCGCAGCAAGGTTGGCCGCGTGGCCAAGGTTGCGGGCTGACGTGATTCCTAAGCTAGGGTTTCTGCATGGTTTAAGGAAACCATATTTTGACCATATTTAGGGTGTTCTAGAATAATGAGACATATTTTGGGAATCCGGGACAAGTCTTTGCAAGGTTTCTAATTCCTATAAAGTCCTTGTATATTTGGGAAAGCCCTAATAAACTCATTTTCAGATCGGGTACTAACATAAGCATCCCATTTTGATGGGAGGACGGCATAGCCGATTTATTCTATGGCTGGACCTAGAGGTATAGGATTCCTACGTATCCCTATTCGAGGGAATCAAGCCTAATAGTTCGGGTGAGAGATTTTAAGGCTACTCAAACCTATGGGCCTTAGGTGGATATCCATTTATCCTTTCCTAAACAGGCATGGCTCAAAGGCCGGGCTTGGTCAACTTGGCCCTATTCGGAGGGTCAACTACTCAAATTAGTCAACTTGTCTCAAGGCGGAGGGTCGAATTGGTCAACTTGTCTCATGGAGGAGGGTCGACTACTCAAACTGGTCAACTTGTCTCATGGCGGAGGGTCGACTACTCAAACTGGTCAACTTGTCTCATGGCGGAGGGTCGACTACTCAAACTGGTCAACTTGTCTCATGGCGGAAGGTCGACTACTCAAACTGGTCAACTTGTCTCATGGCGGAGGGTCGACTACTCAAACTGGCCAACTTGTCTCATGGCGGAGGGTCGACTACTCAAACTGGTCAACTTGTCTCATGGCGGAGGGTCGACTACTCAAACTGGTCAACTTGTCTCATGGTGGAGGTCGACTACTCAAATTGGTCAACTTGTCTCATGGCGGAGGGTCGACTACAAGGCTGGTCTTACGTCCCTCCGGACTGCCGAGGATGAATTTTACGGAACCTAATGGTCTTACGTCACGCCGGACGGCCAAGGACGAATTTTATGGAACCTAATGGTCTTATGACACGCTGGACGGCCAAAGGGAAAATCTAACGAAACCTAATGGGCTTACGTCACGCTGGACGGCCAAAGGGCAAATCTAACGAAACCTAAAGGTCTTACGTCACGCCGGATGGCTAAAGGGCAAATCTAACGAAACCTAATGGTCTTACGTCATGCTGGACGACCAAAGGGAAATCTAACGAAACCTAATGGTCTTACGTCACGTCGGACGGCCAAAGGGCAAGTTTAACGAAGCCTAATGGTCTTACGTCATGCTGGACGGCCAAAGGGCAAATCTAACGAAACCTAATGGTCTTACGCCATGCTGGACGGCCAAAGGGCAAATCTAACGAAACTAATGGTCTTACGTCATACCGGACGGCCAAAGGACAACTCATAACCTAATGGTCTTACGTCACACCGGACGGCCAAAGGGAAAATCTAACGAAGCCTAATGGTCTTACGTCACGCCGGACGGCAAAGGGAAAGTTTAACGATGCCTAATGGTCTTACACTACGCTGGACAGCCAAAGGAAACTCATAACCTAATGGTCTTACGTCACACCGGACGGCCAAAGGGAAAGTTTAACGAAGCCTAATGGTCTTACGTCACGCTGGACGGCCAAAGGGAAAATCTAACGAAACCTAATGGTCTTACGCCACGCTGGACGGCCAAAGGGCAAGTTTAACGAAGCCTAATGGTCTTACGTCACGCTGGACGGCCAAAGGGAAAATCTAACAAAACCTAATGGTCTTACGTCACGCTGGACAGCCAAAGGGCAAATCAAACGAAACCTAATGGTCTTACTTCACACCGGACGGCCAAAGGGCAAATCTAACGAAACCTAATGTCTTACGTCACGCCGGATGGCCAAAGGGAAAATCTAACGAAACCTAATGGTCTTACGTCACGCCGGATGGCCAAAGGACACAATCTTTTCACAAACACTCCCTCAAATGCCCGATGCCATTTGAAAGGGAAAAAACATATCAAGACACAAAATACTATTTCAAATGCTCGATGCAATTTGAAAGGGAAAAACATATCTTACACAAAACACTCCATCAAGTGCCCGACGCGACTTGAAAGGGGAAAAACACATATTTTCACAAAACACACCCTCAAGTGCCCGACGCGACTTGAAAGGGGAAAAACACATATTTTCACAAAACACACCCTCAAGTGCCCGACACGACTTGAAAGGGGGACAAAACATTCATTTCTCAAAATTATGGTGCTAAAAGGGCAAATTTTAAAAATGCTCATCCTCAAGGCAAATCTTTTAATGAAGCATGTCAGTCAATTTTTATTTTAACTTAACCGCGAGGTTGTTACGCATAAAGTCCTTTGGAGCTTTGTCCATTTCTTAGGAGCGATCGGGAGTGGAGAACCATTTTGTCGTCGATGTTGGGGTAGCCTCATGTCCTTGTAATCATCGATGTTGGGGTAGCCCCATGACCTTGTTGGCGTCGGTGGCGGCATAGCCCCATGTTTTCGGCGGCGTAGCCCTAATGTCATCGTTTGACGGTTAGGAACCCATCCCTTTTTCATGACGCACCCTTTCTTTTGCCTAGGCCGCCCTTACGGGTTTTCAACCTAGCGGGCTACTTTTTTTTTTTGCGTCTTTCATGGCACACCCTGTTTTTTGCCTAGGCTGCCCTTGCGGGTTTTCAACCTAGCGGGCTACTTTTTTGGTGCCTTTCTTTCTATTTTTCTCTTTCTTTTATGAGTGATCCAACCGACTCGACGGGACGGGACTTAATATGTCCTTTTGGGGGAAACATGCAAGGGCCTTTATTTAAGCGGGAGAGAGTCCCTTTATGTTGATGAACAATGTATCATGAAACGGGAGGAAGCCCTTGCTTGACAGAAGACAAGTGTTTAGCTCTTTCCTAAGATGTAGAGAAGAAGACTTGTCGAGACATTTGAAATTGGCCTTAGTTAATATCATCAAAATGATTGCTTGAACGGACCATGTTCATTATTAAGTCAGGATTATAATAAGCAATTAGCCTTGACATGTAAACTGTTATGATCCATTGAGATTAAGATTCGATCAATGGCAAGATCGGGAAGGAGAAGGCTTTTTGGGTCATTTCAGGGTTTCAGGGTCTTGGTGTGACCACGGAAAGGGGTTTTGACCAAAGAAGGGGAATCATAATTCATGGGTTCCTTTGTGGAGCCGAACAATGTCTATCTGAAAGATCGGTCATTGGCGCGACCACAGAGAAGAGACTTTGGTTATTTTTGGAGGGCCAAAGGTTCGATGGCTTTTCTCATGTTGTGACCGGACCCGAAGGTTGCCTACGTTTCCCCTCAATGTGAGGAGCTCAGGTCGCCGTAGTTCGGCCTTAGGCCGTATTTTGCTGAAATTGGCTTTCTTTCGATATTGTCTTGGAGGACGTTGTTGCTCACTTGCTTTGCGGTGAAACTCCTTGAGATGGACCTCTTGGGGTGAACCCTCTTTGGTGTGAATGGGCCTTTCTTTCCGCCATTTCCTTCCTCCTTTCCATCATTCATTTCCTTTCCCTCTTCTCCCTTTTTTTTTGGAGGAGGTAAATATTAGCCCCAGCTCGCTTTCTCGGGCATTGGCTCCTTTGTAGCCCCTTGGTGGCGTGCCTGTTACTTTGGGCTGACTTTGAAGATTTCGGGAAGCCCTATGCTTGGTCGCACACGTGTGAGCACTGTCAAATCTCGGTGGTCGAGCACAACGTCCTAGCCTTTTCACTGTCTCGGGATGCCTTCGATGTGCATCAAGAATGGTTTTGGAAAGGTGTATCGGGTTGTGTATCGGGGAAGTGTATGAGGGAAGACTTGCCATTAATGGTTTCTTCATGCCAATTAATCACAACATTTATTCACATCAAGATTAATTGTTTTCATTTAGCATTTCTCATTCGTGTTAGGTCCATTCGTCCTTAATGAGTCGTCATTAACTAGCATGCTTAGAAGTCAATTCATCATTTTGGGGACGTAGCAATCAATTGATAATAACAAGCAAGGCAATTTCAAGAGTAAATGTATATTGCAAATAATGTCTCAAGTCTAGGGAGAAGAGAATGAAAATGACTCTTTTATATAGATAACTTTGTACAAACATGTCCGAGTACGGACCTTTGCAAAAATAAAAAGACACAGTCCAAGACGGACTTTTGGTGAAAGTCTAGATCCTACGAGGCTGGAAGACTCATCATTTTTTTTTTAGGGATGGGCTCCTATAAAGTGCAATGGTCCGTTTTCTTCCTCAATTGTTGGAGGGTTTGTCGGCGGCACATTCCATGTCTTCCATGGGGAACTCGGGTTCCTTGTCATCGGGAAAGACGTCGCGAGGTCTCCACTTGGCTTAGCATTGCAATCGCCGGACTCGCCTTTGGCCATCTCCTTTTGGTGGCTCCCTTTCAAGGGGCGTAACCTCGTGCATGACATTCGGCGAAGGTACGGATCTCCATTTGATGTAGCCGCCTTTGGGCCTCCGAGGCATGGGTCTCTTCTCGTGGACGGTGTCCCAATCCTGCTCACGTGGATGGAAGTCTCAGAATCCATTTCAGATGTGGGCTCTTTGTTTCCGGTGGACAAGACCGCAAAGGACTTTAGCATTTTAAACCTCGCGGTGAAATTATAACCATGATTTGAGAGGAACGCCTCATTAGCGGATTAGCCTTTTGGAAAAGAGTTGACCTCTTATTTTAAGAAAACTTGATCTCCAATTTTTTGAATGAGGATTGACACACGCATTTCCTATTTGAGTAAAAGACTCACACATTTTTATTTTTTTTTTTAGGATTGACACACACATTTTTTTTTCATTTGAGTAAAGATTCACACATTTTATATTTTTTTTTAGGATTGACCGGGCTGAAGTTGCCTACGTTCCCCTTACCACGGAGGAGGGGGTCCCACGCGTGAGAGGCTCAGGTCACCGTAGTTCAGACCGGTTTAGAATTCTAAGAGGAAAAGAAGAACATGACTGACTTCTTGGGAGATAACGGGGATCCACCCAAAGACTTGACTGACTTCCTAGGGGACCACGCCTAGGGTTCCAACGGAAGTCTTAATGGGGACCTAGGGGACAACGCCTAGGGTTCCTCAAATTTTCAACGGGAAACTTAGCGGGAATCTCGACGGGAATCACAACGGGGAACTAGGGACTATGCCAAAGGTTCCAACGGGAATCTCAACGAGGATCACAACGGGGAACTAGGGACTATGCCTAAGGTTCCAACGGGAATCTCAACGAGGATAACAACGGGGAACTAGGGACTATGCCTAAGGTTCCAACAGGAATCTCAACGAGGATCATAACGGGATCACAACGGGGATCACAACGGGGAACTAGGGACTATGCCTAAGGTTCCAACGGGAATCTCAACGAGGATCACAACGGGATCACGATGGGGAACTAGGAACTATGCCTAAGGTTCCAACGGGAATCTCAACGAGGATCACAACGGGGATTACAACGGGATCACAATGGGATCATAACGGGATCACAACTGGGACTAGGGACTATGCCTAAGGTTCCAACGGGAATCTCAACGAGGATCACAACGGGATCACAACGGGGATCACAACGGGATCACAACGGGGATCACAACGGGATCACAACGGATTACAACGGGGACTAGGGACTATGCCTAAGGTTCTAACGGGAATCTCAACGAGGATCACAACGGGGATTACGACGGGGATCACGATGGGAATCAGAACGGGGAACTAGGGACTATCCCTAAAGTTCCAACGGGAATCTCAACGAGGATCACAACGGGATCACAACGGGATTACAATGGGGAACTAGGGACTATGCCTAAGGTTCCACGGGAATCTCAACGAGGATCACAACGGGATGACAACGGGGATCACAACGGGATCACAACGGATTTACAACGGGGAACTAGGGACTATGCCTAAGGTTCCAACGGGAATCTCAACGAGGATCACAACGGGATCACACAGGGATCACGACGGGGATCACGATGGATCACAACGGGGAACTAGGACTATGCCTAAGGTTCCAACGGGAATCTCAACGAGGATCACAACGGGGATCACGACGGGGTCTCAAGGATAACGGGGATCTCGAAGGATAACGGAAGATCCGTCCAAAGACTTAACAAAATCACTTAATGGAAGTCTTGGAGGATAACGGGAATCCGTCCAAGACTTAACAAAATCACTTATGGAAGTCTTGGAGGATAACGGGGATCCGTCCAAAAACTTAACCAAATCACTCAATGGAAGCCTTGGAGGATAACGGGGATCCGTCCAAAGACTTAACAAGATGACGCTTGTTAACGCAAGAATGCGATGCGTCAAAGACAAGAAGCACAAATAGAGCAAACTCATGCAATGCGCAATTATTCATTCATTCAAGTTTAATTAAAACTCATCTTTATTCCTAGATGATTGGAAAAGATTTCACTTCTTTTTCACAACTATTATAAGCCCTGGATTAGTGGAGGCCATCACTACGCCTATAGACCCCTCGTTCTTCACCTACCTTGCACACCCCCAAGGATGGACTGTCCCGGGCGAGGGTCCTATAGGGCAAGCGGCTTCCACCGACCGAAAGAAAGATCCTAGGGTCTAGTGCATTGCGAGGTTCCCAATGCGCGATCCATTCCAATCATGATTAAGCCCTGGTTAGATCGAGATTCGTCTTAGGGACTTAAGGGACTTCGGCACAACCTCATCTTTGATGAGGGCTCTCGAACCTTATCCTTGGGCTTAAGGATGATTAGTATGGACCATTCATTAGGGCTTGACAACACGGTGTTACCTTATCCTTAATACATGACTTAGGTTAATTATAGCCATTATTAACGCATAAATCAAGGACCGGGTCAAAGTTGACCATGGTCACACTTGCTTTCACAAGGAGTCGTGACTCGGGCATTAACTTGGCCATAATTAACCATAGACACACATTAAGGATGTGGCAACGTGATCTAGACCAAAAACCAACCGAAGTCACGGTATTTGTGTTTCACGGACAAGTGTGGTTGACTCGGCTCGGAAGGGGAGGTGGAATGGACCCATGCGCGCTAGAAGGCACAAGAGCACCAATCAAGCTACATCGTGGCATCCATCCCGGGTTTGAAGGGTATTTGGAACGTGCAGGTCAAGTGCGCGTAGTGTGAAGCCTTCTATGTTCCCTTTTGAGTCAAAATAGAAATTTTCCAATCCGTTTTAACATTATGAGCAATGTATAATCAACAACAATGAGCAAGCATGAACGAGATATTTACAAAAGCAATCAAGCAAGAATCTTATGAACAAAGCCAAAAACTTGCATGTACAACAAATTGTGCACAACCAATCCTTTGAAATCAACATCTTTCAAGAAGAACAATTCTTTTGAAAATCATTTGCAAAACAAGTTGTGTACAACAAAGAATTCAAAAACCTTTTACAAAATGGGTTATGCACAAGGAGGTTTTGAAAATCCAAATTTATGTCCAAAAGTTTGTACATAACCAAGCTTCAAAAAACAAGTTTTGGCTAGAAAAGAGAAGGTAATGTGCACGAACCAAACAGTAAATGGAACCTGGAAAAGCAGAAAGCCAAAGGGACACAGAATGTTCCTGCCCTGCACAAAATTGTTAAATTTTGGAGCATTTTGTTCCTGCCCAACATACCCGTACGGCTATAGAATGCTGGCAATTATTTTTGCAGTTTTTTCATCTTCTGATCATCAAGCTCCAGTTTATTGCACATCCAGAACAGTTTCCACTCCAAAAAGTTCAAACAGAAACTCAGCACGCACAAAACAAGCACAAAAGTTAACGAAAACGGGGGACGGGAGTTTGACCCACACATAAATATCCCCAAAGCTTCTAAAAGAAGTTTGAGAACATTTAACTCCCAGCGGAGTCGCCATTCTAAGGATCCCGCCCCCGCGAGCGGAGAACGTGACGTGTTTTGGGGGCGAAACGCCAAACACGGTTATCTCACAAAACATAACGGAGTCGCCACTTTTGTTAATTATTTAACCCAACAAAAGAAAAGGTTATAGATTCTAATAGTTCGGAGGTCAGGTTACGTCTTGGGAAAAGTTTCACGTCACCCAAGCCGCCTCGGACAAAGCCGAGTCTCCCTAATGTTATTTAACGAAAGTGCTTGTGTGTGTGTGTGTGTTTTCAAAATGGAAAAACTGACTGTTTTGACAAAACCAGATAGTTTTTTTACACAAAAAGGTTTATTTTGCAAACTTTCTTGTCAAAAAGGAAGAAACTGGAAAATTTCCTCCCCGGCCAAAGTAGCCGTACAGATGGGGAGGGCTCTCCAGGGCATTTTTACAGTTTATCAGAAAACAGTCCAGTTTCAGTCAAAACAGAGTATATTTGCTGAAACTGGACTGGAATGTTGATTTCCAGTTTATGATTAATAACAAGACTTTGGAAGGTTCATTCCTATGCACTTTGATCACCAAAGGAACCCCAACAATAAATATTTGGGTGTGATCAAAGGCAATCATTGGAGAAATTTATGAAAAGTTGATGAACATGGCATTTAGGCCAAAATGACCATTTTGGTGGATAAAGATTGAAACTTTACCACCAAAATGGACTTATTGTGCAAGTTTAAACCTTTAGGGACACAAATATAACACAAAGATCAAATCTTTATGTCCCATACTTGATGATTTATGGCTAGGTCATGGTTGGGATGATAAAGATTGAAACTTTATACCCCAATCATGACTCTTATGGCCAAACAAGAACAACATCAACATGAAATGTAACAAATCATGATCATCCTAGGTTTTATCCCATAAATCACACACTAGGTGTGAAGGGCACCTTGAATCACCTCATGATTTGGATCACATACATATATAATCATAATATATAAAGCTTGGAAGGCCAAGACTTGTATAATATATAGATATAGTGCTTGAAATGGACAAGACTTGCAAGAAATGTAAAGTGCTTGAAATGGACAAGACTTTGCAAGAAACAAGACGAAATAATACAAGATGAACAAGTAATATTAACAAAGATAAAAGAGAGTTTGAGATGAAGAAGAAGATGGGGAGAAGGAGGCTTCACCTATGATGGTTATGCATATCTTCCTCTCTAATCACTCAAATATGTGTATAACTCACTTTATGCTCTCAAACTGGCAGAGTAACAACTCTCAAACGTTTTCTCCCCCTGAAATGATCAGCATGGGGTTCAATTTATAGAGGCTGAGGGTGCCCACATAGCCGTACGACTAGGGACCTCATGTGCCCAAACCATCCGTACGACTCGACTTGGCGAGCTTCTGGATTTTTCCAAGTTTAATTCCAGTTCAGTCCTGGAATATCAGGTTTTCCTAGTGAGGTCCTGGCCCATTGGTTTATCCCTAAATGGTACCAAGAATTCCTCTAAAGTAGGTCATTTTAGATTGGGGTACTTACAACAGCCGAACTACGGCGACCTGAGCTCCTCAAACTGAGGAGAACGTAGGCAACCTTCGGTCCGGTCATAACGTGAAACAAAGTCATCAAACTTTGGTCCTCTTAAAGATGACCAAGTCTCTTCTCCCTTGGTCCCATCAGTGACCAACTTCCCAGACAGTACCTTCTTTGGTCGCATCAAAGGCCAATCTCACCTAAACACACTCCCTTTCTCGATCCTTCCATTGATCGAATCTTAATTTCAACTGATCACAATATTTATACATGTCAAGGCTAATTGCTCGTAATAATTTTGACTTAATAATAAACAGGGTCCCTTCCCAGCAATCATTTTGATGATCTTAACTAAGGCAAATTTCAAATGTCACGACAAGTCTTCTTTTCTACATCTTAGGAAAGAGCCAAACACTGATTTCTGTCCATAGGCTTCCTTCCTCACAAAAGGGACTCACTCCCGCAAACGCCTATGTCTTTTTTTCGTTTGAGCAAGCATATGAAAAGAAAGAAAAAGAAAGAACAAAAGACACAGAATGGATACCCGTAAGGTGGGATGCCCGTGAGGTTGATTAGGAAAGAATGGGGTTGTAGACACCCCGCCTTGGACCTCTCACCCCGATTGCATACAAAGTATTTTTATTTAACTTATTTTTGTTGATTTCTGTTACTTCGGTTAAGTTCCTAACTGACTCCGTTAGTTTTGGACTAAACTGCATAACAGAGTTAACTTTTAGGGTCATTCTGTCATTCTGTCCTTTTCTGCCGCGGGCGCTTCCGGAACTGTTAACGGGCTGCGCGCGCGTCTCGCCCCAAAAGCGGGACTCGCGCGCGTCCCACTTTGGCAGTAACGGATTGCACCTTATTTCCCTCCTTTTCCTAGTTTACAAAATAACCTCTTTTTACATCCAAGTTCATCCCCCCTTTGTTTCAAAAAACTCCCAATCCTTTATTCTAGTCTTTTCATTAAAAAAAAATATTTATTTTTATTATTATTTGATTTTCTTTTATTTATTTCATTTATTATTTATTTATCTTCTTTTCTATTGGTCAATTCCATCTCACATGGATTGACCAATTTCCCTCCAAGTTTTCCCTCCTCTTTTTACCATAAAAACCTCTCATTTCTTTTCTACTTTTAAAGGGACCAACTTCATCTTCCACAAGAACTATACACAAGTTCTCTCAACACATTTTTCCTACAAACAAACACTACACAAAGTGTTGCACAACCATTTCTCTACAAACAACACCATCTTCAAGTCAAAGTCTAAGGTCCTCTTTTTTAAAAGTACTTTTATTCTTCTTCTCTTTTATTCTAGTCTTACTAGTATGCAATCCCCATCATTGGGACATGACCAAATGACCACTTTACTACATTAAAGTTGGTTAAGGTTATCTCCCTACATTTTAATCTCTACTTTAATTTCCTATACATTTCTTAATGTAATTGTTTAGCATAAATTTATAAATAAAACAATTCTCTTTTCTTCCCCTTTTTCTTTACATTATAATTGTTAGCACTGTTAATAAATTGAAGGACATTTAGCATTAGAACACCAATAGTAGCAAGACCCGCATAAGCGGGGCGGAGTGGGTGTTTATGTACTTCCCACCCGTCACCTAACCCCCGAACCCTTTCTCTCCCGAATCTCTGGTTTTGTACATAAATTAGGCTATTTCTAGGTTTTTTCTTATGTTCCTTTAAAAACATAGGTGGCGACTCTAAACAATCTAAAACAAGTTAGACATCCTAGGATAATTCACCGCTCTAGCCAAGTTGTGGTTTCCCGGGGTATCTACAGTGGCGACTCTGCTGGGAATTATTAGAGGTTAAACTTGCGTTCTTAACTTTTGGTGTTCTTATTACTGTTTTCTGGGCATTCTGGTAAAAGGGTGGGAAGCGCGCGCCTCTGGCCTTCTTGGCCTAAAGTGCGCGCGTCCGACCCCAATTACCAGAATCGCCCGCCTTCTTTCTTGTCCTTCCATTCCATGTTTCTGTGCTAACAAATTCTGCAGGGGAAAGCATTTTTATTTAGGGTCAAGGCAATCCCTTGAACCCGCTGATTTACGGGTTGTTACCCAGATGCGGGCGCCTCTGCCCTTCTTTGTCTAACGCGCGCGCCTCCCGAGTAGGCATCCTAATGCGCGCGCTTCTGGGCATTTTCCAGAAACAGAACAGTGCACAGAACAGAGTGGTTTTGACAGTGTGTGGGCACCGGGCCTGCACAAAACAGTTTTTACTTTCTGTTTATTTTTATCGGTCACACGGGTGATTCGAAAGTTGTAATTATGTGCTTATTTGTTTTTTTTATTCTTTTTGAAAAAAAATATATATATTTTGTCACATGTTAGACCTCACACTACATGCACATATTCTTATCAATTGCTCACTATCGAGTCGCACAATGTTCAACCCAAACCCGTTGAGCCCGTCCCAGAAAGTTTCAAGCTCCACCCGACCTTGACTCTTTCGAAGCGGTCAACCTCAGCCCGTGGCGTAGTTCAAGACTACATGCCGGGGGTGACCTTTAAGCCTCTCTTTAGCCGAGCACAAGCCACACAATTCTAGTCTAGCGTCTAACACTCCGTGACTCAAGTCGGTTTTCATGTACCGAGATTTCCCTAAACTAATGTCTTCAAATCATACATGTCAATTTGTTGCAATGGGCGAAATAAAACTCCGTCCCCAAAAGTGGCTATCTTGGACGAAATAAAAAAATCCGTCCCCCCATGTATGATTTACTACATTAATTTAGTTTAATCCCGTCACATGTAGGTATCACAAGCGTGGTGGAATCCGATGAGTATATGGGACCGCGAGAAGGTCTATATACTAGTGTGACGATTCCACTATTTTTCTAGAAACCCCAAAAGGACTCCGTCCTTCCGACTTTGTAAAAAAGAAAAAAATAGTCATTTTTCTTTATGGTTGAGTCTTTTTCGTATTTGTGGGTTAAATTTATTTTACTCAAAAGGTATTTGGGGGCCAACCTAAGATCAACCGTGTTCTTTCAATAGGTCCAATGGCTTCCAACGGCAACAACAACAACGGTGGGTACTTCTCCGTGTCCAACGAAAGACTCTTCAACATAATAAGAGCCATGGGGGAACAAATGGATAGACTTTCCGAGGATGCCCGCCGAAAAGACGATTTGTGGCAAGCCCGTTTTGATCTCGAGAGGAAGATTCACAAGGAAGAGGTTTCCCAAGCTCAAATCCCGTTTGCAAGAGCTCACCAACAACAAGGCAAAGTTTAAGGGTAAAGCATGCTCAAGTGGCCCGTCCCTCAAAAGCTACAAAGGTACCGCCAACAACCGAGTTTTCACTCCTCTCCTAGGAGTAACCCAAGCCGAAGCATTTGAAACTTTGGGGGCAAGTACAAGCCGAAGACGATACCGAAGAATCATGCACATGGTGAATGGTGCGGCTACCACAAGCATAGTGGCCATACTACCGAAGGGTGCTTCCTTCTCCGAAACATCATCCAAGATTTGTTCGACACGGCGAATTTACTGTGGGTGAAGAGCAACCTTTAGAGAGTGCCAACATGCAAGAACTCATCAAAGAAGAATGGTTTGGTATCGAAATTGGGCTTCTACAAGAAATCATGCCACAAGGAGACTACAACGACAATGGGGACTACAACAACAATCTCCGTTTCTCTTTCTCTACCTAGTAATAGGAATTAAAACAAAAAAAAAAAAAAAAAAGAGTCAAAGTCCTCTTAAGTGTGCATTAAGTTTTCTTTGTCCAATTAATGTGAAATTTTGAGTCAAGTCTCATCATCAAATAAAAATCGTTCTTGTCCTCATACACTCTTCCAAGTTGTTCAATCAAATTCTTGGCAAAATGATGAAAATGTCTAAACGAGTTTTGGAATGAAGGCCATCACTTGAACGCCTAGGGGCTAAACATTGCGACGAAGGCAACATCATCAACGACGAAGACAAAGCCAAGACATCAAAGGTGAAGCAACAACCATGGAGAAAATCAAGCAATGTTTTCAAAGGGGGGATTAAAAAAAAAAATGCTCGCTAGGTTGAACTCTTCAAATCAACCTAGGCAAAAGTTAGAGCACAAAAAAAAAAAAAAAAAAAAAAAAAAAATCCCCCTCAATCAAAGAAGTTCACATCAGACCAACATCATTCCATCCACCAAAGGAGGACGAAGCTACACGACGAAGCAACAATTCCATCCCGAAGAATGGAGAATTCACAAGAACTACGGTGACCTGAGCCTCTAAACTGGAGGAACGTAGGCATCCTGCGGGTCCAGTCTCATGCAAGAAAGAAGATATGTTAGCTCTAGCGCGTTATGGTGATCGGCCTTCATCTCGAACTTGTCAAGACATCTTTGTACGATTCATTTGCCAATGAATTAATCACCAAAAAAGATTGAACAACTTTCTTAGATTTGGAATCATTTCGCGTTCCTTGACGAGTCTAGGGACTTCTATTCTTTCTGCATACTCCCAATTTCTTGCAATCAAATTGGGGCTTTCCTTGTCTTCTCTCTTAATGACTTACTTGTCTTCATGAGTCATTCAAAAACGGTCAAATACATGATGTCAATACTAGGGACACTTCCCTAGTCGAGTCAATGTCACTCATCTTTAGTGACAAAAGGTTTTCACCGCAAAATCACATGTCTCTCATCCTCAGCTAGAGTCAATGCACACTTCCTCATTAATCGAGTCAAAAATGAAGACGCAAAAGAGATGCCCGCTAGATTGAAAACCCGAAAGGGCGGTCTAAGCAAAAAACAGGGTGCGTCATAAAAAAATGAGAGAGTGAGAGAGAGAAGGGAAAGAGAAATGGAGATCTCTGGCCTCTAAAGAACAACTACACGAGCTCTACATTGGATCTCCTCAGCAAGTCAATTCCCACCGAGTCAACTTTGGGATTGCAAAAAGCTCGACAAGATATGGCACCATCAAAGGTTGTCTTGGGTTATTGGTATCATTCTCCAGCAGTGTGCATTCTTGGTTCATGAAAAGAAGGCCCGTGGTAACCAAGACCCATCCGAGAACGAGCCCATCACAAAAGGGCACGAGGTTGCACAAATAACCCATAGCTAGTCAATTGGCTTGGGCAGCAAATAGCAACAACATGTGTCTCAGTTTTCAAAGCTTCTTCAAGTATGTGCTTCTCAAGTACGCCGAAAGGCTCCTGAGAAATGGAGTAGCTCTTGACATGTCATCTCATGTTTGTTCCCTCGCACGAGGATGGGTCACTCTTGCTTTGCTCAACAAATGGTGACGCCCTAGGGGATATGACCGAGAACAAGGGCTTCTTTTGACAATCAACAAGCCCTAGGGGCTATGCTCGAAAATGATGTGTGAGACTATCCTCAAAGTCTCTCAAAAGAGATATCAAAAAGCCCTCTTGTCACGTGTGCCCGTGCTCGTTCCCCCAATCAAGGATGGACCTTTCTCGCAATCATGATGGCACTCTAGGGGCTACGGTCAAGTCTTAAAGGCTCCCTCGGCAAAGCAATTAACTCTCCAGTAGTATCCCCAGCCGAGTCATGTGAAACATTGGAAGCTTCCTCAATTCGGCCGAAGGTCTCAAGGGGCTTCGCAATCTACAATCTTTTGGGCTACGGCATTACAGTAATCCGAGCAAAGGGCAATATTGGGGCTTCGCGACCAACAGTCTTTTGGGCAACAATACTCGAGCAACGCAATTTGTGAGTAGTCTCCATGAAAGGGATCAAGCTTCAAGGGTCTCTCAACACTTCAAGTCAAAGGCCTTTGGTTTTAAATGAAGACTCCAATGTTATAATGAAGTTGACGATTTTTGTTAGAACTCGCAGCGAGATTTTGAAGGAATTCTTAGAGAAAAGGAAAAAGATTCAATATGCTAAACTCTAATCAAAACAGGGTTATAGCGGGAATGCCACGGCCAATCCCAATGTTTCTGCATTCAGCACCCCCTTCTCCAGATCAAAAGCACAAGGTGCAGCTCAGATAAAGTTGGGCCACAGCACTAGTTGCATCCGAAGATCCGTCATTATTTCAACTCAAGAAAGTCAAGCAAGCATACTCATTTGGACTTTATCACACCAAGACCTTATCCTCCGCGACTTCGACGGCACCGCAAGACATTACTGCATCTTTTGACATAAGCCCTCATCCATTTGGGTATCGACCACAATGAGGCCATTCATCTCCCCAGTAAGAGCAGAAGAGATCTCTATCAAAAATTCTACAACGGTACATCCGCCTCAATGCCGAACCGATCACAAGATAATTTGGGGATTTACATCGAAAGGTCTTCACACTCCCGTCTTGAAGCTCGCAAACAAGAAGTCCATGACATTTGGCGCTTTGCAATCTCTCGAGCTTGGTATCAATAATATACTCTTGGGATTTGCTCACGCCAACAACAAAAGGCGATTTATTTGAATGGGCCAAGAACTGATTTATCTTGGGGCTATGCAAGCCACTCAAAGTTTGGCATCAAAGGCATTCTAGGAGCTTTACATCAGCAACCCCTTATCTCGGCATCAAATGCCTTTTGGAGCCCCATAATCGACAAATCTCTTGGGGCTAGACATCAATTTCGTTGGACACCACAGCAACAACGACAGAATTCAGCAAGGCAATCCGGACTCCGATTGAACATGACTTGATCTTGGGTTGGCTTTACAAACACACAATGGTTAAAATGTTCACCCACGAACTAAAATCCTTTGCTCACATGTGTGCATATTCTTTTCTTTCTAATTAAAAAAAAAAAAAAAAAGATTTTATTTTCTTTTTTCTTTTCTTGCACAAAATTATGTGTTTCCTTTTTGCTTTGCTCCTAGCATTCTCCCCAGCATTCTCCATCATCCTTGAACTACGCTGGTCCTGATTCCTTCCAAGGGATACGTAGGCAGCCTTTTGGCACGACCAACCCATCATCCGGATATTGTCCCACCGACACTCCATCAAAGCGAATTCATCATCAAAGGCAGCGACATTCTCCATCAAAGCATCCTCCACGGACATCAGAAATCCATCTCCACTCAAGCGGCAATGGTAAGTGAAGGTATGAATACATCCAATGCTTTCCTCAAAATCACACCGCACACAAGATCACTCTCTACATTCTTACTTCTCTCTCATTGCAAGGGTGTTCCAAATCCCATCACACCACGAGCACAATTTCTCTCTCTTCATTTCACACATCATGCATCTTCTTGCACTAGCACATACACCTGCAAAGCACATAACGGTACCACCGCGAAGTCAAACAGCATCTGCAACTCGAGCCCTTCATCCCCAGCAGAAATGGTCCACAGTCAACCATGCCCGCATCCCCGCAAAAGTCAACTGCAACGCCAAACAGCACACGGCTTCAAAGCAGCAATTCAACAAAGGTTCACTAACGGCCTCGAAGGTTCACTAACGGCCTCATCAACGGATTTCACTAACGGATTCGTCAACAAAGGTTCACTAACGGCCTCGAAGGTTCACTAACGGCCTCATCAACGGATTTCACTAACGGATTCGTCAACAAAGGTCACTAACGGCCTCGAAGGTTCACTAACGGCCTCATCAACGGTTTCACTAACGGCCTCATCAACGGATTTCACTAACGGATTCTCAACAAGGTTCACTAACGCCTCACAAGGTTTCACTAACGGCCTCAAGGTTCACTAACGGCCTCCTCAAAGGTTCACTAACGGCCTCAAGGTTCACTAACGCCTCCTCAAAGGTTCACTAACGGCCTCCTCAAGGTTCACTAACGGCCTCATTCAAGGTTCACCACGGCCTCCTCAAAGTTCACTAACGGCCTCATTCGAAGGTTCACTACGGCCTCATTCAAGGTTCACTAACGGCCTCACTTAACGGATTCAGCCGGCAGGTTTATCAACGGATCAAGCCACCCCTACCAACAAAAGACGCTCACACAGGGAGCGCACCCCTATCTCTAGCAATTTCAAATTACTGCTTTCATCGAGTCTTTGCTTTCTTTTCATTCCTTTTCTTTGTCGATGTCCTCGGCGGGTGTTTTAACTTTCGTCGACGCGTTTTGCTTTGCAATCCACGTCGCCGAGGGCCTCTAGCACCCCGCCTTGGACCTCTCACCCCGATTGCATACAAAGTATTTTATTTACTTATTTTTGTTGATTTCTGTTACTTCGGTTAAGTTCCTAACTGATTCTGTTAGTTTTGGACTAAACTGCATAACAGAGTTAACTTTTAGGGTCATTCTGTCATTCTGTCCTTTTCTGCCGCGGGCGCTTCCGGAACTGTTAACGGGCTGCACGCGCGTCTCGCCCCAAAAGCGGGACTCGCGCGCTTCCCACTTTGGCAGTAACGGATTGCACCTTATTTCCCTCATTTTCCTAGTTTACAAAATAACCTCTTTTTACATCCAAGTTCATCCCCCCTTTGTTCCAAAAAACTCCCAATCCTTTATTCTAGCCTTTTCATTAAAAAACAAAATATTTCTTTTTATTATTATTTGATTTTCTTTTATTTTCTTTTATTTATTATTTTATTTATCTTATTTTCTATTGTCAATTCCATCTCACATGGATTGACCAATTTCCCTCCAAGTTTTCCCTCCTCTTTTTACCTATAAAAAACTCTCATCATTTCTACCTTAGAAAGGGACCAACTTCATCTTCCCCACAAGAACTATACACAAGTTCTCTCAACACATTTTTCCCTACAAACAAACACTACACAAAGTGTTGCACAACCATTTCTCTACAAACAACCCATCTTCAAGTCAAAGTCTAAGGTCCTCTTTTCTAAAGGTACTTTTATTCTTCTTCTCTTTTATTCTAGTCTTACTAGTATGCAATCCCCATCAATTGGGACATGACCAAATGACCACTTTACTACATTAAAGTTGGTTAAGGTTATCTCCCTACATTTTAATCTCTACTTTATTTCCTATACATTTCTTATGTAATTGTTTAGCATAAATTTATAAATAAAACAATTCTCTTTTCTTCCCCTTTTTCTTTACATTATAATTGTTAGCACTGTTAATAAATTGAAGGACATTTAGCATTAGAACACCAATAGTAGCAAGACCCGCATAAGCGGGGCGGAGTGGGTGTTTAAGTACTTCCCACTCCGTCACCTAACCCCCGAACCTTCTCTCCCGAATCTCTGGTTTTGTACATAAATTAGGCTATTTCTAGGTTTTTCTTATGTTCCTTTAAAACATAGGTGGCGACTCTAAACAATCTAAAACAAGTTAGACATCCTAGGATAATTCACCGCTCTAGCCAAGTTGTGGTTTCCCGGGGTATCTACAGGGGTGCGCAAGAGAATCGGTAGCCTGACAACAAGTAAGAAAAGCCAAGGTGTGTCAATAGAGCGATTCTCAGTCAAAGGAAGGCCGGGGCTACTAAGTCGTAGCGACGCATTTAAAGTGATCAAATGAAAGATCATTCCCAAGAAGGGTCGAGGCCTAGGAAATGATTCCCAAATGAACCGGAGCTGTCAAGCAATAACGGCATGTTGAAGGGATTAACGGAAAGGTCACACTTTGGTAAGCCCAGTTTAAGCCAAAACCCAGAGTCGCAATCTCCCAATAAAATCCCTAGCTTTTCAAAATTCCCCAAAGGTCCACGGAAAATTTTGGTCAAAAAAGTCAACCCTCTGCACCAGCCGTACGGATACTTTGTCCCCTGTAAAAATTCATATCAGCAGCCCATACCAGCAGACTGCCCACAAGTGAAACTCACTTTCACTTGTCAAAAACATGTCCCAGTTGTACCTAATCGAGTCTAAACACACTTTAGGGAGTCCCCAGCAAGTCACAACATCAAAAAGCCCTCTTAAGGCCCGAGCTATGCATTTAAGCGAGTTTATAAATAAAGAACGTTTTGAACATTAATAAAATTACAAGTTTTTACACACAATGTTTTCAAAACAAGACATAAAATTGTTCGAACAGGTACATCTACTCGGAATCTGGGTCCGAGTCAACCGGAGGTTAATAGGAAATGCTCGGCCCCCGAGTGGGGTAAACGCTGGGGTCAAAATGAAAAGGGACTCCGCTAAGCTCATATCCTCACCAGTAGATGGCTGAAAGGAATGCCAAGTGGACTGGGAGGAAGTACCCGGACGGTAAGCAGAAGGTGGCCCAGGCTGCTCTAATGATAAGTGAGCAAAAGGATCCGGGGCCATCTCATGGGTGCTCGTGCCTTGGAGCGAACTTCGGAAAGATGGTATATCTACAGCACTCATGGACTGAATGCGGACATAGGAAGGGGCAGCTCCACGCTTGATGCCCTCTTGCGAGGTCTCTCCTCGCCACTCATCGAGCTCCTACCCGGTACAAAGCTGTGGTCCATCTGAGTTCCCTTGTACGAACGGCCCGTAAGCTTCCTAAACCATTTCTTGGTCCGTCCCAGGAAGCCAGGCCTCCTCAGCAATGCTCTCCCCGCAACCTACACATGGAAATAAAATAGCTCAGAAAAAGAAACAACAATGAAAGGTATATGTGTGCAAGGAAAAGAGAAAGCGCACCGCTTCGGCTGGAATTTCCTCAACCGGATTTCTCCCGCAGTAGACAAATCAACTTTGTGGACCCTACCATCCACAATGATGAAAGAAAAGTTGGTCCACACCGGAGGAGCCACCCTAAAATCTACTACCTATGGCGACCTCAACCTCGTGGCCACAAAACGACAATATGGCTCGTCAGTGATCAACTCGGCCGCGTTGGCCCCCATAAAAAAGGATCATCCTGATGGTCAGAAAGGAACATGCCCGCAGGAGGATCCATTGGTGTCCTCTGCACGAGCTCTAATCCATGCTGCCATAGGACCCTCTCCCCCAGGTAGAAGGTCTCACCTCGGAACCCCACAAGCAGCCGCCTCTTGCTCGTCACCCTTCGGGCCTCACTCAAATCAAACCCAATCTCCAGCCTCCCATACCTCGACCATGGGTAAAGGTTGAGCCCCTCTGGCATGGGCCCTCTCAACATCGCCTTCACATCGGCATACCGGACAGAGGTTCTTCCCTTGGACCCCCGTGGCTTCCGGGGGCTCCTGGCCCAACAGATCATAGCCGGAAAATTAAGGTCCCGGTCCAAAGATGGATTCCATAAATAGCCCCCAAATACCTTGTAGTACCAAGCCTGAAAAGAAAGAACAATGAGGCCTTTAGTACGCGAGAATGAATAAAAGCCAAAGCATAAAGTAAAGCAAAGGCAGAAAAGAATAAAAGAGGAGAGAGGCATACCTCGAGGGCAAACTGGAAGCAGACCAAAGATTTGCTCGCTTTTCGGCTGTATTTCTCAAGCTCCATATATAGCTCGGCAAGGCCCGCCTCGCCCCAAGCAATGCCCCTAATGCCCTCAGGCGTCATCAAAGAGCTGAGAAGGGGAAACATGCATGTAGTATCGGCATTGGCAAAAATGGTGTTGCTAAGGAGGAGCCACACGTAAGAGCGCCCTATCTGCTCAGCCGTCACTCTGCCAGCCAGGTACTCTAGATAGTTGGCCCGAATGGTCCTCTCGACACTCTAGACCAAGATGCCTAAACCCTTGGTAGGGCCCGAGAAGCCGATGAGTGCCCTAATCTCCTCAACAGGGATCCTATCCCTCCAAACAACCGGATGCCCTTCAAAAGAAAGCCCGGTGATCGCTGAGAAGTCAACGGGAGTCACAGTCACCTCCCCCCAGCTCAAATGAAATGTGTGGGTCGAGTCCCACCAGTACTCAGAAAGGGCATTAAGAAGCCTCATACTCCTGTAGGTCTCCACCAACGTACCCAAACCCTCGATAAAGGGTACCAAGCCGGTGCGTTCCACCCACTCCCTCGGACCAAGCTCACCATCAACAGACTCTGGCATAGCCTGCCACAAAGAGAAGCAAGCATCCGGAGACCCCCGTGATTTGACATCCTTGCCCTGCTGGTAAACACAACAAATGTATGAATAACTCAGTTTCAAAATACCAATGCGTATGACGAATACAGATCACAAAAAATATGTTCCGTCCCATTTCAAATTGTATAGACATTTGAGGGTCATTTTGAAAAAAAATATGTTCCGTCCCCTTTCAAATTGCATAGACATTTGAAGGTCATTTTGAAAAAATATGTTCCGTCCCCTTTCAAATTGCATAGACATTTGAGGGTCAATTTGAAAAAATATGTTCCGTCCCCTTTCAAATTGCATAGACATTTGAGGGTCATTTTGAAAAAAATGTTCCGTCCCCTTTCAAATTGCATAGACATTTGAGGGTCATTTTGAAAAAAAATGTTCCGTCCCCTTTCAAATTGCATAGACATTTGAGGGTCATTTTGAAAAAATGTTCCGTCCCCTTTCAAATTGTATAGACATTTGTGGGTCATTTTGAAAAAATATGTTCCGTCCCCTTTCAAATTGTGTAGACACCCCGCCTTGGACCTCTAACCCCGATTGCATACAAAGTATTTTTTTAACTTATTTTCATTAATTTCTGTTACTTCGGTTAAGTTTCCTAACTGATTCCGTTAGTTTTGGACTAAACTGCATAACAGAATTAACTTTAGAGTCATTTCTGTCATTCTGTCATTTTTACCCGCGGGCGCTTCCGGCACTGTCAGTGAGCCGCGCGCGCGTCCCGCCCCAAAAGCCGGACCCGCGCGCTTCCCACTTTGGCAGTAACGGATTGCACCATTTTTCCCTCCCTTTTCTTATTTACCAAATCTCTTCTTGATCACAAAAGAGCCTCTTTTTACATCCACATTCATCCCCCCTTTATTCATTAACTCCCAATCCCATATTCTTAGCCTTTTCCAAAAAACTAATATTTCTTTCATTTATTATTTGATTTTCTTTTATTCTCTTTTATTTATTATCTTATTTATCTTATTCTTGATTGGTCAATTCCATTTCACATGGATTGATCATTTTCCCTCCAACCTTTCCCTCTCTTTTTTACCTATAAAAACCATCATCTTCTACCTTAGAAAGGGACTCTTTTTACACTCTTTGGACCTTAATCTCACATTTTCACTACACCTACACTATACACAATTCTCTACACAAATTCTCCAACAAGAGTTTCTATACAACAAATTGTTCTACAACAATTTCATTACAACAACAACACTTTCAAGTCAAGGTTCCAAGTCCTCTTTCTCAAGGTACAACTCCATTTTCTTCCTTTGTTTTCTTCTTCTTGATGTATGCAATCCCCATTAATGGGACATGACCAACATGACTACTTCACATATTGAAGTTAGTTAAGGTTATCTCCCTATATTTTAATCTTAACTTTAATTCACCATGTTAATTTCTGTTGATCTCTTAATGTAATTCTTTAACATTACTTGTTACATGTAATCTTTATCATTAAATAAATAAAACAATTCTATTTTATTTCCCCTTTATTTCCCCTTTTCTTCTCATCACAATTGTTATATTTCTATTTAATTAATTGAAGGACATGTAAATATTAGAACACCAATAGTAGCAAGACTCGCGTAAGCGGGGCGGAGTGGGTGTTTAAGTACTTCCCACTCCGTCACCTAACCCCCGAACCCTTCTCTCCCGAATCTCTGGTTTTGTACATAAATTAGGCTATTTCTAGGTTTTTCTTATGTTCCTTTAAAAACATAGGTGGCGACTCTAAACAATCTAAAACAAGTTAGACATCCTAGGATAATTCACCGCTCTAGCCAAGTTGTTGTTTCCCGGGGTATCTACAAATTGCATAGACATTTGAGGGTCATTTTGAAAAAATATGTGCCGTCCCCTTTCAAATTGCATAGACATTTGAAAGACATTTTCAAAAAATAGTCGTTTCGAAATCCGTCCCCATGTTAGGACCAAATTCTCTCATGACAAAACAATTTCTCATGGCATGCATGCACACAAGCGGCAATACCCGAAAGAATCAAATAACTAGCCAAGAAACGCTAAGTACAAGTACTTTATGCACAAACTTAGTGTAGCACACTTTAAGTTCCACAAGCGTAGCTAGACATGTCCTATTGAAAAAAATGAGCACACACCCATGATTCATGTGACTCCAATTTCATGAAAATCAAGTCAATTTCGAAAAATGACACAAGAAGCACAAAATCCCAATTTGCATGAACATGAACCATAGGTTTAGGAAATGCACCAAATTGACACAAATTGAAAGGGGAAAAGCTTAGGAATGCTCACTCCTCCCTCGTGGCACAAATGCACAGTAGGAGATTTGTAAAAGCCCGCTCCCGCATCCATGAGATCAACGGTGTAGCCGTGAAAATTCTGAACCATATCGAGCCTTTTGTCCGCTCCTCTAGGGTAACCCGCGCGTGCCCGTCTCACCATGGATGATCTTCAAGCAATTTAGGAAATAAATTTGAAGTTTCCCTCGCAATTTATCTCTTTTCTCTCATTTGTTTTCGCAGCAATGAAAGAGCAGCCGTAAGGCTGTGTGAATACGTGTGTTTGAATTTGGGATATTCATAGCAACATTAAAATATGAGAGTCGCCACGCCGTTTTAATTATAGCCAAAACTTTGAGAAAAATCATGTTTAATGGGTTCGGGGGTCAAATTACAACAAGAGAAGAATATTGAACGTTATCACTCCTATTGCCCGAATGATCGGTCTTTCTATCATGATGAATGTGTTAGTAGTGTGTTAGTGTTTGAGACCGGATCCGAAGATTGCCTACGTTCCTCTCAATGTGAGAAGCTCAGGTCAACGTAGTTCGAGAAGAATTTAGAATAGGCAGAAGAATCGGGATCATGCATAATGAGGGGGGAATTACCTAAAGATTAGGGTTTAGAAGTAGTTCCTAGATCATCCTCGGGTTGATGAACCCTCGATCATCATCGCTATGAAATAACATGCAAACATGAAGATCGCAACCCTAAATATAGCATAAATAATGTTTTAATCTATGAACACGATGAACATATGAAGAACATATATGAACATATGAATAAACATGCGAAGCATATGAAGAAACTATGAATAAACATGCAAGAACATGAATACTAAAGATCTACATTAGAAATAATGCAAGAACGTGAAGAAATAAGTTAGAAAACTTACCTATGTTGGCAAGAAATAAACCTTGATCTTCTTGGAGGTTTGAATGATAATTAGAGAGCAAAATTGTGTTTAAGAACTCTCAAATTCGGATCCCCTTAAACCAATAGCATGAGATTGGTTTATATAGTAAACTGAGGGGAAGATCTGATGGTCCAGATCATCCGGGCGAAAGTGGCCGCGTGGCCAATATTGAGGGCGGCGGCGAAAGTGGCCGCGTGGCCATCGTTGCGCGCTGACTTGAAATTCAAGCTAGGGTTTTACTGTTCATACAAGGCAACCCTAAATGTCCATATTTAATGTTTTCTAGAACATTGAGCTATTTTTGGGAATCCAGGACAAGACTTTGCAAGGTTTCTAATTCCCATAAAGTCCTTGTATATTTGGGAAAGCCCTAATAAACTCATTTTCAGATCGGGTACTAACAGGCTGCCGCGTTTTGGAAAAAAGGAGACGACCGACAAACCGTACGGATGGTTTGGGCGAGAAATTTCCTGCCCAACATTTACACTTTGGCCCCTGGTGCCTTGAAGCATATTTTTCCTAGGTTTCTAAAATTAGAACTTAGGCCCCGCATAATGTGATCCCATTGAAAATTGTGAAAAAGCCCAGCAGTCTTTGACGTAAGCCCATTGAGAATTGTGAAAAAGCCTAGGCGGTCCCAGTGTGACGTAAGCCCATTTTCCTTAGTAAAAAGTCCCGACTTTGACCAAATGAGAGTCAAGTCCATCCTTAAGTCAACCTCCCCATAGAGTCGAGTTGACCAAGTCCCGACCTTGACCAAATGAGAGTCAAGTTAAGTCAAACCTTCCCGTATAGTCGAGTTGACCAAGTCCCGACATTGACTAAATGAGAGTCAAGTTAAGTCAACCCTCCCCGTAGAGTCGAGTTTACCAAGTCCCAACTTCGACCAAATGAGAGTCAATTCCATCCTTTAGTCAACCTCCCCGTAGAGTTGAGTTGACTAAGTCCTGACCTTGACCAAATGAGAGTCAAGTCTATCCTTTAGTCAACCTCCCCGTATAGTCAAGTTGACCAAGTCCCGACCTTGACCAAATGAGAGTCAAGTTAAGTCAACCCTCCCCGTAGAGTCGAATTGACCGAGTCCCGACTTTGACCAAATGAGAGTCAAGTCCAAGTAAAAGCATTTCTAGGAGAGGATGACAGATATCCACCTAGGTTTAGGAGAGGATGACAGATATCCCCCTATCATAGCATTTCTAGGAGAGGATGACAGATATCCACCTAGGTTTAGGAGAGGATGACAGATATCCACCTATGCTTTAGGAGAGGACGAAAGATGTCTACCTACCCCAAAAGATTCAAGGAGAGGATGACAGATATCCCCCTATCAAAGCATTTCTAGGAGAGGATGACAGATATCCACCTAGGTTTAGGAGAGGATGACAGATATCCATCTATGCTTTAGGAGAGGATGAAAGATGTCCACTACCCCAAAAGATTCAAGGAGAGGATGACAGATATCCACCTATGCTGTAGGAGAGGACAAAATATGTCCACCTTTCGGTTAGGCTACCGTCGCAAAAGCCCTTAGGTTTGAGTAGCCTCAGAATCTTTCACCCCCGAACTACGTTAAGGCTTGATTCCCGGCTAAAAGGGATACGTAGGAATCCTATACCCCTAGGTCTAGCCATGCAACCAAATCGTCCAAGCCGTCCTCCCATCATAGGTAGATTGGGATGCTTTTTAGGTCGACAACCCTGCTTTCCTAAAACGACGTTGCCGAGGGGCTCTGTAAGTACACCAATCTGAACTGAAACCAGCTTAGAGGAATTCTTAGGACTATTCAGGGTTAAAACTGATAGGCTAGGACCTCACTAGAACAAACCAAAACTCTAGGACTATCCTGGAATTAAACTTAGAAAAATTCAGAAGCTCGCCAAACTGAGTCGTACGGATAGTATGGGTACTATAAGGGCCCAGCCGTACGGATTGTTTAGGTGCCTTCAGTCCCTATAAATTAAGGCCCTTGCTGATCATTTCTGGGGGGGGGAGAAAAATAGTTTTGAGAGCAGAAACTCTGCTGAAATACGAGCAGAAACACAAATATTGTGAGAATTGAGTTAAAGAGAGGAAGATAGGCTAGAATCAAACATTGGTGAGGCCTCCTTCTCCCCCACCTCCTCTTCACTTCTTTATTTAGTTGTTCATGTTCTTATTTATGCAATGTCTTTATATTTCTTGAGATATTATTAAATGGAACCAAGCCTTGAAATGATTCATGGTGCCCTCATACCTTGTGTGTGATTAAGGGTTACAAGCCAAAGATGATCAAGGCTTGTTATGATTAATGTCATTTACTTTCATGTCATTTATATTAATGTCATTTAATTTAATGTCTTTACTTTTGGCTTGGTGATCCATTGCACATTTGGAGAGGGCCCTTGTATATTTATATTTATGTTTATGTTATGATTATCAAGTTTGGGTGGTAAAGTCATAATCTTTACAATCCAAACTTTGACCTAAGTCCTAATAATGTCCCTTTGGATGATAAAGACTCAATTTGTATCCATCCAAAGGTTGATTTTGGATATCCCAAGGCTTTGTCTTGAATAAATCATCTATTTGGGGGAGGTTAAAGTCTCTATCTTTAATCATCCAAATGGTTGTGTTGGCTCAAAGGCCATGTTCATCAACTTTGTTTTCTTTCCCCAATTATTGCCTTGATCATACCCAAAATCATGTGTTTTTAGTGTTTAATTGATGATCAATGACATAGGGATTATTGGTATACATGTTCTTGTACCACAAAATAATCTTAAAAAATCACATTCTGTCCAGTTTCAGCAGGATGCTCTGTTTCTGCTTGAAACTGGACTGTTTCTGGTAACGAAGGGCACAAAAGTCACTAGTTATATGGTTTCTGCTAAAAGCGTTGTTTAGGATACTTGGAAACCGACAAAAGCAGATTTATGATGCGAAATTCAAATTTAAACTTTCTTTGAGAGGTCTTTTACCAAATTCCAATGTGATATAGTTGTAGTCCAAATTCAAACATACAAAGTCCAGTTCCTTGCTCATACGCAACCAAAATGATTGGAGAAGATGGAGGTGCAAATCGAACGAGATAATAATTTTGCAGCTTTTTAAACCACTTCTTCGTCATTACGCACAATCACACATTAATATAGAGTTATAAACACATTAGCACCCACCAAATATATATGAAGCTGTGGATGAGTAAGAAGCAAGAGCGGGTTGAAAACGAAAGACGGTGGTGGAGGTGGGGTTTATGTTGGGTTTTGAGGGTCCTTACGCAGTGGAAATGGCAATATAAATATCAACAAAACCCTAAGCCTCAAGATCCATTCATGATTATTAAATTAATAGCAAGATGAATTTAGAATACTAACCGTTGTTGAGCGTTTAAAAATTGCATGTCTTCAAATCTTCAAGTCTTCAAGCTTTAGATTTGATCTCCTTGTTTTTCGCGTTCTTCGGATCACGATCACAGGAACACGAACTTGATATGTTAAAGCTAGCATCCTCTATGTGTATCCACACGCGAACGAATATCTAGAACCATTCTAGATCTGGATTGCTAGACCCATTAGAAAACACGCTTTTCTAATCTTCAAAGGCTATATAAATTTATTGGTGTTCTTGAGTTCTTGATTCTCAATCTAAACTCAAGAATGTTTTTATCAAACACATGGAGGTTACCAATAATGATATAATATCAATACTTACTGATTAGGGTTTAGAGAGGGGTATTTATACTCATTAATCCTAAACCCTTTAGGAGAAATAGGTCAAAACCCGTCAAAACACAAAATCAAAAAAACAGGGCCTGCTCGGCCCTCTGTGCCAGAACTTTCTGTAACTCATGCTCGGCGAAGTCATGTGATGTGCTCGGCCGAGCACCTCCAGAAACTTGATTTCAGCCTTTTAAACAATTCGTTCTTTTGTGTGTGACCCCATAGGATTATATTAAGTTGGTAATGGGTCCAACCAATGTCAAACTCATAAATCATGAGCGGACTCTAGTAAGCCATCATGATTACCCAATTAATATAACTTAACGAAGTTCGTTATCCTCATAGAACGTATCACAATCCTTTTGTCACACGATATCATATTGAATATAATTCATGGTCCACGTCATCTTATCTCGTTCAATGCTTTCTCGATCCCGAGTAGATTGATTATGAGCAAATGATATCGATCACATCAATTCATTTGAGCGTGGCCACGCATTTCATCAATCTCACTCTACGAGTGGCCTAAGCAGATATCTCTCTTGAGGAGAGACAAATTCCATATTGACTTATCATTATTCCCTACAAGAATCCGATTATGCCAATCATAGCCTTTATGACTACCTGATTAAGGGTAGCGGTTGACTATATCAAACATGACGTTCATCATGTGGAAGACCATGATAATCTCAGGTCTAATGATATCAAATGATATAACTATATGAGATTTAATTATGACATTTGACCATGATATAAATCTCATAGGTGGGTCATGTCCAATACTTGTTCACCAACTAGTACCCATAAGTTTAATTTGTATCACATACACATGATCATCATATGATCATCAATTAAACTTATAACAGTTCTTCATAAGTACTAGGGATGGGGATTATTATAATAAACATGTAAAACATATAATAATCCAAGGTTGTTATCTCCATAACAAATGAGAACATGATGTAACGTAAGGCTTTCTCAAGGGCCTAGGGCATAATCTCCAACAATCTCCCACTTGCACTAGGCCCAATCAATGCGCATCCAATGCCATTGAGCTTAGCTTATGACCATCATAACAGCATGTGGAGAATCTTATGTAGGAAGATTTCCCTTGTTTATCATCATAAGGTATTTTTGCATATTTTGACATCTCTCATATCAACGATTTCTCGTAGAGATGAAAACGTCTGAGTGCGTGTTTGGATCATAGATGAGCCCTTGGCACCTTAGCTTGTGCAATAACCGTTATTTCACAACAAAGGTCCATAGGATTAGTATCACTAGAAACTATTTCTAGTTTTACTAATAACATCTATATTCAAACAACTCCCTTAGTTACAACTCTTGTAACTAAATACTCAATTTTATTCGTAGAATATTTTATAGTGTATTTGCTTGGAACTATTCCAACAAAGGTCCAGTTAGTTTTTTGACAGTTTCAGTTAGTTTTTTTTTAAACAAAATATGTGTTTTTCATCATTTTTAGTCAGTTTTTTAGCGATTTCCAGTCAGTTTTGTAACAAAAATGGCTTCATCTCGAAGGAGCGGCAAGGAACATGTTGATTCTTCCTCCTTTAACCCAGAATTTGAGCGAAAGCGAGCAAAATGTTGAAGAAAATGTTGTTCAAAGTGGTAGGGGAGGCCGAGGCCGAGCTCGGGGCGTGGGAAGGGGTGGTTAAAATGTTCCCAGACGACCTTTTGTACTCTTAGGTTCCACAATTTCAATATCACAATTGCTTTTGCAATAGGTATACCATGAACGCTAGAACTTAACAAAGAAACATGGAGTATTCATCTTGATTCCGAAAACCATGACACATAATTCTTTGAATTCTCTTTCAAACGAACTCGATGATTCATACTAATTCATGAAGTATAGAAAACGAAAAACTTGCTTGCACATGGCATGATGAGGATATCATCAAACATGGTGATGAGAAAATCTCCCTCTAATTAAAATACCTAGCAAGTGTACTAGTTACCGATGTAGTAGTATGCACAAGCAAGTGTCAAATCCACAGAGACTTGAAGGATTAACAAGAATTCAAGTAAAACAGAAAAGTAAATAGTGGGGTTTTGGTTTTTGATTAATTTAACTACAAAAGCAATAATTAAAATTAAACTAAGGAAATAAATAAAACAAGAATTAATAAAGATTAACGAATAGATTCACGAATTGAGTTCACAAATACTTTCACTCTATGCTATGCTTCAAAATAATAAGATCAATTTCTTTCTTGGGTTCGTTCACTTTAGTAAGAATTGGGACGGTTCGGTTGCCGGATTGCAATCATTTTTATTTCTTTTATATTATACTTTCCGCTATGTCTATACAATATGCAAGAAATTCATGAAGCACTCAAGAACACATGAACCTAAATTCTTTTGACATCCGCTAGGTCCTCAATTGAATTTAATCATCAAAACAATGGTCAGCGTATAATCACTCACACTAGTGTAATAATATATACCCAATAATTCTAAAGTCAATTTATATCTTAACATACAATTGAAACTAAAGAATTAATCATGAAGAATATTTTGATGAACAAGAATTAAGATTGAATGGAAGAATTAAATCTATAGCATAGAGATCTAGTACTTGCTACTACCAATCCATGAATCTAAGAAATTAGCTACTCATAAAATCAAGAATAAAGAATAAATTAAAGAACATCAAAACCTGGATTAATTGATGAATCCTTGATTACAATCCTTGAATCTTGAATAAAAGTATATATATAGTATGAATCAAATAAATTGGATGGAGTGTTATATTTATACTAGGGCTAATGAGGTGTAAAAATATGAAAAACCCTAGGATTCCTTGTTGAAAAATGATAAATAAAGTTGCTAGCCGAAATTTTCCCAGGAGCCCCTGGTATTTTTGAGTATCCAGAAAAGCCCTCCAAAAATTCCCCAAAGGTCCTCCTGAAATTCAAAAAAAGCCCCTAGAAATTTGGAAATTCCTAAAAAAACCCTTAAAGTTTGGATAATTTCAGAAAAGTCCTTGGAAAATTCCCCTAAGGTCCCTTGGCGAGTGGGCGCTTACAAGGGGGCAAGTGGGCGCCTACTTTGGTCAAAATCTGCTGTATTTTATGTCCAAAGACCAAGTGGGCGCTTGGTTTGGAGCAAGCGGGCGCTTGGTACTTCGCTGATTATCGCGCAATCTTCCGAAGGCCATAACTTCTTCATACGAACTCCGATTTGGACGTGTAAACTATCGTTGGAAAGCTCTTTTCGAGTAATATCCAATGTCCTTGATTTCTCAGATTTAAAATCTCTTTATATTTATGTTCTGGTCCGTTCTTTATCCTTCCTTTTCACGCTTTAATGTACATGAATCCATACATTCTTTCGCTCTTTCCCTATACTCATAAACACTCCAAAAACCATCAAAACACCCAAGTTTGAGTATATAATAAGTCATAGAAGTATGTGATTTGGATGGGTGAAAACACATCCATCAAATACCCCCAAACTTATCTTTTGCTCGTCCTCGAGTAAAACAAAACAAATATAAAACTATAAAACTACAAAAACTAAAAAAATGAAAACAAATATCTTTGGGATGTTCTCAATACATATGGGAGTCGTTAGCTAAAAGTCTCAGAGTCCTCACACAAGTGCCATTAAATAGGTACCATTATAAAACCAAATTGCAACACATACACACTACTAACTCGTTTGATTTTCCACTGCAGCATGATAGGATGAGTGATGTTGGTGATCAATGTGACCAAAATAAGATTAGTTTATAGGATCACTTAAGTTAATGCTCTTAATCCACACATGATGATGACTATACACAACCCCATTAAAGGACACTTATAATCATGTATACACAGTTGTCAACCCGGTTACCGATATTGAAAGAACGTATGTCATAGAGTTTTAAGCACACAAATGTGCGAGGCTAAGTTCACGGTTACAAATGAAGGTAAGGACATACGAAGTTAAGAAAGTGGACTAAGAAGTCTTCTAGAATATTTACATCCTCACAATATGATAAACTCTCCGCTCACCCAATTCCCACACTATCTCACCCCCAAACTTAAACTTTTATATACTTACGTGGGGTGAGATATGTTTCCCTATTTCTGTGCCCTTTTCCAAATCATCACTTCAATACTTTAAGGGGACAAGTTTTTTTTTTTTTTTTTTTATTTCAACTTACACAAGACAAATGTGTGCTTATTTATTCACTTTGCACACTACTCAACGATAACACTTTTTTTTTTTGCTTGCTCCTTCCTTTCATTACCTTTACCCATTTCATAACTTTGGCCATAAACCATAATTACCTAAATCATTCTCCTAATTTCTAACCATAAATTCTCATCATTCCCTAATCCACTTCCTCGTCAAGGTGAGTTTAACCTATTCTAAGTGCAAAAGGGTAGGAAATCGGGTATCAAAAGAAGGTGAACGGCGGTCTTTAATGTGCCATTCTTTCATCCATTACTAGGCTCAAACGGGTGTTCTAGCGATGATTTTATTTAAGTGACTAGATAGACAAAATAAGGCAAAAAAAAGGGTTGAGAAAGAAATGCCATAAATACCGAATAACCTATTGACTTGTTATTGACAACCATGCAACGATGTTCTAGGGTCCCTGAACATACACCAAGTGATCCTATAAATTATTCCTACATTGGTAACATGATCATGAAAATAAATGTAAGTGAGAGGTGGTACAATCATGCCTTTAGTAGTGTTAATGCAATCTCAACTCTAGGTTAAACAATGACACCCACAATGGCTAATAAAAATAAACCCTCGGATCACCACCGACCATCGCCAACATCCCAAAATATAAAGAGAACAAATTTTAAAATTTTCTATTTTTTTGGAGGGTGACAACTATATACACTCCCCTATAAACTCGGAAAGACGCCTACCCCCAAACTCAAAACATGCTATGTCCTCATAGCATAAGGAACTAAAGCATGCTTTGGGTTCAAAGGATGGCATGACACAACAAAACAATAAAAGACAAAATCTAAAACATACCTAGTTGGGTTGCCTCCCAACAAGCGCATTTGGTTAAGGTCGTTAGCCCGACCGTTGCCTCGTTTGGACTTCACCTTTCTTCCTTTGGCCCACTTTGCATTCTCGCGGGTCTTTATCTTCAGATCGAGCCCCATGTATAATCCCCTTTTTCTTTTGTCGTTTAGCACCAAAGGGAATTTTTTTTTTGCATCTTCGTTTCTTGGGCTCTTCCACTTGTGGCCTCTTACCACCTTTTCCACCATCACAGAAAGGGGGGGTACCAGAAAAATGACCAAGTTTTCTTTAGAATGAAGGTCCTCATCCTCATTGGGAACTTCCATACTATCCCACTTCTCACCACCATATAAGGCAAACTCAAGCTCTTCAATGGCTAACTCATGCCATGTTTTCTCCACCGTTTTTGTTTCCTCCACATTCTTTGTACAACCACTCGCATTATCAAAAGAGGAACCATCTTTAGAGTCAACATTGGAGATTTCATAGACAAAATTCTCTTTTGCATCTTCCAAATGTTTCTCTTCGAGTGACTCATCCGTAGAGGAAACATTAGAGATTTCATATACAAAATTCTCTTTTGCGTCCTCCACGGTTTTCTTTCCATATTGTGGTGGTGGTTTAAAATATGGCTCAAAAAATGAGTCATAGACACACTCTTCTCCGTCAGCATTTAGATACCAAACCAGGGTTGAAGGTTGCTCCTCCGCTTGAGTCTGTATAGGAGTGGTATCCGGCTCACGGTTCCTCAACATCTCTAACATTCTGATCATGTGTTTCTCCATCTTGTCCATAGTCTCCTCCCATGTTTGTTTTGGAGGTTGTGGAGGTATTGGGGCACAGTATGTTAGCTCTTGATTATTTCAAGTCATGTTTGAATGATTTTCCCACCTTTGACTATAAGAGTATGGGGGAGGATCATATTGGGGTTGCCATGACTCAAAATAATTTCTTGTTTGAACCTGTGGATAATACTCAGAAAAATATGTCCTAGATGGACAATAATTAGTAGCATGAGAATAAAACCCACAATTTAGACACGACTCATACATGTTGTACTGGTTCATTCTATGAGTCTTTGAGTATACAATAAAGAAATAAATACTAGAAAAAACTAACTAAAAAAAATAAGAAAAACAAAAGAAAGCTATTTACAGTATCTAAACAAACTTGTTAACCTAATCAAGTCCCCGGCAACGGCGCCAAAAACTTGATGGAAAAAATCTCCCTCTAATTAAAATACCTAGCAAGTGTACTAGTTACCGATGTAGTAGTATGCACAAGCAAGGGTCGAATCCACAGAGACTTGAAGGATTAACAAGAAAGCAAGTAAAACAGAAAAGTAAATAGTGGGGTTTTGGTTTTTGATTAATTTAACTACTAAAGCAATAATTCAAATTAAACTAAAGAAATAAATAAAACAAGAATTAATAAAGATTAATGAATAGACTCACGAATTGAGTTCACAAATACTTTCACTCTATGCTATGCTTCAAAATAATAAGATCAATTTCTTTCTTGGGTTCGTTCACTTTAGTAAGAATTGGGACGGTTCAGTTGCCGGATTGCAATCATTTTATTTCTTTTATATTATACTTTCCGCTAGGTCTATACAACAATATGCAAGAAATTCATGAAGCACTCAAGAACACATGAACCTAAATTCTTTTGACTTCCGCTAGGTCCTCAATTGAATTTAATCATCAAAACAATGGTCAACGTATAATCACCCATGCTAGTGTAATAATATATACCCAATAATTCTAAAGCCAATTTATATCTTAAGATACAATTGAAACTAAAGAATTAATCATGAAGAATATTTTGATGAACAAGAATTAAGATTGAATGGAAGAATTAAATCTATAGCATAGAGATCTAGTATTTGCTACTACCAATCCATGAATCTAAGAAATTAGCTACTCATAAAATCAAGAATAAAGAATAAATTAAAGAACATCAAAACCTGGATTAATTGATGAATCCTTGATTACAATCCTTGAATCTTGAATAAAAGTATGTATATAGTATGAATCAAATAAATTGGATGGAGTGTTATATTTATACTAGGGCTAAGGAAGTGTAAAAATATGAAAAACCCTAGGATTCCTTGTTGAAAAGGGATAAATAAAGTTGCTGGACGGAATTTCCCCAAGAGCCCCTGGTATTTTTGAGTTTCCAGAAAAGCCCTCCAAAAATTCCTCAAAGGTCCTCCAGAAATTCGAGAAAAGCCCCTAGAAATTTGGAAATTCCTAAAAGCCCCTTAAAGTTTGGATAATTCTAGAAAAGTCCTTAGAAAATTCCTCTAAGGTCCCTTGGCGAGTGGGCGCTTACTAGGGGGCAAGTGGGCGCCTACTTTGGTCAAAATCTGCTGTATTTTATGTCCAAAGACCAAGCGGGCGCTTGGTTTGGAGCAAGCGGGCGCTTGGTACTTCGCTGATTATCGCGCAATATTCCGAAGGCCATAACTTCTTCATACGAACTCCGATTTGGACGTGTAAACTATCGTTGGAAAGATGTTTTCGAGTACTATCCAATGGCCTTGTTTGATCAGATTTCACATCTTTTTATATTTATGTTCTGGTTCGTTCTTTATCCTTCCTTTTCACGCTTTAATGTACATGAATTCATACATTCTTTCGCTCCTTCCCTATACTCATAAATACTCCAAAATAAATCAAAACACCCAAGTTTGAGCATATAATAATTCATAGAAGTATGTGATTTGGATGGGTGAAAACACATCCATCAAATACCCCCAAACTTATCTTTTGCTCGTCCTCGAGTAAAACAAAACAAATATAAAACTATAAAACTACAAAAACTAAAAAAATAAAAACAAATATTTTTGGGATGTTCTCAATACATATGGGAGTCGTTATCTAAAAGTCTCAGAGTCCTCACACAAGTGCCATTAAATAGGTACCATTATAAAACCAAATTGCAACATATACACACTACTAACTCGTTTGATTGTCCACCACAGCATGATAGGATGAGTGATGTTGGTGATCAATGTGACCAACATAAGATTAGTTTATAGGATCACTTAAGTTAATGTTCTTAATCCACACATGATGATGACTATACACAACCCCATTCAAGGACACTCATAATCATGTATACACAGTTGTCAACCCGGTTACCGATATTGAAAGAACGTATGGCATAGAGTTTTAAGCACACAAATGTGCGAGGCTAGGTTCACGGTTACAAGTGAAGGTAAAAACACATGAAGTTAAGAAAGTAGACTAAGAAGTCTTCTAGAATATTTACATCCTCACAATATGATAAACTCTCCGCTCACCCAATTCCTACACTATCTCACCCCCAAACTTGAACTTTTATATACTTACATGGGGTGAGATATGTTTCCCTATTTCTGTGGTCTTTTCCAAATCATCACTTCAATACTTTAAGGGGATAAGCTTTTTCTCTTTTTTTTTTTTTTTTTTTTTTAATTTCAACTTACACAAGACAAATGTGTGCTTATTTATTCACTTTGCACACTACTCAACGATCTTTAGAGTCAACATTGGAGATTTCATAGACAAAATTTCATTTGCATCTTCCAAAGGTTTCTCTTCGAGTGACTCATCCGTAGAGGAAACATTAGAGATTTCTTAGACAAAATTCTCTTTTGCGTCCTCCACGGTTTGCTTTCCATATTGTGGTGGTGGTTTAAAATATGGATCAAAAAATGAGTCATAGACACACTCTTCTCCGTCAGCATTTAGATACCAAACCAGGGTTGAAGGTTTCTCCTCCTCTTGAGTCTGTATAGGAGTGGTATCCGGCTCACGGTTCCTCAACATCTCTAACATTCTGATCATGTGTTCCTCCATCTTATCCATAGTTTCCTCCCATGTTTGTTTTGGAGGTTGTGGAGGTATTGGGGCACAGTATGTTGGCTCTTGATTATTCCAAGTCATGTTTGAATGATTTTTCACCCTTGACTATAAGAGTATGGGGGAGGATCATATTAGGGTTGCCATGACTCAAAATAATTTCTTGTTTGAACCTGTGGATAATACTCAGAAAAATATGTCCTAGATGGACAATAATTAGTAGCATGAGAATAAGACCCACAATTCAGACACGACTCATACATGTTGTACTGGTTCATTCTATGAGTCTTTGAGTATACAATAAAGAAATAAACACTAGAAAAAACTAAATAAAAAAAAATAAGAAAAACAAAAGAAAGCTATTTACAGTATCTAAACAAACTTGTTAACCTAATCAAGTCCCCGGCAACGGCGCCAAAAACTTGATGGAGAAAATCTCCCTCTAATTAAAATACCTAGCAAGTGTACTAGTTACCGATGTAGTAGTATGCACAAGCAAGGGTCGAATCCACAGAGACTTGAAGGATTACCAAGAATGCAAGTAAAACAGAAAAGTAAATAGTGGGGTTTTGGTTTTTGATTAATTTAACTACTAAAGCAATAATTAAAATTAAACTAAGGAAATAAATAAAACAAGAATTAATAAAGATTAACGAATAGATTCACGAATTGAGTTCACAAATACTTTCACTCTATGCTATGCTTCAAAATAATAAGATCAATTTCTTTCTTGGGTTCGTTCACTTTAGTAAGAATTGGGACGGTTCGGTTGCCGGATTGCAATCATTTTATTTCTTTTATATTATACTTTCCGCTAGGTCTATACAATATGCAAGAAATTCATGAATCACTCAAGAACACATGAACCTAAATTCTTTTGACTTCCGCTAGGTCCTCAATTGAATTTAATCATCAAAACAATGGTCAACGTATAATCACCCACGCTAGTGTAATAATATATACCCAATAATTCTAAAGCCAATTTATATCTTAACATACAATTGAAACTAAATAATTAATCATGAAGAATATTTTGATGAACAAGAATTAAGATTGAATGGAAGAATTAAATCTATAGCATAGAGATCTAGTATTTGCTACTACCAATCCATGAATCTAAGAAATTAGCTACTCATAAAATCAAGAATAAAGAATAAATTAAAGAACATCAAAACTTAGATTAATTGATGAATCCTTGATTACAATCCTTGAATCTTGAATAAAAGTATGTATATAATATGAATCAAATAAATTGGATGGAGTGTTATATTTATACTAGGGCTAAGGATGTGTAAAAATATGAAAAACCCTAGGATTCCTTGTTGAAAAAAGATAAATAAAGTTGCTGGCCGGAATTTCCACAGGATCCCCTGGTATTTCTGAGTTTCCAGAAAAGCCCTCCAAAAATTCCCCAAAGGTCCTCCAGAAATTCCAGAAAACCCCTAGAAATTTGGAAATTCCTAAAAAGCCCCTTAAAGTTTGGATAATTCCAGAAAAGTCCTTAGAAAATTCCCCTAAGGTCCCTGGGCGAGTGGGCGCTTACTAGGGGGCAAGTGGGCGCCTACTTTGGTCAAAATCTGCTGTATTTTATGTCCAAAGACCAAGTGGGCGCTTGGTTTGGAACAAGCGGGCGCAAGGTACTTCGCTGATTATCGCGCAATCTTCCGAAGGCCATAACTTCTTTATACGAACTCCGATTTAGACGTGTAAACTATCGTTGGAAAGCTATTTTCGAGTACTATCCAATAGAATTTATTGATCAGATTTCAAATCTCTTTATATTTATGTTCTGGTCCGTTCTTTATACTTCATTTTCACGCTTTAATGTACATGAATCCATAGATTCTTTCGCTCCTTCCCTATACTCATAAACACTCAAAAACCATCAAAACACCCAATTTTAAGCATCTAATAAGTCATAGAAGTATGTGATTTAGATGGGTGAAAACACATCCATCACATGGTTTCATTAATGGTTGAAATCAAACTCAACAAGGCTTTGATGCCAATGTAAATTACAGAGGGTGGAAGAAAAATTACTTGTTCAATCATAGCGGAAGCTTTGAATCAACTCACCGAACTTGCACAATGCTTCGCAACGGAGGTCGAGAAACAGAGATCACTGATTTGCTTTTGTTAATCAGCCAAAGATATTCAGCGAGAGAGAGGAGAAGAGAATCTGATTGCAAAACTCAAAGGACTTTGACAGCACGCACGCGCGCGCACCACACACACACACATATATATATGTAGGTGCTCAAATGAGAACCTAAATATCGTGAGAACTGTGAGAACTTAATGTATCCAATGATGTATCCAAGTGCACATTGGATACATTAGTTTTTACTAATGTATCCAAGTAATGTATCCAATGATGTATCCAAGTGCACATTGGATACATTAGTTTTTACCTAATGTATCCAAGTAATGTATCTCAATATGTATCCACAGGAACCATTGGATACATTATTTTTTATAATGTATAATTCTCATTCTCACGATATTTATTCTATATATATATATATATATACATACTTAAAATTCACTTTAAATGCAATTTATATGCACAATGCATACATTGCAAACAAATAGTCAAATCATTCTAGCAAAGCTCAGAGGACTTTGACAACACTTAAATAATTTATTTTATCGCATCAACCTCTGTTACATCTATAAATATATAATAACAGAAGTGCCAAACTTGGCGCCCAAACACATTTTGCCTATTCTAAGGGCATTTTCTTGTTTTCACTTTGTGGCATAGGATTTAAATTTCATTGAAAATTGATGGCATATGTATACATGGTATCTGGCATTTTTGTAATATACATCTTTCATCCGGGCAAAGCTAAAGAAGGAGGAAAGTTAGCTGGCGATTCCCTTCACAACCCTAGCATCTTCTCCTCCCTCCTCATTTTTCTCTCCATCTTTCTCTCTCTAGAAAAACACACACACGCACTCTCTTTCTCCCCCAAGATCTGGGCAGATTCGCAGCAAAAATCACGAAGGTTGAATCGCGAACGAACGGCACCGGGGAACACAACATCGAGTGGTAGGTGGGTGGAAAGTGGTCGTTCTTCACATCCCCGCACCGTAAGCCGCTGGCGAATGCAATTTGTAGCAGATCACCCTAGATCTGGATAGATCCGTAGCAAAAAAAACCATCTTCAACAGTGAAGCTCAAGGCGTGAACCAAATCCGCTCTTCTCCGGTAAGCAAACCAATCTCCGTCGCTGACTGTTTGTTGATGCCGGAATTTCGACGACTGCTGATCTAAAATTCGTCACTTCACTGAACAAGTAACCCGATGTCTGTCTATTTGACTTTAATTTTTATGAAATTCACTTAATTAACTTCATCTGGTATATAATTATTTTTATGTGAGATTTTATTAATGTGTGTTGTTTGAAGCTTTGGCCAGTTTTTTCACTCTTCTTATTAAGTCAGTTAATCATTGTTGAATTGAAGCACAATTATTGTAATTTATTCTTTTGTTAAATCTCTTAATTGATTAGAATGTACAATGTTTATTAATGGCTAACATTTGCTTACTAAATTACCAATATGACTGTTTTGCAGGGAACTTTAAACTTTGTTCCTTTGGGGGGGGGGAGAAATTGAAGAATATGACTGCAGGTATCAAATAACTCTATTTTTTTATTGTGGTTTTTGTTAGTTTCATTTTTTGCTTAGCATTCTTACCCTCCCCAACCGTGTTTTAGCTGCCCCACTCTATGTTATTTTCTTAATCCATTTTTTTTTATATATTATGCCTCATACTGTGATTTGAATTGTGTATTTATTGTTCACTATGTTTGTTGCAATTGTCTGGCTCTTTGTTATGGCCATTTGTTTTTTGAGATTTCCAATTGCTTCTTCTGTTATGTTTTTTTCTTTTTCAATAAAGGTTATTTTTTCAAAGGGTGATTGATCGAATCTAAACCATTTTTATAGTTTATTTATTTTGCTGGGATACTAGAAAGAAAACCCCAATTGTTTGATCAGCTACACTCTAACCTAAGAAAAATGGGGGTCTTGGTTTTAAAGAGATTATAATCATGAAACAAACTTCTATTTGCAAGATTTTGTATGAATGTGACACTTGCGAGTTACCTTCTATCAACCTCTGTTACATCTATAAATATATAATAACAGAAGTGCCAAACTTGGCGCCCAAACACATTTTGCCTATTCTAAGGGCATTTTCGTCTTTTCACTTTGTGGCATAGGATCTAAATTTCATTGAAAATTGATGGCATATGTATACATGGTATCTGGCATTTTTGTAATATACATCTTTCATCCGGGCAAAGCTAAAGAAGGAGGAAAGTTAGCTGGTGATTCCCTTCACAACCCTAGCATCCTCTCCTCCTTCCTCATTTTTCTCTCCATCTTTCTCTCTCTAGAAAAACACACACACGCACTCTCTTTCTCCCCCAAGATCTGGGTAGATTCGCAGCAAAAATCACGAAGGTTGAATCGCGAACGAACGGCACCGGGGAACACAACATCGAGTGGTAGGTGGGTGGAAAGTGGTCGTTCTTCACATCCCCGCACCGTAAGCCGCTGGCGAATGCAATTTGTAGCAGATCACCCTAGATCTGGATAGATCCGTAGCAAAAAAAAACCATCTTCAACAGTGAAGCTCAAGGCGTGAACCAAATCCGCTCTTCTCCGGTAAGCAAACCAATAGCCGTCGCTGACTGTTTGTTGATGCCGGAATTTCGACGACTGCTGATCTAAAATTCGTCACTTCACTGAACAAGTAACCCGATGTCTGTCTATTTGACTTTAATTTTTATGAAATTCACTTAATTAACTTCATCTGGTATATAATTATTTTTATGTGAGATTTGATTAATGTGTGTTGTTTGAAGCTTTGGCCAGTTTTTTCACTCTTCTTATTAAGTCAGTTAATCATTGTTGAATTGAAGCACAATTATTGTAATTTATTCTTTTGTTAAATCTCTTAATTGATTAGAATGTACAATGTTTATTAATGGCTAACATTTGCTTACTAAATTACCAATATGACTGTTTTGCAGGGAACTTTAAACTTTGTTCCTTTGGGGGGGGGGAGAAATTGAAGAATATGACTGCAGGTATCAAATGACTCTATTTTTTTATTGTGGTTTTTGTTGGTTTCATTTTTTGCTTAGCATTCTTACCCTCCCCAACCGTGTTTTAGCTGCCCCACTCTATGTTATTTTCTTAATCCATTTTTTTTTATATATTATGCCTCATACTGTGATTTGAATTGTGTATTTATTGTTCACTATGTTTGTTGCAATTGTCTGGCTCTTTGTTATGGCCATTTGTTTTTGAGATTTCCAATTGCTTCTTCTGTTATGTTTTTTTCTTTTTCAATAAAAGTTATTTTTTCAAAGGGTGATTGATCGAATCTAAACCATTTGTATAGTTTATTTATTTTGCTGGGATACTAGAAAGAAAACCCCAATTGTTTGATCAGCTACACTCTAACCTAAGAAAAATGGGGGTCTTGGTTTTAAAGAGATTATAATCATGAAACAAACTTCTATTTGCAAGATTTTGTATGAATGTGACACTTGCGAGTTACCTTCTATGTGGTGCAGGTAGATTCAGGAATTTAAGCCGAAGGGCAGATCAGCTTGGCAGTTCACTGCTAGACGCTACTGCATTAGCGCATCAGATATCAACATATGTATCAACATCTAAATTAATATAGTTGAAGTCTATGACTATGACTGGGACTCATTAACTTCAACAGGTATATTATGTTCTCCACACCTTTAATTTTGAAAATCCTTGGGCTAATCTGGTATGACATGCCTATTTAATCCCCATTTTTTTTATTTTTTATGGTTAACATTCCATGAAGACTTGCCACAACAGGGAAAAAAAGATAGTGTTTTACACCTTACTATTGTAAATGAAAGGAAATGGTGTTTTACACCTTACTTCTTTTATACATATTTATCATATCTTTGTTTTGTTCATCTGCCATTCCGTTTCTAGTCATCAGATTATTTTTCCGTATTATAATGATTTTAATGTTCTATGGTGCAGTTCATAGACAGTAGATATGCCTTTTATTTATGCACTTTATATGTTTGTGTGTTTGTCCAACCCAAAACGACAATGTCCGTATTTTGAAACAAACTAATCTATCTCTAACATTATTGTAAATAATATAGTCATGATTAACGTAGATTGATATTGTTCAAGAGATTTATAACCTTCTGCTACTGAGCATGGTGCTGCCGAGTAAGTTTTAATAAATCTACCTAGAGTTTGATTTCTGGCTCATATTTGGACACAGTGTGCAACATGATGAGGATTAACGTATCTGTCACAAAAGGTCTTTATCACTGATTGTAATGATTAAGAAAATCCCAAAAGATATTGATCCCAACCACCACACTTAATTAGAACATGTTCATTTCCCTCTTTTTATGCCTATAGTTAATTTTGAGTATTCCTTTTTTGACAGTTGAGTACATGTCCACGTGCTTACTCTTGCTTTTGAACCAACTTTTTGTGATACAATCTCATAAACATATACATCAAATAGTAAATTCAAATACTTTGATTAGAGTGTTTTGTTAGAGTTGCAAAAGATTATGGGTTCCATATCTTATTTTTCTTGACTTGCATATGTTTAAACTGTTCTAAAAAAAATCAGTAGAAACTTTAGGCTCAGTGTAGATAACCCATAATGCAGATTTGACTTCATTAGGATCTTGATGGGGATAGCTAGGGTTGGGTTTATTTGGAGATGCGAAACTAAATATTCATTTTCTAAAACTAAAATTGCGAGTGAAATTGTCATACGAAGTCATCTAAAAAACGTGATGGGTGCTGCATGGCTTTCCAATATTGTTTTTTTTTTTTTAATGAATTTCAAGTAAGTTTAAGTGAGGAAGTGATGACATCCGATCAAAGGCAAATGTGTTAGTCTCTCTATCCGCATGATAGTCTAATTTCCCCTTTTTGTTACTTTACAAAGTTTGTCCCATTTCGAAAATTAGGTCTTCAAAACCACTCAGTTTCCAAAACTTACAATGTCTGTAAAGTCAAACGAGACTATCATTTTGGGACGGATGTAGCATATAAGAAGGAATATCTTTTAGTCTTACACTTCCAATGTCTTGCAAAGTTAGTTTTACTTTATTTTTCATCATCTTAAAGATGTAGGGAAAAAACAATGATCTCAATGAAATTTTAATACTCATTATTATTATTTGAGTGGGGAGGGGGGGTTGTGTTTAAGTATATTTGCTTTTTTTTGTCGCATTGCCTACGAATATGTTTTTTTTTTTTGGGTAAAATAACTTGGCAGTAGGTTTTAAATTGGTATCAATTTGTTGTTTTTACAATACTCATTAATTTTGTGTCAGTCAATCCAATCCATTACTGGATTCTTATTTTTGATTGAAAAAAAATAAGGATGGGGGAATTATTTATTTTGTGAAGGTTTGCAATATTGATGAAACATTGAGGGTAGAACTTGGTTCGACCATTGGAATTACGCTGGTGAATCCTGGCTTGATTCAGTCGAAACCGACTAAAGGAAAATTCATGAACAATGATGGCAAAATGGTAGTAGATCAAGAACTAAGGGATGTAAGTTGTTAAGTTTCGAGATGTTGATCAAATCTGTTGAATCTCTATGCTGCGTTGGGTAGTCTTTCCCTTCTCGATTTGGCTTAACAACTAGATTATTGTTGTGCCACGATGAATGGTAATGGGGAGCATTGCATGTTAAATGAAGGTCATGACTTCAGACAAAATGGTAGGTCTGGGAAAAAGAAAATCAAAGGCGGCAGTTAGGTTGGTCGAAATTTGACATACAGGTCTGATCATTGTGCTTTTTTTTTTTTTTTTTTTTTTTGCACCAAGTAGGCTATCGTTGACATACATATCATAGTTGGGTGTTGTTTGCTTCAGTGCTTTTGCAAAATTATCTTGGTCTTTGTAAATTTATCTGATAATTTGAACATGTGCACTTCACTATAATGCTCCTATTTCTTGGATTAGTACATTGGTTTACGTAACCTTAATATTCAACTCAATTGCAGATTTGCTGGCCTACTTTATTGGTTCTTAAATTAGCTCTAAGCAATTGAGATTTGGAAGCAGCTGGCGATAAGGTAATTTATTCATCATGTTTTTGGGTAAAAGATTGGTTTTATTAGCAAATGGACTTTTTGTTACTCATTCAATAGCTTACTCTATATTTTCGCAGCCGAGATGAAATTGAAGAGGGGTTAGAAAACTTGATTTTTTTATAGTTATTTTGGAACAGAGGGAGTACGTAGAAGGCATAGTCGGGTACATTGAGACTTTAGGAAATAGAAAGATTAATTAATTACGTCAAGCTTAGAAGCTTGCCGAAGGAGCCAAGTAATTATGATAGGAATAATAGTAGTGTATATGTTTGCTCATTTTATAGGATTAGTATTGTTTGTTCTGCTAGTTTTATTTTGATTGAAATGAGATATTTTATTTCACATTTTGATTTTAGTTTCTTGCTTTTATGTTGAGTGAATCATAGTACTCCCTCTGTCTCAGAAAGATAATCCCACTTTTTTCGTTGTTACTACGAGGGAACCTTGAGCAATTATAAAAGCTACTTATAATAATGTTAATGTCAATCTAAAAATTGGTATTAATACTCCCTCCGTCCCGAGTAAGAGTCCTACCTCCCATTTGCACGGAACTTAAGAAATGATGGAAGTAAAGTAGGTGTTGTGAGTGTAAAAGTAAAGTAGGAGAGAGAATAAGTGGGAGAGAATAGTAAGTTGATTGGTGTTGTGAGTATAAAAGTAAAGTAGGAGAGAGAATGAGTTGGATGGATAGTAAAGATTCTTTGTCATTTTAGGAAAGAGACTCTTACTCTGGGACGTACCAAAATAGAAAGTAGGACTCTTACTCTGGGTCGAAGGGAGTAGTATTTATAATGGTGTTTCAAAACAATTTCAAAATTTTCATTAGAATAATTAAAAGTAGCCTTATTTATTGCTCAAAGTTTCTTCGTAATAACCATGAAAATAAGGGGGATATCATTCTGGGACAGAGAGAGTATTATAAAGTGTGTTTCATGTCATTGGTGTTCCACAAATTGGTTTAGATATTTTTCATTGATTTAATTCATATGTGAGTGAACCATTACAAAATTCATGGATCAATAAGAAGAAAAAAAGCCATGACTGCAATTTGGACCGGAGGCAGAGAATTCTTCATAAGATGAAGTATCTCTCTCACCCTGTTTTTTTTTTTTTTTTTAGATTGTAATCAGTTTGTTTTTTATGTACTGAAATAGGTTTATCATTTCCAACCTATGTTAATGGTTACTGCGATATAGTAGTTACTTTTATCACGAATTTTGATGCTTCTAATCTTCACAGTTTTTGTATATGTAATTTTGATTTCCGTCTTTTTTGTGCAAACAATGTCTCGTGCATCGCACGGGAGTAACACTAGTAAGGTAAAATAACAAAACAATTAATATTCTTACCAACACAATGGTAGAATAATCCAAAAGAGCCATCTCCACCTCGAACCAGGGAGATCATCCCGCTCTGGAGACCACACAGCTCTCCCGGTTGTAACAAACATGTAGACGTGCTGTACAGTCATAGAAACTAATAGCGTGGCAACTGAAATGTAAGCGCACACAAAGGTAGAAGTCGAGAATGTAAAAGCCTCTAAGGGGTCAACCAAATCCTCCATATATTAGATTAAGTCGGGCTACTTTATGATGAAGAGGTGACTTGAGAGTTGAGTTGCCATCGGTCATTTCACAAATTAGTATGAACCACTTCCTTCTAATATTCGTCTTATAGTTTGTAAATTTATATTTAATTTTCATCACTCATTTCACAAATCATATACTCCCTCCGTTTCAGCACAAATGAGACTTCTTTCCCTTTTGGGTCGTCCCACTCAAACTCAAAGTGAGACTGTCCAAAACGGAAATGTTTCAACCCTACTCATTCTCCCACTTTATTTTCCACCACTCAATTTATTCAACCAACACTACTATTTATCATATTCATTCTCTTTCTTCATTTTTCACCACTCAATTTATCCAACTAACATTACTATTTATTCCACTCATTCTCTTCATTTTCTACCAAAAATTTACTAATTTTTCTTAATTAGTGTGAAAACTCCTCTAGTCCTACTTGTGCTGGGATGGGACGGAGGGAGTATATACTTTTTCAACTTTAGCACATAAAATGTACTTTATGTGCACTTTAAATGCAATTTATATGCACAATGCATACATTGCAAACAAATAGTCAAATCATTCTAGCAAAGCTCAAAGTACTTTGACATCACTTATATATATATATATGTGTGTGTGTGTGTGTGTAGGTGCTCAAATGAGAACCTAAATATCGTGAAAACCGTGAGAACTTAATGTATCCAATGATGTATCCAAGTGCACATTAGATACATTAGTTTTTACCTAATGTATCTAAGTAATGTATCTAATGATGTATCCAAGTAAAGTAATGTATCCAATGATGTATCCAAGTGAACCATTGAATACATTAGTTTTTTACCTAATGTATCCAAGTTCTCACGGTTCTCACGATATTTAGGTTCTCACATGATCACGACTCTCTCTCTCTCTCTCTCTCTATATATATATATATATATATTCACTCTGTTCCAAATAAGTTGAAACATTCATTTTGAAGTTGTGAAATTAAGGATACTAATATTATATTAAGAATTAAAGGTAGCGAGGAAGAGAGAGAAGTAGTGTGGAAGAAAAGAGAATGAGTGGAGAATAATGAGTGGTTGGGAGGAGGAGAGAGAATGAGTGGATGAACATTATTAGTTTTAGGTGTTTAATTATGAGTGTTTGTAATCCCCATATAAGGACCTTACTATTTTTGATTAATACACAAAATATTTATTAACTTGTTTCAAATAATAATCTTTTGGTGATTACCACAAATTAAGCCTATGATATTGACGCTCGAACATCTTTACAACACAATCATGTTCCTCTAATCTATATAAACATACCTTGAATATTTCAAAAAAAAAAAAAAAAAAAGGAGTTAAACTAAGACGTAGCTGAGAAACTCCGGCAGCCACCGCCTGACGGATTTTTCCTGTAGCTACTGACAAACAGGTAACAATCCTCCGACTAAATTTAGTTCAATTCCAGTCGGAATTTAAATTCGGAACCAAGGGAGACGGCGTCGGGCGGTTCGCCGGTTCTAGGTTGGGGTGGGTTGAGGGAAATGATATTTGTTTATTCATCACACTAGGGACTAACCCGTGCTTCGCACGAGTGTGTTTTCTTTTGTGCGTGGCTATTTATAATTATATTATATAATTATTTAATATTTTAAATAAATATAAATAAATTTAAAGATACATATAAATCTACTTGTGATTTTTTAATAATAGTGGAAATAATTTTAGTTACTATTGTATAAAATAGATATTAAGATTTGTTAACAATAATTTTATAAATTTTAAAAAATTTACTTCGCTTGTCCTATAATGATGTCAATTTTTATTCTTGATTGATCGATTGAGAAAATAATGTTTTAATTATAGTTAACATCATAGTAATCATGAGTTTAAATAGTAAAGATAATGGTTACTTTAGTAGTACTCTCTCCGTCTCAGAGTAAGAGTCCTACCTCTCAAATGCACAGAGAATAAGAAATGGTGGAAGTGATTTAAGTATTGTGAGTGTAAAAGTAAAGTAAGAGAGATAATAAGTGGGAGGGAATAGTAAATTGATTGATGTTGTGAGTATAAAAGTAAGGTATGAGAGAGAATGAGTAAGATGAATAGTAAAGATTATTTGCTATTTTAAGAAAGAGACTTTTACTCTAGAATGTACCAAAATAGAAAATATGACTCTTACACTGAAACGGAGGGAATAACTTTTATCGTAAATAATAAGTTAAAGTAATAGTTACTATATATAGTAACTATTACTAATAATAGTAATTGTATTTCAAAAAAAAATACTAATAATAGTAATAGTTACAATATACTATTGTAACTATTCTGATTAGTTAATATTATTGTTAATAATAGTTACTTTTATAGTAACTATTACACTTAACTAATATTACTAATAGTAATAATTATGTTATATAATTAACTATTACAATTAACTAATACTATTAATAGTAATAGTTACCTTATATAATAACTTTTATATTTAACTAATACTATTAATAGTGATAGTTATCTTATATAGTTAACTATTATAGTTAACTAATACTATTAATAGTAATAGTTACACTTTATAGTAACTATTATACTTAACTTATACTATTAATAGTAATAGTTATCTTATATAGTTAATTATTATAATAAGCTAATACTATTAATAGTAATAGTTAACTAATATAGTAGCTATTACAATTAAGAAATACTATTAGCTAATAAGAGAAAAATGAAAAGTCACCTAATTAAAATGCTATGGATGAGAAAAATTAGAGAGGTAGATTATCAATGTATTGATCTTATTTAATAATGACTTGAGTGTTCTTGTGTGTGGGAGTGACGGAAGAGAAACGAAACGTTGGATAGTTAGGGATTTAATTGAGTGAAATTAGCGAGAAAATAGAGGTAGTAGAATGTAAAAAAAGAGTAGATGAGTTGGACTAATTAAATGAAGGAGGGATATAAGGGGTAGATGTGTCCAAAAACAACAGTAACTGGATAAATCGGTGGTTTCTAACCGGTCAAAATCATGAAATCGTTAACCGGTCTAATGATTTCCAGTTTGTTTTATGACAAAATCGGTTTTTTTTCTTCAGTTCTAGTCGGTTTTTTATTCAGTCAGTTTTGTAAACAAAAATGGCTTCATCTCAACATAGAAGCAAGGAACATGTTGATTCTTCCTCCCTTAACCAAAATCTTTATGATCTTGAACGACCATTTTCCCAAAGTGAGGAAAATATGGAAGAAAATGTTGTTTAAAGTGGTGGTGGTAGTAGGGGCGACGTCGTGGTAGTATAGGGGCGACGTCAAATTAATTTAATTTACCTTATGCTTTGTACTTTTAGTTATTGAACCCTCAATAATTTGTTTTATTTAACATGATGTTTTATGTTTTCAATTTGTTTGTCAAACTTTGGTCATGCATTACTATTTAACGGGGGGAAAATTAATTGGGTTAGCGACAGTGATTGTGGACACAATAAAAAATAAGTTGGATGGGTTGCTTGAAAATAATGAGTTTGGTGATTAAATCTTTTTTAAAAAATGAAGTTGAGTACTCTCTTCGTCCGAAAACGATGTTCGAAAAAAAATGTTTTAGAATAAATTTCTTCTCAAAAAATATTTATATGTAAATACTTAACAATTAAAATGTACTTTATGTGCACTTTAAATGCAATTTATATGCACAATGCATACGTTGCAAACAAATATTCAAATCATTCTAGCAAAGCTCAAAGTACTTTGACAGCACTTTATGAATAGTGTTATGGACAAGATTGTCCATAACACTATTCATCATTTTCCATTTAAAGAATAAAGCAACTAACAACCTTAAGGTGAGTCATACTAAAAAAGGAAAGTAAAAACCTTAAACTGGACGAAGATAGTATTACTATAGTCATAATCATGGAGGGTTTTTAGTAAGGTGAACAAATCACCAATGTCTTTGGAAGAAAGCTTAGAAAGGCTGAACAAAGTAATCAGTTGTTTGGCCCTTTTTATTTTTGTTTAATCTTTTCGGGTTTTGACATTATATCAACAAGACATGAATAAATTCTATTTATTCATATACATATACAGTATTTTTTTGCTCAACAAAAGGAGGGAAAGGGTTGGGAGTTGAGCAATCTGAATAGAGCGGGTGAGAGGTGTTGTGCTTTGATGAGACGGATTTTACATATTTATTTCCTAGGATATTATGATTTTAAACTATGATTTTTATATATTTTAGATAGTTATTATGTAATTTTGGGGCCTAGATATATTTTTGGGGCTTATTTATATCGGGAGTATTTTAGTGTTTTTATATTTTTACCCGATGTAAATTTATTTTTGAATTAAAAGAATTCTCAAAATATACGAAAGAAAGTCAATTGGGATGGAGATGTAGTGGATTAACATTTGTGAAGAAATGAGAGAGATAGAGCCCAAGCAAGAAATGCCAAAGAAAAGATAAGGAAGAAGCCCAGCAGAGGAGAGGTGGCCCAACCCAGATCAAGACAATCCAGCCAGATTAACAAGGCCTAAGGCGGTGGCCCACTTAGGCCCAAAACGCATGGAAGGCAAAGCTATCAGCACGTATGCTAAAGGCGTGATCACGAGTCGGGACAGAGCGGCACGAGTCGGGCGGACTGGCACGATTCGTGAAGGCGCAGGAGAAAACGCACATACCAAGTGCGCTTTTGACTGTTCCAGACGAGTGATGCAGGAACTGGCGCGTGGGCGAGACGAGAAGCTGAGAGTGAGCGCGCGTGGGAGCGCGTGAAGCCGTCCTTTTCAGCAGTTTTTCTTTATTTTCCTTTATTCCTTTATTCCTTTTATTCTTTTTAATCCTTATTAATTTAGGACTTTGTTTTAGGTATAAAAACTAGGTTTTCTTTTGTTGTTTTTCATTCTAGAATACAATATTTTTAGATCTAGGGTTTCATTTTTTTTCCATGGAGATTCATAAGCTTCATATGAGGAACTAAAACCCAAGCTTTGGGTTTGAATCATGAACCCTTTTTATCAATTTGAGGTATTTTTCTTTTCAATCCTTTTATTCCTATTCATAATTTTATTTGTGCTTAATCTATATTTATTGCTAGGGTTTTAGACTTGATCAATCTAATTGCTCCGGTTAATTTATCTCTGCTAGAATTCTCTATTTACTGTGCCAGTGTAGAAATTCATAAGTAGCATATTTACGATTTATGCATGTGCCATGGTAAATTGTGAAGTGGGTAAAATTAGATGATTATCTGTGTGAAATAATCATAGAAAGCATTTTTGATCTTAGTTTCTTAAATCTTGAATCGATTAATATTGCGATCTAGACTGTGTCAGTTAGATTAATTTATTAATTAGGGTTTCTAGTGAGTGTGCCACTACTAGTAACTATTCTGAAAGAAGAAACAAAGATTGAAATAAATCTCGTGATCAGGTGAATAGGGTAAAAAGTGAAAAGAGATATCAATGATAATTGAATAATTAGGTGGGGACGGAATCAAATCCAAAGTGCTTCTAAATTATTGTTTTTGCTCATAGTTAGTTTAATTTCTGTTTTTAGGATAGTTAATTTAAATCAAATTATTCCCCCAATCTTGTCAAGTGACAATTACGTAAATAAATAACCGTTCTTCGTGGATCGATTCTGGACTTTCCCTAGCTATATTTTTAGAACCTAGTCCAGGTTTAATTTGTAGGTGCGCGATTTAGCCTATCAAATTTTGGCGCCGCTGCCGGAGAACGGTGTTTATTTGTTTATGTTCTTATTGTATTTTAAGTTTATTTTTTTCTTTTTCTTTTTATTTTTATTTTTAGTTTAGTTGGATTAATTTTTATTATCGGTTTGTAAAATTTTTATTTTCATTTATTCTTTAGTGTGGTACCTTGTAAGGTCCACACCCATTCTACTGACGAGTTGCTTATAAGTCTTGATACAGAATGGCAGCCCAAACATTGAGACAGATGACTGCCCCGAACTGGAACGAGCAACCACATGCCGTTTCATTCCCTACTCTGCCTGATGGGGTCACATTTGAGTTAAAATCGGGTTTGTTGAGCCACTTACCGCATTTCACTGGAATGCCCGGAGAGAACCCGAATCAGCACATAACCCAGTTTGTGCAAATTTGTCAGAGTATGAAGCCGGTTGCAGTTCCCATTGAGCACCTTTTATTAAGAGCATTTTCTTTCACTCTGAAAGATGATGCTAGTACGTGGTATTATCACTTGCCACCCAATAGTATCACAACATGGCAGCAGATGAATGAGGTGTTTCTTGATGAGTTCTTTCCTCCAGATCAGATCAATGTGATGAAGCGGGACATTAGCAACATGGAGCAGAGAGCTGATGAGACTTTGTATGAGTATTATAACAGGTTCCATAAGCTATGCAGGAGTTGTCCGTATCATGGATTTGACGATGAACAGTTGATAGTATATTTCTATGGGGGTTTGACAGTCATGGATAAGCGGTTGGTGGATTCTTGCTGCGGGGGCAGTATACTCAACAAGACGACTGAGGAGGCTAAAGAGATTATAGATGAGTTGGCTAAGAGTACTCGGACACATGGCAAGAGGTCGAGTTTCAGACAGGTCAGTGCTGCGAATTCTAGTAGTAATGTGACAAATAAGCTTGAGACAGATGTTGAGGACCTTAAGGGGATGATGAGACAGTTGTTAATGGGTCCACCACAGAGTCAGCAGTATCATACTAATCTGTATAATCAGTACAGACCGCCATATGTGCAGCAGCAGCAGTATCAGAGTAACCCTCCGGGACAGTGTACTGATGATATGATTCACTCCTTAGCACAGTCAGTGAGCATGATGAATAGTAATTTCCAACAGTATCAACAGATGACCGATGTGATTATTGGTAATCTAGAGATACAAATGGGACAAATAGCTGATGCGGTTGGGAGACTAGAGGCTAGAGAGGCAAAGAAGGTATATTCTAGAACAGAACCGAACCCTAAGTAGAGTACATGTACCATGACTTTGCGTAGTGGTAAGGAGATTGGGAAGGAAGTTGTACCGAAGGAGACAGTGATTGAGGTTGAGCAGGTTGTGCCTGAGGAGAAGACCCCGGAGGAGGAGAAGAAAGCTACACCAGAGCCCACAGTTTTTGAGCTGGATGTTCCATTTCCTGAGGCATGGAAAAGATCGAGAGAACATGAGCCTGACAAGGCTATCTTTGACACTTTCAAGAGGATTGAGGTAAACATCCCATTTTTAGACTTGTTGCAGACTGTCCCGAGATATGCCAAATTCCTTAAAGCGCTGTGTACATTGAAGAGGGATCAGAAGGCGAGGAGTCAGAAAAAGGTGAAGATGAAAGAGCATGTGTCCGCAGTCTATCATAAGAAGATGCCCAAGAAGTGCAGTGATCCGGGTATGTTTGTTATTCATGTGTCTTTGGGTGATGATTCTGAGCATATGGCGATGCTTGACTTGGGTGCTTCAATCAATGTCATGCCTTATGCATTGTTTGAAAAGCTCAAGTTGGGACCCTTACAGGTTACTAGGGTTGTTATTCAGTTAGCAGATAGATCTAATGCATACCCTAAAGGGAAAGTTGAGGATGTTTTGATCCGGGTTCGTAAGTTCATTTTTCCTGCTGATTTTTATGTTTTGGAGATGGATACGGATCCTAAGGCTCCCATTCTGTTAGGGAGGCCATTTATGTCTACGGCTCATACTAAGTTAGATGTGACGAATGGTTCATTAACTATGGAGTTTGATGGGGATTTAAAGGAGTTCAATATTTTTAACTTCAAGAAAGACCCTAAGGATGCCGTGGTTTGTGTTTTATGGATGTAGTAGAGCCAAAGGTAGATGATGTGTCCAAGGTTTGTAGAGGGATTGATGATGTGAAGACTGATTTGGAGATACCGGTGGTAAAACATGCACCAAGAAAGGTGAAGAATCTTCCTGAGCACCGAAAGCATGCATTTGGAAATTTGCGTGCATCACCAAAATGGTGAAACTTGAAATGGGACGGAGGGAGTATAAAATAAAATTAAAGTGGTGGGGTATAGGATGATGAGTGGGAAAAGTGTTGAATGGGGGATTAAACAAACCATTGTAGGGTGTTTTGTTGAATGAGTGTTGAATGGATGAGTTGGAAGAGAGAGAAGCTGATGTGGAGTGATAAAGTGGGTGTTGAATGGAAATTTGTTGTGAAACCATTGTAGATGGTCTGAGGTACGTAGAATTGCCTCAAACAAAACCCAGCCCTCCCCTCATTCTCACACACACTCTCTTTCTCTCTCACACACAAACCACTTTCTTTCTCTATCTCTCCAGCCCACCGCCTCCCCCCTATTCCGGCCGACGAACTTCCCTGTTCCCGGCGAACTATCCGGCGAACTTTCTTCCCCTGCTTCGACCTTCTTTGGCGAACTTTCTCTCCAATCCAACTCCTGCTGCTTCTCCTTTCTCCGGCGCCCATCTTCCCCGTCGCCGTCGCCGGCTCCACGTCTTCTCCGACAAAGCTCCGTCTCCGGTGAAAGTGCTCACCCCAGATCTGTTCTTAAAGCGGGCCAGATAACAACAATACCCAACTACAGTCCTCTTCAAAACTTGAAATAAAGAATAAAATGTCAAGATTGCCAAATAAAAAATATTGTTGTTGTTGCTACCAGAAAAAATGATTATCCTCAGCAGCAACAAAAATGATAGTCTAGCTTTGGGATTCGGCTCCTTTCTCTGAGTAAAACCTACACACAAGAACACACGTAAACTGAGCCGGGGGCTTTCCGGCTAAAGCCCCTCCGGCGTAAGAATCAGTCCACGGAGAAGAAAATCAAGTACTCAAAAGAAAATGTGCTCAGTGTGTACTTAGGACGTACCTCTGGAATGAATGTGATTTTCCCTTTTATACTTTGATGTAACGTGCCAAACGCATGCTAGGATCCACGTGCCTTCGGCCTCTCAACGCATGTGATGCTCGTGATATAAATACAGTTGTCCACCTTTGATTGGTATGCACAAATATCAACACAGGACGTTAACTCTGACAAATCTGTTACAATCATAACAGATTCTATGGGTCCCTCCAGCACGCAAGTCACGCCTAATAAAGTCTTTCCCGGATTTATCAATATGGCGACATTCAAGTCGCTCATCTCCCAAAGCCCCTTCTCGCCACGGCTTGATGATGGGCTTAATTGCGAATGAGTCATTATACCAAGGCCCAAAACACTAAATTGGACTCCTCATCTTGATAGTTATAAGTCCCACCCAAACTAAAATAATATTAATGCAAAATAATTATTTTAGGTAACATCAGAAGCCCCCAATTTCGAGATGTAATCCATTCATGGTTTCAGCGAGAAATTTTCTTAAATTGCCTCTTAGAAAAATAATTAATTTATAATTTTTTTTTAATTAAAAATATAAGTTACTTATAAATGTTTTTCCGCCTCATAAAACTTTATTATTAAACGAAGAAAAAGAGGGAGAGTTTTTGAAATTACCTTTATGACCCTTGTTGAGGGGATCTCACTAAACCCCCAGACCTATAAAACTCCCAAAACCTTTGAGTTTTACTTCATCATCTTCCAAAATTTAGACTTTTCTCCCCCAAAACCCTACATTCTTATCTTTCTGATTTTATCCGATTTCTCCAGTTAATCGCCGGAAACTTGCTCAGAAGTTGATTTTATTTCATCATTACTTTTCAATTTTTGAATTCGCCGGTGGATTTTTGGGTTTCTTTCCTAGCTCGCCTTTGAACCTCACATATTCATCACTCGTTCTTCTGATCTTTGCCGCGTCTATCAGGTATCCTCTTCTCGATTGTCTTTACATTCTCGCTTTTTCTGTTCAATTCTTTCCTGTTGAATGGCGAGAACTAAGATGTGTGTTAGGAAAATCAGATTTGGTCGATGCAATAAATCCGGTGGTTTTTATAAAAGAGATAGAGGGGAGTGGATAAGGATGCCCTTAGAAGAGTTGAAAAGTATCATGATTTCTAATGAAGTTGATTTCGCCATTATAAACGCGCTTGAGCTAAAAGGCCGCTCTGTTATGAATAGAGCGGCTCCTATGTCGCATACTTTTTTCAATTCTCGAGATCTTTGTCAACATATTTGTAACATATACCATAAATCTATGGGGGATAATGTTGTAAGTTCGGTGTCTCCTAACTTGACCCCAAAAGGTCTTCATAATCAAACTCTCTTTTCTCCCCTTGATTCAGGCGGGATGTCTAATAAAGCTTCTTTGCCGCCCCAACCTGATTCTTCAAATCCAACGAGTGAATCTTCCTCCCGTAGTACCGCTGACCATAATAATCCAGGTCCATCCTCTGTTAATAGAGATATCAATAAAGAGGTTAATGCTTCCCAACCCGCTTTGTCACTTGTTCGGCATCCTATCACGCCTTGGCACACCAAATACGGGATAGATCATGTGAATTATCGCATAGAGCCATTTGAAGGAGATACTTCCCTGAAAGTGGCGAGAAAACGAGAAGATGGGGTAATCGTTTATCCTTCTCAGTTAGAAGCGGGACTTAGGTTTCCCATAGATCCTTTTATTAGCCATATTCTTCATGAACTCCAAGCAGCTATTATTGAGCTTCATCCTAATGCCATCAGGATAATAACTTGTTTCATAGTGGTTTGTAGGGCCTTATGCCGGGAACCTTCCCTTCCTTTCCTTGCTTATTTCTTTTTAAGTTACAAATATAAAACCAAGTTTGATGACGGGTCCTCAGAGGCAATAATGTCTTTAAAATACAGACCTGGAATCAAAATTTTTACTCCTCTTCCCGACAAAGTTCACAACTGGAAAGAAAACCCTTTGTTCGTTACTTCTCGCTCAGGATGGACTCACCCTTGTTATCTTCGCCCCTTAAAAACATCCTTTGGTAAAAGGAAGCCTTTAAATGATGATGAAAAAAGGATGAAGGCCCGGATTTTGGGGATTTTCTCAAACATTCTTAATTTTCCAAATGCCAAAATATCATGGTAGCAAATTTTGCGGGATAGGAATTTATTATGTAAAGTTGGTCTCTCTGATATTTTTCCACTTGTGGAAAAATATCGTTTGTGCGGGAAATTCATTCTGATGGGTCCCTATACGTTATCCTACTTGTTATGCCGGATGGGAAATTCATTCTAAGGGTTTGTTATCTTTTGAATGTCGCTTGTGCGGGATTCCTGGGCAACATTGTCCTGCCATGCATAACGTTTTAAGTACGTTTTCTCAATCTTATACTTTATCTATTTATTTTTCATATCACTCTTTCATTTTTCAAATCATGTTAATACATCATTTTTTCTTCAGGGCAAAGGAAAATGAGTTCTGGTTCTCGCCATAATGCTAACTTGACTTCCGAATCACTTCGTCGGTGAGTATCTGAGACTCGTGCTAGAGATCTGGGTAATCTTTCAGAAGATTTAGACTTGCCTGTTTCTAATAGCGGGAAAGATGTTGATGTCATTCTTGCCGCTAAAGCCGAAGCCGCCCTTGCCCGTAAGTCGGCCGCTAGGTCATTGAAAAGAAAAAGGAGAACTCAAGAAATTGAAGAGGATGAAGGATCAGAAAGAATTTCCCCCATTGCTCCATCTCAAACGCCAAATGAGCCCCCTGTTAACAATTTCCCTTCTGACTCTTCAACAAGAATTGTTGATGATGAAACTTTGAATCAGGCCCCTTCCAATCCCAATATTTCTAATGTCGCAGGTCATTCTGATGATGTCGAAGATCTTTTTAATGACACTTTGGGGGAGCATCTTGCTACTGAAGATTTTAGCAATGATGATCGTGCCCACTCTTTTTTACCACCATCGGTTTCCATGAATCTCCCTTAAAATATTGGTAAGGCGAGTTGGTTGCAAAATGACTTTACCAAGCCTTCTGACTCTGAAGCCCTCAGATTACTTAATGAGGAAGCCATTAACAGATCAGCGCCCTTAAAAGGCTTGATTACCTCACCACTTGATGATCCTGATATTATTTTTGTTGTGCGGCTTTGAAACGAGCCGCCGATACATTGCAAGTTGATCGTATGGTAGACCGTGATAATGATGACCTCTATTGTGCAGCAGGGGTTAACTTTTCTTTGGTATGCTTTGTTTAATTTCATAGTTCTTACCTCGGGATTATTTGCTACGTCTCATTCTTTATCATTTTTCCTTGCTGCAGTTGGGCAGTTCTTTGACAGCTTACCATTTCAAATTTCGACGTCTTACCTCTCAACTGAATGATAATGAGGAATTATTGCGCAAGGCTTCCAAAGTTCATGAGGGTTTGACTAAGAAATTGGGCCGGCGGGATGCCACCATCAAAGAACTCCAACGCTCTAATGAAGATTTGCGAAAAAGCCTTGAGGAAAGAAAGATTTGCAGGAGGAACTTGAGGCGGTTAAGACTGAATTTGATGCCGCCAAAAAAGATCATCTAGCTAGCATTGGTCTTTTAACTGGTGATAATCAACGTTTAAAGGATGACAACCAACGTTTGCAAGATGAGAATCAAAACATCAGAACCGAGCTTGCCACCCAAGTTGAAGCTTTGAAATACACAAAAGAACAGGCCTCTATTGCCCTTGCTGAATCCATGGAGGTTGGTGATCAATCTATCTTACAGGTGATGCGAGCTGCTGCTGCTGATCGTGAAGATATTCCCGCCATCACTATTGAGTGTTTGGCCAAATGGGGTTCAGAGACTATCTATAGTGAGCATTCTCGCCAAGGTCATTCTCTTGTTCCTTATTCTTTGGAAGAGCTTAAGAATTTAAGAGGTGAAGATGTTCTTTTCAAACGTTCCAAATGGACTCCTCCCCCAATTCTTGAACCAAATGCTGTCACTTTGTGGGAATCATTATGTGAGGAAAAGAGTGCCGCACTTGACACTGCCCGGGAAGCCATTCTTCCAATCTCCAAAGAAGATCCTTCTGCAAGTTCTTAGTTTATCAATGCTTTTGCCTTCCTATCTTTAGTTTTGTTCCTTTTTGATTTTCGACTTGTGGACTTTAATCCTCTTGTTACACTTTGCATTATGTTTACCTATTTGAACAGGTGTACTTCTGGTTCTGTAATGACTTATTCTGTATATTTACTATTATACTCCTCTTTGAAAAGGAATTTGTCTTTAGTCAATCTCGCTTTTTCAATTTCGCTTTCTTTTACTTTTGTTCTACTTGTAGCTTTAAGGCACGTAGTATAAGCCATGTTTTTACTAGTTTTATTTGGCACCTCATTTTGTTTATATCCTTCATCTTACAATATGTAGGTCACCATATATAGTTCGGACACTTCCTTTATTTCCCGTAATGCATATGCTGCCATATATAATGGGCATTCCTTCATTTCCTGTAATGCATATGCCGCCATATATAATGGGCATTCCTTTCATATCTCGTACAAATAACATTTGCTTTTAAAGGTTTATACAAGTAACCTTTAAAAAATTTCACATCTGGCAAATGTTTATACAAGTAACATTTGCTTTTAAAAAGTTTATACAAGTAACCTTTAAAAAAATTTCACATCTCGCAAATGTTTATACAAGTAACATTTGCTTTTAAAGGTTTATACAAGTAACCTTTAAAAAATTTCACATCTCGCAAATGTTTATACAAGTAACATTTGCTTTTAAAGGTTTATACAAGTAACCTTTAAAAAAATTTCACATCTCGCAAATGTTTATACAAGTAACATTTGCTTTTAAAGGTTTATACAAGTAACCTTTAAAAATTTTCACATCTCGCAAATGTTTATACAAGTAACATTTGCTTTTATAGGTTTATACAAGTAACCTTTAAAAAAAATTCACATCTCGCAAATGTTTATACAAGTAACATTTGCTTTTAAAGGTTTATACAAGTAACCTTTAAAAATTTTCACATCTCGCAAATGTTTATACAAGTAACATTTGCTTTTAAAGGTTTATACAAGTAACCTTTAAAAATTTCCACATCTTGCAAATGTTTATACAAGTAACATTTGCTTTTAAAGGTTTATACAAGTAACCTTTAAAAATTTCCACATCTCGCAAATGTTTATACAAGTAACATTTGCTTTTAAAAGGTTTATACAAGTAACCTTTAAAAAAAATTCACATCTCGCAAATGTTTATACAAGTAACATTTGCTTTTAAAGGTTTTTACAAGTAACCTTTAAAAATTTTCACATCTCGCAAATGTTTATACAAGTAACATTTGCTTTTAAAGGTTTATACAAGTAACCTTTAAAAAAAATTCACATCTCGCAAATGTTTATACAAGTAACATTTGCTTTTAAAGGTTTATACAAGTAACCTTTAAAAATTTTCACATCTCGCAAATGTTTATACAAGTAACATTTGCTTTTAAAGGTTTATACAAGTAACCTTTAAAAAATTTCACATCTTATTCAAATTTTTAAGCCAGTGACGGTAATATAATCATGATTAGGCACGTCCTTTCAAGACCCGTATCAACTCCCTATGCGCCGGTTGCTTTCCATAATGGCGAGGGGTTCTTGACGTTTGATAACCCCATCTATCACTTCATATTAATGGTTTTTCACTCTCCATTATTTCTTCCTCACTTCACCCCCTCATATTTCCTCGGCTATTTAAAGGCCACCCTTGTCATTTTCTTTTCCAAGTTTCAACATCACCCTTCTTTCTTAGATATGTCTTCGAGCTCCACTAACCTGCAAGACCATGATATGGGTGGGTGGGATTCTGATGCCACCTATCCGCCTTTACCCCCTACACCACCTGAGCCTTCTCCGACAAATAGCAACGCAACGCCTAAATCTCCCGTCGTTATTTCCAGCGATTCCGACGATTCAATTCCGTCCAACGACCGTTCATCCCATCCGGATGAGGATGAAGAGGAAGAGAATGAAGGGGATGAAAATCTTGTTGTTCCAGTTGAAGATGTTGCTAATGAAGATCATGATGCCGCAAATGTGAATGTTGACGCTTCGACTGATGAAGGTGTTCAAGGTCAAACCGGAGGGGAAGGTGACCAGTTGCCACCAGCGGGAAACCCAGATGACGATGGTGATTCTGGTGGCGAAGGTGATAATGAGGGTGATGACGGGGCCGGCGGTTCTAGGGTGGTGGTTATTGTGGTTGTCTTCCCGTAAAAATAGTGGTTTCCTTTGTTTCCCTTTGTTTTCTTTTTGTCGTTTTGCAAGCTTATTTTCTTTTTCTGTCTTTCATGTCGCTGTGTAGGTGGCGACTTGTGGTTGGGGTTTTTGAATGTGTAAACACACTTTTGTTTGTTCATATAACAACCAATCTTTTGCTTACCCTGGGTCTTCATCCTTTTCTTCGCATTCAATTTTGCTTATGATTTTTGACCTTCATTTCATTGCTCAACCAAAAATATGGTTATACTACACTGTGTATGTCGCAGTTCATAATGATAAAAATATAATCAAGTACAAACTCATATCAATAAATATAATGCTCATAACAACCAATATCTCATTGTATCTCATATTTTATTAGCCTAAAATGATTTTGTACGGAAGAACTTTATGATAAGACTTGAATTTTAACAGAAATTATACTTTCTCACCTTTTTACATGCTTGTATAAGTAACTTTTCCGCATATATTCAAGCCGATATAGGATAATTAATTAAACGATAACCGTATATATTAACGCTTTATAAATATATCAAATCGCTCAATATAACTTTGCTATCATTTTAAAATTTCTTAACTTGCTCTGAGTTGATTTGATGATAGCCCTTTTTGAACATAAGGCACTAGTTTCATAAGTTAAGAACTAGAGAAACGACATACTACGGTCTTAACAAATCCATGACCATTTTTAGGGAAAATTAAAAAAGGAAACATAAGATTCTTAATAACTTATCCAAAGTCAAGGAGCCAGCTAACCAGTTCATGGGTAGTATCGCTTCAGGTGATCAATACTCCATGCATTCTTGATTTCTTTGCCATCCTTTTCTTTGAGCCTGTAGGTTCCTTCCCGCACAATCTTGTCTACTTGATATGGACCTTCCCATTTTGGATCCAACTTGCAAAACCCTGGCTTAGGACCTAATGTCTCCATGCTCCTTAAAACCCAATCGCCTACCGACAAAGCTCTCCGACGAACCCGCTTATCATGTTGTGCCTTGACCCTCTGCTTAAATGGTTCCACGTTAGGATCTGCATTCAGGCAATGCAAATCTATACTTTCATCAACACCACTCTTGTCCTCTGGTTTCCATGTGAAAACATCAGCGTTTTCCCTCAAGAAACTAATCAAACTTTCTCGCTCACCTGCTTCCAACTGACTCCCTATTTTGACTTTTTGGTCGGGATGTTAGGATTGGAGTCCTTAACTACGAGGAAGAAAAGGAGTCTAAGTCGGGGGAGCTGGTGGAGATCAAGAAGGATTCAAACCGGAGGAGAATTCCTGGGCGGAGAAGCAGGCGGGCGCCTGGTCCATACCAGGCGGGCGCCCGGTCTCAACAGCGGGAATCAGTTTCTGGAATAAGGAGTGAGCGGGCGCCTGGTGGCCTACAGGCGGGCGCCTAGTATGTCGGCCAGAAATTGTTTGTTTCCTATTTTGATGCAATCTCTACCAAATCGACCGAAATCTTCCTTGTACTGCTATATAAGCATAGTTACGACCTAGGACACATTGTAGCAGATTATTAAGGTGTGATTAATAATATATTGGCTTGGCAATTTCCCCCGGACGTAGTTCATGTGTTGAACGAACCGGGTAAACAATTTTTGTGTTCTTGTGTGTGTGATTCTCTCATAATTGTGCTTGTGGGTTTATTGTGTTCTTTAGATTGCAACGGGGTACCACTAAATTCCCAACAACTGGTATCAGAGCTTTGGTTAGGAGAATTCAAAGTTTCATTCGTTGATTATTTTGAATCACGTTCTTGGGGACTTTGTGAAGCAATCAAGATGAAGAACTCAATCGAGAAATTCAACGGTGTGAATTTGACGTTTTGGAGGACAAGGGTTGAAGATTACCTTTATTGTAAGGATATTCATAAACCCTTAAAGGAGAAACCCGAAGACATGTCACAAGGGGATTGGGAGACGTTAGATCGGAAGGCGTTAGGAGCGGTGATGAGCGCTCTAACCGACGACGTTGCACGGAATGCGATGGAGGCCAAGACAACGGTGGGGTTGCTACAGATGCTGTCAGACATGTATGAGAAGCCTTCGAATATCAATAAGGTGCATTTGATAAAGAGGTTTGCGAATACGAAGATGTCGGAGGGGCAGACAGCAGCAAGTCATATCGGCAGTTTCAAAGGTATGGTAGACCAATTGAAAAGTGTTGATATTACTTTCTCCGATGAAGTGTTAGCATGTTTTCTACAAAAATCGTTGCCTGATAGTTGGGAGGTAACTGTCACAACGATCAGTACGTCGAAAACACCATTAGTGTATACGGAGGTTCGAGATCTCATCCTTCAAGAGGAGTTGAGAAGGAAAGAGAAAAGGGGAGAATCTTTCGCAGATGGGGCTGCACTTAGGGTGGAGAGAAATAGGGGAAGGGGAGGACCGAAAAAGGGGAAAAAGCCGGTCAAGTGCTACAATTGTGGCACGATGGGTCATATCAGTTATGACTGTCCGGAGAAGGATGGTGATGCACACGTGGTGGATGATGGGGATGTATTAATCCTAGGAGAGGAGCAGTCAGGTGAAGATTGGGTGTTGGATTCTGGAGCTTCTTGTCACGCTAGTGGGGATGCAGAAACAATGGAGCGGTATAAAACTGGAGATTTTGGGGTTGTATATATTGGTGATGACCAACCATTGAAAATCAAAGGTAAGGGGGATGTGATGATGAAGACACCTAACGGGGCTGTTTTACAATTACACGATGTGATGCATGTTCCGGACTTGAGGAGGAGAGTGATTTTCGTTGGAAAACTTGATAGTGAAGGGTATGGGGTAACCTTCATGGGTGGGTCTTGGGAAATTACAAAAGGAGCTAAGGTGATAGCTCATGGGGTTAAGGAGAAGATGTTGTACTCTACCTACAATGTCGACACTCGCTCGGGTGGGAGCAAGAGGCGAAAGAACCGGCTTATTGGTGTGGAAAGGAGAGATATCAAGAAACGGTATGTTAGGGGGGAGAAGGACACAAAGTTGATCAACGCGGTGTGGAAGTCCAAGTGCCCTAGCAGAGAGCGTGTTCAGACCAAGAGAAGATGATGCAAGAAACAAGGTGTGTCCAAGTTTCAAGGGGAAGCATTGCGAGGAAGGTGGGTCTGGAGGGAGAAGGCGAAGTTAGACTTGCGGAGAGAAATCAAGGTAGAAGCTGATTTGGGGAGGCAAGAACTATCTAACACGGAGAGGTTGGAAAGTCGCTTGGTTTCAACTCGCCTTAGTACTTAAGCGGGAGGCTCGGTAATGTCAAGCCAATATGGGGGGGTAAAATGTGTTCAAAGGTGTTCACTCCGTGGTGGGAGTTGATGGGTGTTTCTATGCTTATGAGTTTAGTCTCCAGGTGGGAGATTGTTAGGATTGGAGTCCTAAACTACGAGGAAGAAAAGGAGTCTAAGTCGGGGAAGCTGGTGGAGATCAAGAAGGATTCAAACCGGAGGAGAATTCCTGGGCGGAGAAGCAGGCGGGCGCCCGGTCTCAACAGCGGGAATCAGTTTCTGGAATAAGGAGTGAGCGGGCGCCTGGTGGCCTACAGGCGGGCGCCTGGTATGTCGGCCAGAAATTGTTTGTTTCCTATTTTGATGCAATCTCTACCAAATCGACCTAGATCTTCCTTGTACTGCTATATAAGCATAGTCACGACCTAGGACACATTGTAGCAGATTATTAAGGTGTGATTAATAATATATTGGCTTGGCAATTGCCCCCGGACGTAGTTCATGTGTTGAACGAACCGGGTAAACAATTCTTGTGTTCTTGTGTGTGTGATTCTCTCATAATTGTGCTTGTGGGTTTATTGTGTTCTTTAGATTGCAACGGGGTACCACTAAATTCCCAACAACTGGTATCAGAGCTTTGGTTAGGAGGATTCAAAGTTTCATTCGTTGATTATTTTGAATCACGTTCTTGGGGACTTTGTGAAGCAATCAAGATGAAGAACTCAATCGAGAAATTCAACGGTGTGAATTTCACGTTTTGGAGGACAAGGGTTGAAGATTACCTTTATTGTAAGGATATTCATAAACCCTTAAAGGAGAAACCCGAAGACATGTCGCAAGGGGATTGGGAGACGTTAGATCGGAAGGCGTTAGGAGCGGTGATGAGCGCTCTAACCGACGACGTTGCACGGAACGCGATGGAGGCCAAGACAATGGTGGGGTTGCTACAGATGCTGTCAGACATGTATGAGAAGCCTTCGAATATCAATAAGGTGCATTTGATAAAGAGGTTAGCGAATACGAAGATGTCGGAGGGGCAGACAGCAGCAAGTCATATCGGCAGTTTCAAAGGTATGGTAGACCAATTGAAAAGTGTTGATATTACTTTCTCCGATGAAGTGTTAGCATGTTTTCTACTAAAATCGTTGCCTGATAGTTGGGAGGTAACTGTCACAACGATCAGTACGTCGAAAACACCATTAGTGTATACGGAGGTTCGAGATCTCATCCTTCAAGAGGAGTTGAGAAGGAAAGAGAAAAGGGGAGAATCTTCCGCAGATGGGGCTGCACTTAGGGTGGAGAGAAATAGGGGAAGGGGATGACCGAAAAAGGGGAAAAAGCCGGTCAAGTGCTACAATTGTGGCACGATGGGTCATATCAGTTATGACTGTCCGGAGAAGGATGGTGATGCACACGTGGTGGATGATGGGGATGTATTAATCCTAGGAGAGGAGCAGTCAGGTGAAGATTGGGTGTTGGATTCTGGAGCTTCTTGTCACGCTAGTGGGGATGCAGAAACAATGGAGCGGTATAAAACTGGAGATTTTGGGGTTGTCTATCTTGGTGATGACCAACCATTGAAAATCAAAGGTAAGGGGGATGTGATGATGAAGACACCTAACGGGGCTGTTTTACAATTACACGATGTGATGCATGTTCCGGACTTGAGGAGGAGAGTGATTTCCGTTGGACAACTTGATAGTGAAGGGTATGGGGTAACCTTCATGGGTGGGTCTTGGGAAATTACAAAAGGAGCTAAGGTGATAGCTCATGGGGTTAAGGAGAAGATGTTGTACTCTACCTATAATGTCGACACTCGCTCGGGTGGGAGCAAGAGGCGAAAGAACTGGCCTATTGGTGTGGAAAGGAGAGACATCAAGAAACAGTATGTTAGGGGGGAGAAGGACACAAAGTTGATCAACGCGGTGTGGAAGTCCAAGTGCCCTAGCAGAGAGCGTGTTCAGACCAAGAGAAGATGATGCAAGAAACAAGGTGTGTCCAAGTTTCAAGGGGAAGCATTGCGAGGAAGGTGGGTCTGGAGGGAGAAGGCGAAGTTAGACTTGCGGAGAGAAATCAAGGTAGAAGCTGATATGGGGAGGCAAGAACTATCTAACACGGAGAGGTTGGAAAGTCGCTTGGTTTCAACTCGCCTTAGTACTTAAGCGGGAGGCTCGGTAATGTCAAGCCAATATGGGGGGGGGGGGTAAAATGTGTTCAAAGGTGTTCACTCGTGGTGGGAGTTGATGGGTGTTTCTATGCTTATGAGTTTAGTCTCCAGGTGGGAGATTGTTAGGATTGGAGTCCTAAACTATGAGGAAGAAAAGGAGTCTAAGTCGGGGGAGCTGGTGGAGATCAAGAAGGATTCAAACCGGAGGAGAATTCCTGGGCGGAGAAGCAGGCGGGCGCCTGGTCCATACCAGGTGGGCGCCCGGTCTCAACAGCGGGAATCAGTTTCTGGAATAAGGAGTGAGCGGGCGCCTGGTGGTCTACAGGCGGGCGCTTGGTATGTCGGCCAGAAATTGTTTGTTTCCTATTTTGATGCAATCTCTACCAAATCGACCTAGATCTTCCTTGTACTGCTATATAAGCACAGTCACGACCTAGGACACATTGTAGCAGATTATTAAGGTGTGATTAATAATATATTGGCTTGGCAATTGCCCCCGGACGTAGTTCATGTGTTGAACGAACCGGGTAAACAATTCTTGTGTTCTTGTGTGTGTGATTCTCTCATAATTGTGCTTGTGGGTTTATTGTGTTCTTTAGATTGCAACGGGGTACCACTAAATTCCTAACACGGGATAGTCATCATGGATTATCACTTCTTCCAACTCCTCTGAGCCCTGGATATCAGGCTCATCCCGTACCTGTAAAGTATCAATCACTATTTTTTTATTCCTGACTCTTTTCTTTGATTCCGCGGAGGTTTCCCCTTCCACTACATCTTTACTGATGGCCTTCCGTCTAGTGTCTCTACTTCTATCTCTTCACACTCCTCATCTGACATGACCTCCTCTATCACTAGATCACCCACTTCTACGAATTGCACTGCCCTTGACCAATCAATTTCGGCTTGAACTAAAACCAAACTCATTTGGTTATGCTCTGACAAGGTCACATCTTCCCATACTTCATTCATGTCGCCTGAGTCCTCTACCCGGTATGCATCTGTCTCCCTTATCCTGCCTTGTTGATTAACATTGCAAATGGGTATCATCGCTGTACCCTCCCGCATACTTTGCGTAATTTCCCATCCTTGATTTGTCTCCACCTCATTAATCACATTGATCCCGGAGTCTGGGCTAGCTAACACAGTAGTCAATGAACTTGTGCTTTCCGCTTTTCCCTTCTGTATCTCCAACCTTTTCCGCATTACCTCCATAACATTGCTAGTGATACATCTGATCACCTTAGGAGTTGGGACCTTAACCCTTTGATGCGGGATAGACACCACCATTTCAAAATTTTGCATGAATGGAATTCCAATGATTGCATTATAGGGAGAGACCAGATCAATCACCATAAATTCTACCGTTCTAGTCCTGGTCAATTCCCCTTCCCCAATTTCTACTGCTAGAGCAATGGTGCCTTTTACTTTGACAGTATGGTTAGTGAACCCTTCCAGAAACCCTTTATATGGAACTAAATTAGCCTCAGTATAATTCATCTTCTTGAATGCCTCATAATATAGGATGTTGCGACTTGCTCCGGAGTCCACCAAAACTCTATGTAAAATGTTATTCCCATGGTAAACTGTTATGACCAAGGACTGACTCCCATGAGTAACAGTGACGGCTAGTTCTTTTCTAGTAAAACTAATTACCCTCTCTTCCTCGGGGGGATATGGGGGACCGTTGAAAGAGTGTGATAGAGTCATAATTTGCTGATTAAGCTGACTGATACTTACAGGTTGATGTATAACTGGTATTACATTTCGCCCATCTTGATGGACAACTTGGTTTTCCCGCATCACGTATTCCTACAGCTCGCCCTTATCTATCTTCATCTGAATGACTCTTTTCAAGTTATAGCACTCATCTGTCATATGTCCCTTATCTTGATGATACTCAAAGAAACTGTTTTGATCTTGTCTAGCCCGTTCCGGCATCGGAAAGCTGGTGGGAGTTGAACGGTCCGAAGTATTTCACTTGGTCTAGCATTCAATTGGGCGAACTTGATAATCTTCCTGGGACCTCGTCCCCCATTTCGCCCTCCACCTCTTCCACCGTGATATCCCCCTCTTCCCGCCTGCTCTCCCCGCTCTTGATTAACGAATTCTATTCTGTCCTTCACATTCTTTTTTGATGATGCTACTCCTGCAGGAGAGGTCTCCTCCACGTCATCACCGCCGCAATAACCCCTCACTCTTTCATAAAGCTCTTTCAAAGTTTGCGGTAACCTTATGCCCAATTCTCTCTTAAAGTGCCCCGTGGCCACCCCTGCCATATACAACATGATGATGTTGCCATCGTCTATATCCGAGATTCTGTTGGCAATTTTCATGAACCGATCAGTATATCCCGCAATTCCCTCGCCGACCTTTTGCCTTATCCCGCATAACTCCTGTTTAACGGCGGGTTGGACCCCAGTGGCCCCGAATTTGTTGATAAATTTCCTCTTAAAATCATGATACCCCAATATCGATCAAACTGGCTGGAGAAGAAACCAGTCCAACGCGTGCTCGGTCAAGGTGCTAGCAAAGGTTCGGCAGATCAAAGCCTCGTCTCTGGTTAAAATTGTCATAGTAACTTCAAAGCCGCCGATATGAGTTCTAGCCGCCGTATGCCCATTATACTTTTCCAGATGAGGCAACCGGAAAGAGGGATCAATCTCCGCCTCCTGAATGTATCTAGCAAAGGGTGCCAAAAACGAATCTCTGTCTTCATCCTTCTGCCCCTTCTCTAATCTGCCAAGCCTTTTAGTAAATTCTTGCAATAATCCCGCCTCTTCTTGTTTGCGTTTAGCTGGGCCCCTGAGCTGACTCCCTTCAAAGTAATGTCCTCCATCTTGATTGGAGGTGGTGTCCTCCTCTCCTTCATATTCGTAATAAAACGATTCTCCAGGGGCGTTCCCTTGTTGATAATAAACCTTCTTCTTCAGACCATTCTCCATCACAATTTGAGGCCTACGCTTTGTTATTAACCCAGATCTAGCCTTGAGGAGTGCTTGTTCTGGGATTACCTCTTTAACCTTGTCCTTTACCTTTGATTTGATCCCTTCTCCAATGATATCATGACGGCCTTGCCCCTGGATGTTTTATACTGGGCGCATTATCGTCTGCGGAATGGGGGTTGGTACATGCCCCAATTCCTTCAACCTTTCATTAATTGCCATTAGCCGCAACAACAACTCATTCTGTTTGCTTAACTGCTCGATTTCACCCGCAACGACATCCTCCTCTCTTGGTGGGCTAAGATGAGGATCGTCGTCCTGCTCCTCCAAAGTCTCCCTTGTCTCCAAAAAATTTCCGTCCGCTCTCTGCCTTATGACCTCTCCTGGCGCTAGATCCGGCCTTGAATTCCCTGTGTTTCCACCCGGTGTAGAGCTGCTAACGCCATGTTGTTGATTTATCAGAAAACCAGAGACTACGTTTTTGATTGGGGTAACCATGCTCGTATATTTATCGACTTTTAACAGGGGAAAATTAAGGGAAATTTTGGTTAACAGCAGGTTTGTTTCTAATGACAAGAATAGGGAATAAACAAAGATGAACACACACAAGGTTTTTATCAAAGAAGAGTTCGAGTCCCGGCAACGGAACCAACTGTTGCTACCAGAAAAAATGATTATCCTCAGCAGCAACGAAAATGATAGTCTAGCTTTGGGATTCGGCTCCTTTCTCTGAGTAAAACCTACACACAAGAACACACGTAAACTGAGCCGGGGGCTTTCCGGCTAAAGCCCCTCCGGCGTAAGAATCAGTCCACGGAGAAGAAAATCAAGTACTCAAAAGAAAATGTGCTCAGTGTGTACTTAGGACGTACCTCTGGAATGAATGTGATTTTCCCTTTTATACTTTGATGTAACGTGCCAAACGCATGTTAAGATCCACGTGCCTTCGGCTTCTCAACGCATGTGACGCTCGTGATATAAATACAGCTGTCCACCTTTGATTGGTATGCACAAATATCAACACAGGACGTTAACTCTGACAAATTTGTTACAATCATAACAGATTCTATGGGTCCCTCCAGCACGCAAGTCACGCCTAATAAAGTCTTTCCCGGATTTATCAATATGGCGACATTCAAGTCGCTTATCTCCCAAAGCCCCTTCTCGCCACGGCTTGATGATGGGCTTAATTGCGAATGAGTCATTATACCAAGGCCCAAAACACTAAATTGGACTCCTCATCTTGATAGTTATAAGTCCCACCCAAACTAAAATAATATTAATGCAAAATAATTATTTTAGGTAACATCAGTTGTGAAATAACTGAAGATTCAAAAGTCCTAAGATTAAACAGTCTTTTGCAGATTTCTTCCTAAACACTTGCAACAAACAAAAGATTGATCACCACCCGCAAAATCCAAAGAAAAAGTATTAATATTACTCCTACAATTGAACACCCAATCAAAAATACTATTCCGTCACAAAATGAAACCATAACCAGCACTGACACCTTACAAATCTGAAGATGATCTTTCAGGTTTAAGAAAGTCAAAACCAAAACAATGTTCATTATGCCTCGGGTTTTTGAAAATCATAACCAGGACTAGAAATTGAGTTTTGACGCGTAAACATAGAATAAAATGTACAGCTTTAAATTATTGCAACACACACATGACATCTTAAGATTACTTACCACTAGCAGAAGTGAAAGATAATTTGCATGCAACAGCTCCCCCAGTCCCTTTCTTTTTCTTCCTTGCTTTTTATTCCCTGTGTCTGTTCATCAGCTTGTTATCATTATTCTCGATTCCATCATCAATATCAACATCAATGGTTTCCATCTACAACAACATATAAGACTAATAAATAAATACACGAGTTGGAAATAACAAATCTAGATATATCTAAAACGCAAATCCAAGAAATGATGACTTATTTGAAGATAGCCATTAACAGAAAAGAAAAATAATTCTTGTGAGTTACTTACTCGAAGAACATTATTCTAAAGAACAAACAAATAATATCCCCTTTTTCAGTTTTTGACCTTCTTCAAAACAAAAACCAAAAAAGGTATTATCAGTGAAAAGATTTCCATATCCTTTTTGACTATTTTACGGTTTGGCGCAAATAAAAAACATGGTATAAAAAAAAGGCCAAAATACATTTACCCCCCCAAAGTACACCGAATCCCACTCTGCCCCCAGCGCAAATTTGTCCCACTTTGCCCCCAAAGCTTCAATTGTCCACTTTCCCCCAGCTCCAGACTTTGCACCCCAGCACTAACGAATGTAAAAATTTAACAGAATAGTAACGATTGGACTATTTTGTATGCTTATTAGTTTTTAAGGGTCAAAATGCAAAGTTTCAAATATAAGTACTAAAAATTTATTTATTTTTCCAAATATTTAACATTATCTTAAATCATAAATAATAATTAGTCTTGAAACTAATACTAATTTTATGCTAATTTTTTTTTTTTTTAAAATATGAAATTATATTTTCTAAATAATGAAATTTATTTTTTTAATAAAACTAAAAATTAAGTATGTTTTTATTTTTTAATAAAAATATTTAAAAAAATAAAGATTTTTTTCTAAAAAAAATTGAAGTTTTATTTATATTTTTAAAAAATATAAAATAAAACTTTTAAATTGTAATTTTTGTAAGAATTTATTTTAAAAAAAATTAAAACATTATAGCCTTTTTTTTATTTTAGAAAAATATTGTATTTTTTGTTGTTGAAAAAAGTACAAATTCTTTTAAATTTTTATTTTAAAAAATAAAAAACAGACTTAATTTTTAGTTTTATAAAAAAATAAATTCATTTTTTAGAAAAAAATTCATATTTTTTTAAAAAAAAAAAAAAAAAATTAGCATAAAATTAGTATTAGTTTCAAGACTTATTAATTATTTAAGATTTAAGATAATGTTAAATATTTGGAAAAATAAATAAATTTTAGTACTTAATATTTGAAACTTTGCATTTGACCTAAAAAACTAATAAGCATTCAAAATAGTCCAATCGTTACCTATTTTGTTAAATTTTCTAACATTCGTTAGTGCTGGGGTGCAAATTCTGGAGCTGGGGGGGGAAAGTGGGACAAATGAAGCTTTGGGGGGCAAAGTGGGACAAATTTGGCGCTGGGGGGCAAAGTGGGATTCGGTGGATACTTTGGGGGGGTAAATGTATTTTGGCAAAAAAAAACTTGACTTTCTTCGACAGTTGTAATTACAAAGTCCACAGAAGGGAGAAAGATCCATAAGCTTGGCCATATTTGAAGCTGTAGACGGAGAGATTGATAGGAGAAGAAATTCCAAAATGAATGTATACACTTGGTCGAATTCAAAAGCACATTAAAACACTCATTCTGAGATGTGGGGAGCAGTAAACATTTAGGCTGTCGATACAAACATAAAAATGAAATTGCCTAATATAAGTATTTGAAACTTGTTAGATTTGAGAAAGTGTTTAGGAGCTTAGAATCAAAGGCCAAGGAGTTGAAATTGGAGTCTGACTGTAAATTTTAACAACATCAATTTTCCATTCTCCCTAACATATTATGCATCAGTGAGTTGTCTCTGGTGTTTAATACTCAATTTCGGAATAACAAAAATGACTTTTTCGAATCATTTTTAAGATCTTCTTTTTGGCAAGAAATTAACAAAAAAAAAAAAAAAACAAAGCACAATTCCACTTGGTTTTATTAAAAAGAACAGCAACATATACTCCCCCGTCCAATAATAACTTGCATCTTTTATCAGATACAGGAACTAAGGAAAGAGTATATTATACTCCCTCCGACCCTGCACAAGTGACACCAACTTTTGAGACATGTAGATATTAAGAAAATGTAGTATATGTGTGGTAGAAATTGATGAGAGAGAATGAGTGGGGCGAATAGTAGTGTTGGTTGAATAAAATGAGTGGTGGAAAATGAAGAGAGAGAATGAGTGAGGTTAAATGGTGGGGTTGGTTGAATATAAATATATTAAAACATTTTTATTTTTGGCAGTGTCACTTGTGCTGGGACGGACCGAAAGGGAAATAAGTGTCAATTGTGCTGGGACGGATGGAGTATATTCAAAAGTATTATGAATGAGACCCACAATTTAATTTAAGTGTGTTAGTACGACAAATGGGGTAGTGTAATAAAATAAGAATAAAAGTAGACATTTTAGGAAAATCAATAACATATGAATCAAAAAAAATATCATAACAGAAACAATCAAATGAGGTAAACAGTGGAATTGAACAACAAATTGAGGAAAATCTCAAAAGTACCTAGGACGTAGTATTTGCTTATAGTACGACGCCGGTGGTGAACGATACGGAGCGGCTACGGCCATAACTGAGTATGGAAGTTAAGGGACTCGGCTGCTTCAGAAGTCCGGAGGGAGAGAGAGTGATCTAAGGGATGAGAAACGGGTAAAGGTGAAGAAGGTAGGGACGGCGGACAACCCTGCAGATATGTTCACAAAGCTCGTGACGGGGAGCAAGTTCCAACATTGTTTGGACTTGTTAAATGTTCGCAGCTATTAGATAGCAGAAGAGGCGAGGGGAGAGGAAAGATTTGTTGTCATGTAGATTCAAAGTCAAGGTAGAGATTGTTGGGATAATGCCTTTGAATTTGGGACGCCAAGTTAGAGGATTATACAAAGGAAAATTTTATAATTCCAAGACGGAGCAGGATTACAATAAGGATTAGTTAGTCATTTTGGGACAAAGACTTTTGTACTCTTTATTGGTTCAGAGTTAGGGATTATTAGTTAGTCCTTTTGGGACAAGGACTTTTGTAATCCTTATTATTAAGAATTATTATTAATCCTTTAGGGATTAATAAAAGCTACTCTCTCCGGCCACAAATATAAGCAACCCTATGGGGTTTCACACAGATTAAGAAAATAATTAAAGTAGTTAATTCATCTTGATTTTACAAAAAAGAAAAGCAAAAATGACTAAATAGCCCTTAACAAGTTATAATTATGGAGTAGAATTTGTCTTGAAAGTGAATCAATTATTAGGGGTATTTTTGGAACAAAATTATTAAATGATCTTGAAATCCCATAGAATTGAATTGCTTATATTTGTGGAAAAAAAAACCCCATAGTGTTGCTTATATTTGTGGCCGGAGGGAGTATTCCTTATGTCTTCAGGGCTAGGACTCTATTAGTATAAATAGAGGGGTCATCCTAACACAAATTAAGACCTCGGGAAATAGAGTGCTCATAGAGAAATCAATAATTCTAGATCTAGGGATTAGCACAGTCAGGAATTTTGTGACCAAAATTCGTGCTAGCATAGATTAGTGTGATCTTGTAAAAGTTTCTCCAGATTGATAATAATATTCTCTCCCCTCCCATAGACGTAGCCAAGTTGGTGAACCACGTAAATCTGTGTTCTTGTGATTGCTTGCTTTTCTTATCAAGTCTTATTTATTGCTCTAACAGAAGTGCCATTCTTCGTTTAGCGCACTGGTTGATTAGTCAAAATTCAATAAAGAATGGAATTAAGAAAACAAAATTGGGTTTTTGAATGGGCTGTTGAATTTATGATTGTAAGCTAAAAAGTAAATGGTGTTAAAGAATTAGTTAAATTTGGGCCTTCTATACTTGAAGGAAGTACCATATTTGTGGCCCTAAAATATGGCTGTTTTTTGGTGGCCTTAGGCCATGGCCTCACTTGTTTGGGGCTATGGCTGGCCTGGTAATGGGCCTTGGAGAGTGCCACTGATTTTGAGAGTCTTCTTCCACAGTCCTCAACAACAAACAACAAAGGGGAACTGGGGAAGCATAAGCTAATGCTCATTTTTGATGGGTAAGTTCCCCAATTTTATAATATGCTTCTTTTCTTCTGGAATAATGTTTTCGCAATTTGAGTTCAATATTTATATTTAACTGACCATGATTACTTTTTTTTTTTTCCGAACATTGTGTTTTTATAGTAGATAAGATTGTTTATTTGTTTGATATAGGGACGGGGTATTCCAGGTTGTATATTTACCATTATAACTTGCAGTACACATCTCTCTCTCTCTCTATGTTGTTTTAGTTTTGTTGTTGGGATGGAAAGAGTAGCATGGACTATGAGCGGTTTGTTGCGGGGATTAACTCTTTTAGAGTTGAGTCTTTGTTATTCCGCCCCATCCGTCCTCATTGTGTGCTTTTTGAGTGCTTGGAGTCTATTTTCTTAAACATTGTCTAAACAATGATTAATTTTTTTGGTCTGTAAGGCCAAAATAGGATTTTTATTGTTATGGGTATTTATTTGTGTATATAACTTGAGTTGCAAATGGTTTATGTTTCAGTGAAATAGTCAATACATCTCTAGAAGTGTTGTTCCAAGTACTGATGATGCTATGTCCCTCTCCTATCTGATTAATGGTTTAGTAGTTTGCTAAACGTATAGTGTCTGAGCCAAAATATGATCTAATGGGTATTTATGTATATGCACCTATGTATAAAGCATTTGGGTGACCAGATTAAGTTGAATGCATGTAAGATTGTTTATTTGTTTGATACCAATTAGTTTTAGTTAAGGTATTGGGAGAGTTCAGATGTTACCGAACTTTAACGTCAGAGAAAAGAATAAGCATGGACGATGAAGATGATTAAATTTGGACTGCTTTGTCGATCTTATCACATATTCCCACTGCTTTGGATCCATTTGCTGAGGTAGAAGAGTTATTAGTTAGTTCGTGAGGTGTGAGAGAATGTGCATATACAGATACAAGATAAATGACAGGAAAGGAAAACTCTGATTAGGGCCTTAGGAAAGAATACACCTAAAGCATCTCAAGAAAGTTTGGTGCACACTTTAGGGCCATCCGAAGATCAAAACTTTTGACAGGTCGGAGTTTCCATGCTTGATTAAAACCATATTTTTAAGTGGGGATGATTATATAAATATTTGGTGGTTAGGATTATTGTATATTTATATAATCGAATCATAAATAAATAGCTAAAATTATGGGAAAAAATAGAAATAATCCAGGTAGTGAAAACAACTGCACAAAAGTTCATGAAAGGTAATAAAGGTTCATGAAAAGTACACTAATATATTGATGTAGCCAAGATATTCAATATTGCATAATATAGAAAACCATATGATAATTATCAGTTATACCTCTTTGCATGATATAGAAAACCACATACGATCACCAGTTATACCTCTTCTCCCACCTATTTCCTGTGGTGGTGTATTTTAAAAAATAAAAGCCACTTGCATGGATTTGCCACATACACACATTATAGTTAGGTTCCATTCCTTTAGGTACACAATCATCCACCCAATCTTCATTAAAAACATCAAAAATCTTATCTTTTGAACCCCAATAGAAATGACACCAAATTAAACGCTTTTCAAAAGGATAATGATAAATTCTCATATAAAAATTTTCTCCAACAGTGATGTTGTGATATCCTAGATCTTTATTTTTATCTTGACATCGAAAATATTGTGGGAGTGTGTTGTCAGGAAGGTTATTCCAGATATCAATATACCAATGGACGTCCCAATTTATCGCTTCTGTTGTGGTGGTGAAAAACCATATCTCAAATAGAATTATGAAGCGAAAGAAAGTTTTCATGGCATAAGTTACAGTTACTTGGATGGACAGAAGTAGTTATTCTGCTTGCGTCACCTCAGTTTAATTTATAGGGACGATTAGTCGGTTCGTTTGAAAATATTACCAAAGAATACATAAGAAGATCATTTGCACCAAGACAACATATCTTTGATATTAACTAGGATATTATAGTAATCATGAATATAAATCTGAACTTTAACAAAATACCATAACAAAAAAAAATTATAGATGTAGGAGTTAGACTAGTCGAGTGCTTATTTCATTGTCCAAATTCATATAATCTTTAAAGCCTAACTAGATACAATGTACTGACAAGATGTTATACCTCTTTGTTTATGTTATTGATATCAACTTGAAATGAAAGGAATATTAATTATAACTAGTGTAACACCCATGCCTTAAAGGCACGTCAAAACACTTTTATAAATAACAATAGATACATAAAAAAAAAAATCATTAAAAAATATTTATATTGTAATCAATATAAACAATTAAAAAATGTGAAATATTTCCTTGTAAACAACATTTGTTGCTTCATCAATCATCAACACTGTTACCTTGCTCTGCATTTTTTAATTTGAATTTGTTACTTTAGACAAATAAATTTACTTATATCTAATTTTAAAAACTGTGGACAAATAATTTATCTATGTTAAAAAACTATACAGGTAATTTTAAAAAATAAATCCACAATTTTTTTTAGAAATAATAAAGTTATAATCAAAAAACAAATCCACTATATTTTCAAATCAGCCCAAATAAATCATTTATGACCCAAGCCCTTAATTTAACCTTGATAAAACCTACTATTATGTACAAAAGCCCAAATGATCGGCCCAACATTAACGTAAAAAAGGCAGCCCGTGAAATAATATTGCAAAGTCCGAATTTACGGATAAAATCCTTCCGAAAAATAAAAAATTAAAATTAAAAAATAAAAATAGATTAAAACAGTCTTTATTTCTAAACCTAATCTTGATCTAACAAATAGCACCTCCATCTTTATCATCCACCGTCTCTCTCTCTCTCTCTCTCTCTCTCTCTCAAACGTTTTTTTTTTATCTCTCCAACGATGTCGACACCGACGATCTCTATCCCTTTACTTTTCTTCCTAAGGTTCATGAATCCGATCCGTCATAGCAATCGATAATTTCAGGATTTCGAGAGAAAGTTTAATTCATCGGTTCGTTCTACAGGACGAAGCTCTCAATAGATTTGTCTGAATCGAAGCTACAATCAAAAGCCCTAAAATTCATGGGTTATATTCGGTCACCAAACTCATAATTCTTCCCCAGGGTAATTTTCAAAGTCTCTAGTATTTTTTTTTTAATTTATATCAAATATAACAGTACGTTACATTTTTGTCCGGATTAATATTATTTTCAGTTTATGAAAACCCAAAAATATATGTTCACAAACTTTTAAAGCAGATCTGAGACATTTTCATATGTCCTAAAAGTATAATTTTCATCTGATGCAAACCAGGCCTAAAATTAAATCTAATGTTTAATTATATACAGATCTATAATAAATAGTGTGATTTTAATTCAGATTTTACTTCGCATGTTTGATTTTTTATATTTTTTTTAAAGAAGTTGATTCCCATAAATATTACAGCTCTATAATAATAGTGGTGATCTTTAGACTGGCTTCTTTTTTACTATCAATGTTTTTGCATTCTATATTGAGAAAATAGCAAATTTTTACTCTAGAGTTTAAATGGCTTTGAGGGTTAGTTTTACACTTGTTTTGCCATGTTACTTACGTGATCCTACTGCAACATTACTGATTCATGCTTAATTCAAAGTACATAAATGTCCTTATAGATTGTTCATGTCTAAAGCCTTAAAGAGCAATGTGACAGTGTCACTGAACTATACTATAATTTTATAGTATCTCTATTCCCTAAGAGAAAGTGATAATGTTGTTTATATGGTTCTGTACTGATAATTAATTTAAAAGCTTTCTTGACAAAGAGAATCTTAAGATACTACCTGTCATTCTGCATATACTCAAAAGAGTGTATAAGGAATGAATTTTTTACACTTACGAAAGGAAGAAGTTACTAAGGAAGGCTGCATTTTTTTTTTTTTATCAACTTTGAGCATAATAAAAAACTTTATTTAATTATTCTATGGATAGGTCATTCAGGAACAGGTATGGGGGAGTATAAGATAATCTACAACTAAATTTTGTTGTTATCCAGTTTTAAAAATAATTTTTGTTGCCGCCCAAGTTTAAAAATCAAAACTTGTCGTCCCAATATATACATCACCAACCCAACTTAAATGATGGTCCAAACTTGCTCATCCATAAATAAAGGTACATTCAGGCATAGAAATTTACAGCCTTTGATTTTTTTTTAAAAAAAACGTGTTTATTTCCAAACAGGTTTATAGAACAAAAGTAAATTGTTATACTATTTCTTGAATATTGCAGGAAAAACTATGAAAAGAAAATTCTTACATATAAAGAAAACGGCAATCGTTTAAGCGTGATGATGCGGATATATACTCCCTCTGTCCCGAAAAGATTGTCCCTCTTTTTTCATTGTTATTACAAAAGAACTTTGAGGATAAGGCTACTTTTAGTTATCTTAATGTAAATCTAAAAAATAATATTGATAGTTTTTATAATGGTGTATCAATAAAAAAATTTGAATTTTCATTAGAATAATTAAATGTAGCTTTAATTATTGTTCAAAGTTTCTTCGTAGTTACAACAAAAAAAAAAAAAATAACTATCTTTCTGAGACCGAGGGGGTAACAAACAATAAGCTAAATACAAACTAATGGTATGAACGCAATTTCAACATTGAACTAATGCAGAAATGTTTACCTTTTCCTTCTTCCTCAGACTTGATCTTTATATTTAAAAAACACAAACCTACCTTATTTTGCTGAAAAAACTAAAATGCTTAACACAGTTTTTGTTTGCATGCTGCTTTCTAAATGGAATGAATATAGAGTGAATGTAAAAGAGCAAATTGTTATTGACATGGAAAGTCAAGAGACTACTATAAAGATGTATGCACAACTTGCTAGTTCTGTACTTGCATCATACTACAAATGACGGAATATTTTTTTTAACATCTTGATAGGCAGATGTACAGTTTTAAGTGCGAGATAATATTTGTTTGTACTTTCTATCCTGATTATGGTTGAAGTATAACTCTATATCAGCCATTCAAGTTTTTAGTGTCTTTATTGAATAAAGATGTATTATGATGAAATTACCATTTTATTGTTTTGCAGCACAGAAGCTAGGAATGGACATTTCCATTCTGATGTTACCTGTTCAAAAAGAGTAATTGGCAAGCATGCTGATAGAGAGAAAGAGATGGAGAGAGGGAGAGGGAGACGCAGAAAGAAAAGACCGAGAGAGCTACTATTTTCATGGGTAAAATACCCCATGCTCGAGGTTCCGTCCCTTGAATATGGACTGAAAGAGGCTGAGCTAAGAAGTGGCAATGGATTTGGGGTGTTGGCATTCAAGGAGATTGAATTTTGGATAGAGAAATAAAGGGGCGTCAACCGTCTCGGGCTGATTTGTGAAGTGGGAAAGGAGGGCTTTTATAGGTCAAATGAATCAAAGAAAGCTTAGGGATGGCTCTGAACAATCTTCAAGAATGTATTGGGACTCATTCCCAATTCAAATTGGCCTCAAAAACAGGAAATGTATTTATTTACTTTTAAACATCGTTGTTACATACTTAATTCATCTGTCTAGGTACATAACATGTGTTACACACCTGCATTAATGGCGGTAGTTCGACAGGCAGAATTCAAATCCTGTTATTAAAAATGCATATTTTTGTTTGCCGAGATAATCAATGGCCAGCTCAATAATTAATTCAGTCATATGTTCTTAATGGCTGAAATATACCCAGAAATGTCCATTTCTAAGCCCTTAGACCATCCACAATGGCCTATTTAATGGCCTATTGGATGGTGGTCAACAAGGAGAAGGCTTGCAATGGGGTGTTGGCCAAGTTGTTGAAGAGGGGTGGGTATTGACCGGCTTCAACATGCGTTGGTGCAGGAGGTGGGCCAGCAAGCCAGACACGCGTCGGGCTCTCATAGGCGCCGACATGGCACGTGCGCTACACGCGCGGCGCAGGCGAGTGAGGCTCGCGACTGGCCGACCAATCCCTTCCAATCCAACCAGCTTCAGCCACTTGTCCATTGCTGGTTGGTCCGTTTTATTTTTCTCAACCATTTTTTCAAACTGCATTATCTTTAAAAAAAAAAAATTATACCAAAATACAGCATTTTTTTTTTCTCTATAAGAAGAGCTAAATTTCACTAGATTTCGACACCAAAAAAAATCTCATCTCTTTTGTGAAATGGATCCTAATAATAACCATTTTAACCCCCAAAATTCAAGTAATTATCCTTTTCCCTACAACAATCCTTCGAATTTTTTCAAACTGCATTATTATTATTTTACTAATCATAAAAATAAAATATATAAAATAAAATAAAAGTGGTGGGGTAGGATGATGAGTTGGGAGGGTGTTGAATGGAAAGTATTAAATAAGCCATTGGAATGTGTAAAAGTTGATGGGTTGTTGAATGAGTAGGTGGATGGAGAGAGAAGATGAGGTGGAGTAATAAAATGGGTGTTGAATGGAAATGAGGTATTTAACCATTGTGGATGGTCTTATAGTTAAGGGCAGTCTAGTCAATTTACACGGTAAAAAATTTGAGCGGGAAAACTGAAGTGCTTTATGCACTTCAGTCTTTATATATTACTAGTGCTACACCCGTGCTTCGCACGGCGAAAATATATGAAAAATTTATTAATTATTGCAACTATATATATAAACAACGAAAAGTTATCACTAAATAGCGGAAAAAGACAATAAAAAGATGAAAGTACATAGTTTTCATTTTAAATGAAAATGTCAGAAAAAATTACATACCATAGATAACTAAAATAAAAACATGATAAGTGTTCATCACAAGATAAAACAACAACTAATTCATCCACAATAGCAGTAAAACAAACCAATTGTTAGTTTTTAAAATAAAGAGTCTTGGCAATACCTTTGACCAAATTACATGATTGTGGTCAAAGTTGAGGGACTGTTTCCTTTTGCTTCACCTTTGCCACCGGAAAACCTTTATGAAAATAATGACTTCAATGAAACGATTGCATTATTCTTTACAATATTGTACCAAACGTTGGAGCTTACCTAAAAAAAAAATAAAAAAAAATCAAACATAAGTAAAATTATTTCAAAAAGTGGCGACACTTAATAAAGCCCCTAAATCAATACAAAAATGACTGTCTATCCCCTAAAATGAGAAAAGTGAAACCATAGCCTTTGTCCTCCCAAATCGCGACACGTGTCGCACCTAAAAAAAACCCACAAATTTTAAAATGCAATATCTTGTGATTTTGAAGTCGAAAAAAAAATTAAAAATGCTGTTGCATTCGTTTTGACGAGACGAATCAAACTAGATAGGTCATGGTATGGTTTGAATTTTATTTTTTTGAAAAAACTATACTCCCTCCGTTTCAGAAAAGTTGAAACATTTACTTTGGAATTGAGAAATTAAGGATATAATATTATATTAAGAATGAAAGGTAGAGAGAGAGAGAGAGAGAGATAATTAGTGGGGGTGAAAAGAGAATGAGTGGAGAATAATGAGTGGTTGGGAGGAAGAGAGAGAATGAGTGGAGGATTATAAAAGTAATAAAAAGCTTACATTTTTGGATTGTTGCAACTTTTGTGAAATACCCTAAATAGCAAAATGTTGCAACTTCCTTGGAACGGAGGAAGTACTTTTTAACACAAAAAAAATCTGAGTTGCTCGTCTCCTGAGATGTAACACCCTGTTCTGATAAAAGTTACAGTTTCATCTTCAAAATGTAACACTTTTATTCTCAAAAGTAACAACAGTTTTGTAAAAAATATAAATAGTTTTGATAGTTTTTGTGATGAGAAAAAGTAATAATTGAAGTGTAACACAGTGCATATATGATTGTAATTTGCTATATAGATGAATGTAACAGTTTTATAAAGTAAATGTTACTTTTTTTTCTTTAAAAAAGTGTAAAAAATCATGTATATAATCGGTTTTTGCATTTCAATTGAATGTAAAACCCTAGAAAAGTGTTACAATTGAGAAAAAAAAGAGGTTACATTCAGTTATTATAAAATGTAACATTAGTTTAGCTGTCAATCTCATGTTATCTTTATTCGATTTCAGTAAAATTGTGGTACATTTTTTTTTATAAAAAGTGATATATATATATGAGAAAAAAGTGTTGCTTTTGCTGGCGAGCAAAAAAATGGCGGGGCAAAAAAGTTGGAGGGCAAAAAAAAAAAAAAAATCGGCTCGGCTGGCTCGACGGCTAGGCTTGGCTGTGAGTCATCTCACAAGAGTCCAGACCCAAATGGTTAACCCCCATCCATAAATACCTGTCACATCTGTGAAACTTTAGGGCACCAATATGCCATTTGCCCTATTTTAAACAGAAAATTTTAGGAAAAGCACGTTTTACACGCGTCTTAGTTTAAAACATGTTTTTCGTATGCGGAGTGTCATTTTTATAAATAAGCGGAACATTATTTAAAAGACGCGGTGGCATTGCTGTAAATAATTGGAAATTATAAAACTCAGACACTTTTTAACACTACATGAGACAATTTTCAATACTAAAGGAAGCAGTTATTAACACTAAGGTAGACACATGTTTTTTAACTTTTGAAAGCTCACCAACTACTTGTTTAAAATGTAAAAGACATATTTCAACACTACATCAGGCACTTTTCAACATTTATTAGGAAAGACAATCTCAACACTACAACGGACAATCATAACACTACCTCTAAAAGTGTCTGTTTGAGTGTATAAACGTGTATGCTTGAATATGACAATCATAACACTACCTCCAAAAGTGTCTGATAGAGGAGGAATAGTTATTATGATAGAGGAGGAATAGTTATTATGATTCTTTTTATTTTTTTATTTGAGTTCAATTATTTCTTTTTATTTTTTTATTATATATACAAGTCATCTGATAGAGGAGGAATAGTTATTATGATTCTTGTACGAGGAAGGTGAATGGAAGGGCAGGGCTTAGGAACTTAAGAAGTTGCACTTCTAAAGAGGAGGAAAGTGGGAGTAAGGTTAATGGAAGAAGGCCGAGATTTGGAGATTCAAATCGTCTGCCATTGACAATTGGGGATACTTGGATCAGTATAAATACTCAGCCACACATTCTTAGACAGAAATAACAAATTTCAACATTTATTATGGTACAGAGGGATGATATCCTTCCAAGCAGCAGCAACGTTTGGTCCCATTTTTAGAGTATGCAAATGAAGAAAGTAGGCGGTGGTAGTGGCAAAATGGCCAAGAGGGGCAATGATGGTGGTGATTGCGAGAAGGAGAAGGGGAAGAAGGGTCGAGAGAAAATCGGTAATATGTAGGAACTTTAGTATTTTAGGTATTTTTGGTGTGTTTTGGCAAAAAGGGTACTGATTTGGATCGAAAATTGTTAAAAAGAGGAAATTAAGTGGGGGTGGTGGGCAAAAGGGGGGGACGTGAAAGAGGAAAGTGAGGCGTAGAAACGTTTTGTTTGTTTTTCAATTATCAACTTAATCTTTTGTTGAATTCAATTTTTAAGGTATAATAATACTCTCCATACTAATTCCTGCCATTCATCTAATATTTTTATGCTTAACCTCCATGTCGTCGTTTGTACTATCACTACTGTTCCATACTTTCACCGTTTCATACCGAAACTGTTTCATACTGTCAACACTTCATACCGGCACATGCATAGTACTAGTCTAACAACAATAAGAGAGATGAAGGTGTACAATCACTCTAATTCGATCCCACTCCCGTGTTGCAGTTATATGGTCTCCCCTTTTCAACTAGGTTTTCATACATAGCACTGTGAATTGCGCCTTTCTTTTGTTTGATTCATGACTTCGGTCATCTTTTGTTTGACATCTTTTGTTTGATTCATGACTCTAGTCGGCTGCGCTCGAAAGCTCCATACGTATCGCCAATGTTACAACATCTAACAGCGAACTGGAAAAGGTGCTTACTTTTTTTTGTCTTTTCTTTTCTTTCGAATGTTTTCTGTCACAATATCACCAATGTTACAGCAGCGAACAACGAGCTGGAAAAGGTGTGACTTTTTCCTTTTCTTTCTTGAATGTTTCCTGTCACAATATTCATAGTTCTTGTTTTTCGTTTTAAATTCTCTTCTACCCTCAATGTTTGTGAACATTCTATAAGGAGAGCAATTTTTTTCTCAAAGCATATATGGGTAACACCTTCATCTGAGAAGTATGTTGAAAAGGGATCAAATGGTGCTAGAATGACCAATAGGAAAGAAAGTGAAATTAAGTTGACAATATTCCTTTCGAGTAAGCTTTTAATTTGCACCAGTAATTGTTCCTCCATCTTTTTTTTTTTTTTTTTTTATAACTTGATTTACTGTAGAGTTAGTCCACATATGAATTGTATCCTCCATGATTTTCTTCATTTGGAAACAAACCTAAGACAGAGGGAGCGAGAGTATAATTAATTTCATACGTAATTCATTACATTATTCAAATGTGACACGTGTGATGCCGAATTTGTGTGAGAATGACCGAACTATAAAGACAATTCAAGAACAGGGATAGTTTCTGAAAGAAACTAAACTTCAATTCATAAATCCAAAAACTATCTTATCCATCATTCCCTAACAGCATATCATATGTACAAAAGGTTTAAAAAACTACTCTCTAATCCCACTAACCCCACTAACAACAAATAAATAAAAAACAAATTAAAATACCCAAAACAGTAAAATGACGTTTTCGCCCCTCAAACAATCTCGGATGGCTAAAATCACGTCTAGACACCCCGTAGGTGTGATCCAATATCTTGAGCCCGTTTCGCATGTCCGTGCCAAATTTCGTGTCATTCCGAGATCGTCACTTTTGGACCGAAAATTACCCTGCCCCTGCATCAACGTGCATTGCATTTTCCAGGCTTCAGGCATTTCACTATTACCTCCAAAATGCATTTAAGTTGATTCTCTTTTGTTTTTGCATCTATGTTCTTTGGGATGTCATGAAGAAGCAACGTTTGATAATAGTCCAGAGGTTTCATCTATGATTAGTATAATTTCAGTTATATGGACCGCTCTTCTGCATTACTAACATTTTCTTTTTCTATTATAATTATTTGTACCCCTGTTTCTGTTGAGATTTTTCATTTTGTTGCTAACAAATCCTTTTCCTACACCTTCTGTTTCACTGGGTTATGTAAAGGAGAATGCCAGTCTCCCCTCATGAGCTATTCCTCCTCTATCTTTCACCGGCATACTCTCTGTTTCCGATTCTCTGTGATGATCCATGTTAAAGTAAGTTATATTGTTGCTCTTATTTTCCATCACATCTGCTCTTTCCATTCTATTCTTGCTGTTCAAATCTATTTCTATGTCCATTTAGTTTGCCTATTTAATTTGAGTTCAATTATTTCTTTTTTATTTTTTTATTATATATACAAGTCGTCTGATGATCATTTTTTATATTCTGGACAGCGATTTTTTTCCCTGGTTGGTAGTATGTTTTTATTTTTGGACATGGGTTGTTACCCAAAAAAGCTGTGAATTTTTTGCTGCAACCATCTGTTTTTTTTTTTCGGTTTGGTTTTTACCCAATAAATTCAAAGATAAACAACCTTTATTTTTGGACATGGGTTTTTACCCAAGAAAGCTGTGAATTTTTTGACATGGGTTTTTACCCAAAAAAGTAAATTCAAAGATAAACAAGCTTTTTTTCTCCCTTAATGAATTTCGCAAGCTATGTTGTTGTTTTCTTACTTTGTGAACTGATAAGGAGTACTCCGTTAGCATATTTAATATTTGAAGTCCCTGTCGCTCGCCCCCCTCCTCTTAGTCAATAGGGCAGTTCAATATGGATCTGATCCTGACGCTTATTTCAATTAGTGGCTGAAGTAGCTAGGTATAGATTCATCAAGATATGTTCTTGAAAAATTACTAACGAGAAACTGTGACACAATTCACAGCACAAATTTCAAGATATCCAAAATACCATGTATTATATAAGCATTATATCTTTGATTAATAGGAACTGAAAGCACCAACTTTGTCTGTAACTGGTTTTATCTGCTCGCTATTAATAGACAATAAAACGTTTTTTGCTTATTATTATGTGGGTAGGCAGGGTTACGGGTGGCGGAACGGGAAGGGGGGGGGAGGAAAGAGGAAAGTGAGTGCTGGTGGGGTTAATGCGATGAAGAAAATTTTGAATTGTAGGATGTTCTTTCCCCGTCATACCGTCACCGTGCCGTCGGCACCAGTAGGGAGTACTAGTCTACATTACAAAAGATATCAAGTTTAACTGCGTATTGACTTTAGATAAAGAAGGGTCAAGATCAATCATAACTGCCATGATCTGATGGCCTACAGTTTTTTTGTAATTTTACATTTTCTTTTTCGTTGGCTAGGATTAATTCTCAAAATCTAATCCAGTGGCCGGAATTAGACGGTTTCCACTTTCACCCCTCTTCTGTACGTCATACCACGCAGGCGTCTTCCTGATTTCTACAACAATGCACGACCAACATGACGGAGAAGCGGCAAACAAAGAGTTTCCTCACTTCTTCCCTTCCATAATCATCCCCTTTTTACGCTAACCAGGTTTGACGTGATTCTCATTTTTTGTAATTCATCTGAAATTGGTTATTTTAATTAGTTAAATTCCTGAATTCGTTCTTCCTTTCTGTACGCGCGTTAACAGTACACATTTTGAATATGGTTTTTGGGCTTGATCATTGTTTGCTAGATATTGAAATTGCGATTTATGCAATGTTTTAATCCACCTCCAATGTGTTTGATTTTCATGAACAGAAATTGGTTATTTTTGTACTGTTCTAATCCATCTTTAATTTATCTGATATTCATAAAACCGTATTTGGCAGCTTAATGAGAGAAAAGGCCAAAAAGAACCAAACATGAAATGTGTTTCTAAGAAATCAAACAGAAAAAGAAGAGAGTGCGCCTTGATCATTTGCATAGACTTTTCAGAAGCCTTGCTCCACTGTTTCTTGGCTGTGAGTTTGTCCTCAATTGAGGATTCTTGGTCCTTTTTGCTTTCTTTTTCAATCTTGACCTTTTTGATTTTATATTTTAGATTCAGAAGTTGAGCCAGATGAACCAGCATCACCCGCTCCTTTTTTTTTTTTTTTTTTTACAGGTTTCGCTTGATCCCTAATTTCGCCTCCACGTTCTTTGTTAGGACTCTTTTGGGATAGTTTTCTTGAACTGGAAATCCATTCTGTCTTCCTCTTCGAGAGAAAATCCACAAGATCAGGATCACGCCTCATCCAAGAACGTTGAGAATCTAAAAAACAGTCATTTCATATTTGCTTGCTTTTATTATTCTTATTTTGATGTCATCTTTCAACTAAATCCTAAGCTCTCGAGATTTATTTTTTGATTGATGAATCTGTTTGTGCTGTGGTCTGTGACTTAATGTGTTCGTTTCGTGTTCATTAAATTAAGTGCTTTGTACAATGTTGATCCTTGATCCTAACTTGGTCTGTTGAAACATACATTTACGTAATTAAGTTGTCAAACTTAAATGCTTATAGCTCCATATTTTGGGTGTAGCATTCTTTCAACTTGGTGTATCATATTATGTGGTTTTTACATACTCTTGAATTGGGCATATTCTGCTATGGCATGTTTAGGATGGAGGGAGTAAGTTAGATTGCATTTTCTTGCTGCTCATTTTATTCATTTTTGTGCTTGATTGCAGAGAACCAAGGTTAGAGTATATATTCCTCTTTAACAAGTTTAAAGGAGTAGCTCCAAATATTTGAATATTTCAAAACTTTATCCTTAATTTAATTTCAGGATTTTGAATGTTTCAATCTTTTTCCTTAAAGGGCAGGGTGATTTCAATTTTTGTATCTGGCAGGTGATGAAGATTTTTGCCGGGGCGCCGACTAAGCAGGGGAAACTGAAAGCTCGGAAAGGTAATTTTTGGAAATTTAACGCAAAATAAAATTGATTATCTTATAAACAATTTTTATATGTATTTATTTTGATGATTGCTGAGTGGTTGATTCTAGAGTGCATAATGAAGGTAACATAGAGATAAAACTTTGGGTCTCCAAAAGTTGATTAGTTGGGGTTTCTACTCTGCTGACTGATTTTGGGAAATTTCAAGTTTATTTCTGTTTGTTTGTAGCAACGTATGTTCGGTAGGGGATAGTAATGGATAGAAAAATATATCACTAAATTATTTGAAAAGTTAAATAGGAAGATGTTCATGGAATCATGGAACAGAGTATTCTTTTCCATGTTCAATGTTCAAAGGGTATACCTTAAGGCATAAAATCAGTTTCAACGACCACCGAAAAACCAATTCTTGCATTTTGCTCAAAGTAGTTATGGATAACATATTAATCTCAGAAGTTCACACACATAAGTGAGAAATCACACCAAGTTGGTCAAAGGGTATACCTTAAGGTAATATGGTTGACTCAGTTAGTTAAGTGAGTCAACTAGTTAAGTCAAGTTGTTGAGAGTTAGTTAAGGGCTCTGTTAGAGAGAAAATTAGTTACACAAATGAATAGTGAATATAAATGCATGTGAACCTCTTTGTAATGTCAAGATGAATAATACAATGAAATTTCTTCTCTCTACATTTTCTCTCTCTACATTCTCTCTCTATTTCTCTATATGGTATCAGATGATTCTTCCGCCTAAACTCCAAATTTGTTAGTGATTGATCAACTTTGATCATTCGCAAAGCTCAATATCTCAATTCATCTCTGTTTTTCATACCGAATTTCAGAATTTCCTATCCAAAATAATCTAATTTTGTTCCAGTTCTCTCGGTGACGATGACAGATGATAGCTCGAATTTCGGCCATGGCACTCCAATTCAACTACGACAGGCTGGTTTTACTGATGATTATGATGAAATTGATCAATCACTTGTCTTAAATCCTCTTCATCCATTGTTTTTGCATCCGAATGATCATTCTGGTCTTTGTCTCATTACCGAAACCCTAATTGAACATAACTTCAATTCCTGGAAGAGGAACATGACAATTGCTCTCTCTACGAAGAATAAGTTAGGTATTGTCACTGGATTGCATAAACAACCTCTCTCCACCTCCAAATATTATCATCAATGGATTCGTTGCAATGATATGGTCATTTCATGGATATTCAATGTTGTTTCTCTTGAAATCAAATCTAGTATTGTCTATATTGCTACCGCTAAGGAGATTTGGGATAACTTGTGTGAAAGGTTCACACAGAGTCATGCACCACAAGTTTATCAGATTCGCAAGGAATTAAACTCGTTTACTCAGGACAATCTGTCTCTCTCTACTTATTTCACCAAATTCAAGGCTCTCTGGGATGAGTATGCTAACCTGAATCTCTCTCCTAAGTGTGTTTGTTGCACCTGCACTTGTGAAGCTATCAAGAAGCTCGAGGAAACTGATCAGTTACGTCAACTAACTCAGTTCTTAATGGGTCTAAATGATGGCTTTAGCAATATCAGAGGCATAATCCCAGCTAAGACACCACTGCCTTCACTTTCTGTTGCTTTTCTTTACTTGCTCAAGATGAGAAGCAACGAGGCATTATCAACAATATATCTTCTGCTCAATATCCATTGAATGTAGCTGATTCTTCAACTGCTCTACTGGTCAAGAATTCCAGCACTCACAAACCTACTTATAAAAGGATTGATAAATCTCAACTCTCCTGTGACCATTGTGGAGGTGTCAAGCATACCAAGGATACTTGTTTCTTCCTCAAAGGTTTTTCCAGAATGGCATCCAATGTATGGAGTCAAACCTGATCCTTCTAAAATGCCTAAATTCAAGTCCAAGGCTCCTTCCACTTTTGGTTCCTCTGCAGGGAAAGTTATCAATGCCATCTCCAATTTCAACACAGACATTTCTGAGTCCCAATATCAGCATCTTCTCAACCTGATTAGTCAACAACATCAGGTTTCATATTCTGAGCATATGGCAGGTATCATTACTTCAAACTCATGTATTACTAGTTCTATTTGCTCAGTTCACAATACTATTGTCTCTCATGATTGGATCATTGATTCTGGTGCTACTGATCACATCACCAATAATTTTTCCTCTCATTAATCCTGTTCCTTTGACTACTTCTGTCCTTTTGCCAAATGGTCAATCTTCTTCAATTACTCATAAAGGCATTGTCAAGCTTACTCCTTACTTCACCTTGAACAATGTTCTGTACATTCATCAGTTTCATTTTAATCTCATTTCTGGGAGTAAGCTTACTTGTGATAGCCATTTGTGTCTCATTTTCTACCCTTCTTACTGCATCTTTCAGGATTTGATGCAGAAGAAGGTAATGGGGATTGGTCATCTGCAGGGCAATCTGTATAAGCTTGTCATCCCATCCTCCATTTCAAGTTCTAGTGTATCTCTTCATGTTTCCAAAAATTCAGATACTACCTTGTGGCATCATAGACTAGGTCATTGTTCTTATTCTTCTCTTAGTCACATTTCTGATATTTTTTGTAATGCTAAATCTGGTATTAAACTTCCATGTGACATTTGCCATTTGCCATTATGCTAAACAAACAAGAGTGCCATTTCCTTTAAGCTCTTCTCATTCTCTTACTCCTTTTTCTCTTATTCACTGTGATGTGTGGGGACCTTATAATCACCCCACTTTGAATGGGTGTACATCTTTTTTGACAATAGTGGATGATTGTACTAGGAAGTACTTGGACTTATTTTCTTCATTCTAAAGATCAAGTACATCAATTCATTAATTACTTTCTTAAATTTGTTCACAATCATTTCAAAGCCAATGTTCAAACCATTAGATCTGATAATGGTTCAGAATTCTTCAACAAAAATGTCTCCTCTCTTTTGTTTCCTCTTGGCATTACTCAAGATAGTTCTTGTGTTCAAACTCCTTAACAAAATGGAAGAGTTGAAAGAAAACATAGGCACTTACTTGAGGTTGCTAGAGCTCATAAATTTCATGCCAATCTTCCTATCAAATTTTGGGGAGATTGCTTTCTTACTGCCACCTATTTAATCAATAGGTTTCCTTCTTCTCTTCTTAAGAACAAATCTCCTTATGAGTTACTCACTGGTCACCCACCCTCTTATTCTCATTTAAAAGTGTTTGGGTGTATGTGTTTTGCCTCTACTCTTCAATCTCAAAGAAACAAATTTGATTTTAGAGCCTCTAAATGCATATTTCTTGGCTACCCTTTTGGTAAGAAAGCTTACAAAGTTTTTGATTTGTCTTCTCAAAAAGTTTTTCACAGTAGAGATGTCAAGTTCTATGAAGATTGCTTTCCTTTCAAAGACTCTGTGAGTCCTTCCTCTCCATCTTGCTTTCCTATTTCACCTTCTTTCCCTCTAAATTCTCCCTTGGACAATTTTTTAGACAATGATGAATTTTTTCCTTCTTCTGACTCCTCTTCTTCTGCTACTCATTCTTCTTCCGTTCCTATTGATAATCATGATCAAAATCTCCCTACTCCCAATTTGACTCATTCTGATTCTTCTTCTCCTACTCCTACTCCTATTTCTATTCCTATTCCTTCTAGACCAACCAGAACCAAAGTTGTTCCTCTTAAATATAATCCTCCTCCTCCTCCTCCTCTTCCTCCTCCTCCCCCTCCCCTTCCTCCTCCCCCTCCTCCCCCTCCCCTTCCTCCTCCCCCTCCTCCCCCTCCCCCCTCCTCCTCCTCCCCCTCCCCCTCTTCCTCCTCCTCCTCCTCCCCCTCCCCCTCCCCCTCCTCCGCCTCCTCCTCCGCCTCCTCCTTATCTTTCATATATCTGTAACATCTCCTCTGTGAACTTGCTGCTTTGGAACAAAATGATAGGGTCAAATATCATCCTGATGGTACCCTAGACAAGTGGTTCCTTTCTCAAATGGATGTGAGCAATGCATTTTTGCATGGTGAATTAGATGAAGAGGTTTATATGTCTCTTCCTCCTGGCTATGTTATTCCTTCTTCTTTTGTGGACTCTGATTCATCTCTTCCTGTGGCGTGTAAGCTGAACAAATTACTCTATGGTTTTAAACAAGCAACAAGGCAATGGTTTCACAAATTTTCCTCAACCTTAATCACTTTTGGTTTTAAGGACTTGGGAAAGTTAAAATATTTCTTGGGGATAGAAGTTGCTAGATCCTCTGATGGTATCTGCATTCATCTAAGGAAATATGCCTTGGACATTATTGCAGATGTTGGTCTTCTTGGTTGTAAACCATCCAAACTACCTATGGAAATCAATCACAAGCTTTCTGCTGATGTTGGTGATCCTTATGATAAGCCTGATTCTTATAGAAGATTGGGAGGTCGATTGATTTACCTCTCTCTCTAGACCAGACCTGTCGTATGGTGTTCATATACTTAGTCAATTTATGGCTAACCCAAGAGTGCCTCATTACAATGCTGCCATGAAGCTTGTAAGGTATCTGAAGGGTACTCCTGGTCAAGGTCTTCTTTATGCTTCCAATGCTCCTATTACGCTCACTGCTTTCTGTGTTGCTTACTGGGCTTCATGCCCTACTACTAGGATATCCATTTCTGGTTATTGTGTCGTACTTGGTGGTGCTCCTATTTCTTGGAAAGCAAAGAAACAACTTACAGTTGCGCTGAGGCAGAATACAGATCCATGGCTAATCTGTGCTGTGAACTAACTTGGTTAGTTTCTTTATTATCTGAATTTCAAGTTACTGATCTTCTTCCCATTCCTCTTTATTGTGACAACAAGGCAGCTCTTCACATTGCCTCCAATCTTGTTTTCCATGAAAGAACCAAGCACATTGACATTGATTGCCACTTGGTTAGAGATAAGGTCAAAGCTGGTTTTATTCATCCTTGTTTTGTCTCTACAACATCTCAATTGGCTGATCTATTCACAAAAGCTCTCACCTTTACTCAATTGTCTCACCTTTTAGCCAAGCTCAGAGTCTTCAATTTGTTTCAGCCTTCTGGCTTGAGGGGGGGGGGGGGTAATATGGTTGACTCAGTTAGTTAAGTGAGTCAACTAGTTAAGTCAAGTTGTTGAGAGTTAGTTAAGGGCTCTGTTAGAGAGAAAGTTAGTTACACAAATGAATAGTGAATATAAATGTATGTGAACCTCTTTGTAATGTCAAGATGAATAATACAATGAAATTTCTTCTCTCTACATTCTCTCTCTATTTCTTTATATAAGGCATAAAATCAGTTTACATTATGAATTGCAGAATAAATATATCAGTGGTAATTTCTTGTCCTGCTGTACTTAATGAACCCCTGAAATAAAATATATAAATAAAATATGCAAATCGTGTCGGTCTCGCTAACTTTTTTGCCTTCCATTTGGATTTACACATCTCTCCGGCAGATTGGACATAATGGCTTCGTTGAAAGCCACTGAAAATATTACAAATACACAGTTAGTGGTTAGCCAAAAGTGATGAAAATTAAATATAAATTTACAAATGAATATAAAAAGGAAGAGGTTCATACCGATTTGTGAAATGAGTGATGGCAACTCAACTCTTGAGTCACATCTTCATCAGAAAGTGACCCGATACAAATAACGCAAACCTCTGCTGCCGACTGCATCATTTAAAGAGAAAAAATATATGAATAAATTAAACATTTTGGCTAAAAAGTACTCCCTCCGTTTCACGTCACTTATGACTTTTGGTCAACTTAATATCGTTTTGACGAAGACTTTATAGAAAATTTGATGATCTTAATAAAAAATTAAAAAATGTGATTGAGAGTGTTTTTTAGGGTGAATCATTTTATAATTTTTAAATTTTTATTAGGATCATAAAATTTTCTATAAAGTCTTCGTCAAAACGATATTAAGTTGACCAAAAGTCTCAAGTGACGTGAAACGGAGGGAGTAGTTTCTATTCTATCTTTTTTCAAAACCAATTATAGTAAAACTATTATTCTTTACCTCGTATACATCTGGCAGCGCATCGATCTGATCCTGGAGCGAAATGCGGAAGTAGATCTCGCCAACAATCGGATGTAGGCATATCGTGAATATCATAATAATGAATCCATCTGACATCGCAGCCACGAGAAATAACATCTCTCGTGGCTCGTGGTGATAGAGACCCTTGATTGCGATAATCAAGGAGGTCTCTCCGATCACAAACAAAGCCCTGCAATTCGAAAATTATATAGGTTATTCCATCGCGTCAACCTTTTTTCACTTAAGGTAAAATAACAAATTGAGTTAATATCCTTACCAACAGAATGGTAGAGAAATCCAAAAGCCCCATCTCCACCCCGAGCTAGGCAGATACTGCGCTGTAGAACAGACTACCCTCCCGATCCTACCAAAAATGTAGGTCTGCTCTATAATCATGGCCAATAATAGCGTGGCTACTGAAGTGCAGGCGAATAGAAAGGTAGAAGTCGAGTCGGAATCGTGTAAGGAGTCATGGGAATCCTGCGTATATTAGTTAATGTTAGATTGGTTCATAGAATTGGTAAAATTGGATCATAAATCGGATGAGCGAAGCTAAGGTGCTCGGACTCTTTGGTTGACCTCGCCGGACTCGTGTTGACTACACTAAAATAGAGTGTCTGACACGGGTACGGCGGGGTAAACCAAAGAGTCCAAGCATCAGAGGAGCGGAGGCTTGTGTTCATAGTTACCAGGAACTTGGAGGAACATAGAACGTTTCGAGACGCGAGACGGGTACGGGAACGAAGATCCTGACTTAGTAAATTATGGTTACACTGGGGGTAGGATCAGTTGGTACGCGAGTTGGGAACGTGGTACGCTTTTTATTGGAATCGCATCACTAAGTTGCCTATTTACATACTCCCTCCGTTCCATAACTATGTGCACAAAATGGGTTTTGCACGGGAATTAAGGGATGAATAGTAATGGGTAGTTGTTGTGAGTGTGAAAAGTGAAGTAGGAGAGAGAAATTGGGGTAGAGAATAGTAGATTGATTGGTGTTGTGAGTATAAAAGTAAAGTAGGAGATAGAATGAGTGGGATGAATAGTAAAGATTCTTTGCCATTTTAGGAAAGTGTGACTTATCAATGGGACACCCAAAATGGCAATTTGTGCACATAGTTATGGGACGGAAGGAGTATAAATATACTCCCTCCGTCCCATCACAAGTGAGACAAACTTGTGGGGCACAATAATTAAGAAGAAAGTAGTATATGTTTGATAGAAAATGAAGAGAAAGAATGAGTGGGGTAAATAGTAGTGTTGGTTGAATAAATTGAGTGGTGGAAAATGAAGAGAGAGAATGAGTGGGGTTAAATGGTGAGGTTGGTTGGATATAAATATATTAAATTATTTCCTTTTCGGGCAGTCTCAATTGTGGTGGGACGGGCTCAAAAGGAAATTAGTCTCACTTGTGGTGGGACGGAGGGAGTATATATATATATAAAGGAGACTGTAAATGTAAACGCAGATATCCCTAAAAGATTGTAAAGGGAGACATGATTTTATGTGTCCGACGGCAACTATAAGTTCTCTACCTCTTCCTAGCGACGACTCAAAGCTGTTCAGTTCATAAAGGTTAACTCTAAGAAACTAAAAGTTACTTCTCTTTTCCTTATAATTTTGATTTTACGTGATTCAGTTTGTTTTCTTGGGGAAATCAAGTCACTAGACATCTTTCCTCCTCCCTCTACCTCTATCTCTATCTCACAGCTCGATCCATGTTTTCTTCCTACTGAACTTTTTGTGGCAGTTGACAAACAATTTGTTGGTGAATAGCCTGTATAGCAGTGGAGTCACCCACTAGTTGGGAACATAGTTATTAAAGGCCCAAGGCGCACCAAGGCGCAAAGGGTGTGCCCGTAGCCTAGGCGCAAGGCGGGCGGGCGCCCGAGTGACGAAGCCCGCAAAAATGCCTTAAAAATACTAAAAATATAGTATACATACAACATCAAGATAAACAATAATAGTATTTCCTACATCGATCCCAAAATGAATATCCAAAAACAATAAAATTTGCTTGCTAACAAGAGCAAATAATAAAATGAATTTTTAATTTTAGACGGAACAAGAGCAAATAAAAATGAATATTCATTTTGGGACGGAACAAGAGCAAATAATAAAAATGAATATTCATCCCACCCAACCCTACCTCCACCCCTTATCTTACTCCCTCCTCTTACCTTACCTCACCTCACCCCTACCACACCACCTCCCCCCTCAAAATAAAAATAAAAATTACTCATATTAAAATTAATTTTTAACCACTCCCCTCCCCTCCCCCCGCCCCTGACCTCCACCCCCACCACCCCATCCCACCCCCACCCTGGTTAGACTTTTTTTCTTTCTCATATTAAAATTATTTTTTGGCAACTCTCCTACCCCACCCCACCCTTATCCTACCCCCATCCCTACCCCTCCCCCCTGGGTCAATTTTTTTTCCCTCATATTACTTCTTTGTTTTTGTTTTTTTTTCATATGAAAATATTTTCTGGAAAAGATTATCTTTAGATTTACCAAACAAGCGAAAACATGTTTACGTCATTTTCCGGAAAATATCTTCCAGGAAATCATTTTCTGGAAGTCGTTTTACGCGAAGAAAACGGAGCCTAAGAAAATACTTATTTTTCCATGAGGCCCGGTGCTTCCCTGGACCTCACTGGGAGCTCTTTTGCAGCAGCAGGTTGCCCTCTTATTTATTTTTTATTGTGGGTTCTTGCTATGTTGTTTTTCAAGAAATATAAAGTTCCATTCATATATTTATTTTTTTCAATCATTTAAAGTATTTTTTTTTCAATAAATTCAAAGTTGCTAGTTTCGGAGACGTACCCGTCTACAGCTCAGTCCGGCAAGTGATGCCGTACCGCAAGCGACCACAGCAAGGAAAACACTCGTATATTCTACGGTGCATCCTACTGTGCATCCCACCTCTGCACCTGTACCCGTAGGTCTCTGAGGATAAAAGAAGGCATGATCAACACGCTGCGACAAAATGAGATCACAATTAGTAAATTAGAGGGAAAAAGAAAGAAAACATAGAACATGTGAGCGTATTACAAAATAATACGGAGTGAATTTTTTTTGTCGTACCCCTGCCATGTATCTATACTCCTAATCTGATGCAACGTATAAAAGCGCACCGAAATGTAATAAACCTGCCATAAAGAAACGAAAACATGATTAATTAATAGGGAAATATAACCAATAACCCCTCGTAAAAATATTCTTTAGCCAGAAAGTCCTAAATCTATTTTTCACATCACAAAAACCCATTAATTAAGACATTCATACTAAAATATCCAAACTGTCAACCTCCCTGTAACTTCAGATATATGGATTTTTTTGGATGCAAGATTTTTTTTTTTTTTTGTGATATTTTAGATATGAATTTTTTCCAAGGGGGGTTGATGGTATTTCTCCCAAAATTAATATTTATTTCTCTGTTCTTGTGCACGTATAGAGTTGTGTTCTTGGGACGGAGGGAGTAATATTTTTGTTTTCTGTTCAATACCCTGATAGCTAGTGTATTTCTATTCTGCAGTATATATGTAGTTTTCAAAGTTATTGTTACATATATAATTTTCTTGAATCTGAAGAGATGAGCTATGTGAAATATTTGCAGAAGGTTTGGAGGCTGACAAAAAGAGGAAATCAGTCAAGGTGGAACTGCTATTCCAGTCGAACTAACAAGCAGAGAGAAGCTAAAAATTCTAATTGGAAAAAGGTAATTTTTTAATTTTTTTTTCTGTTTGGTCTTAATTTCCAGAGCATGTTTTTCTTTTAGGATAGGGGTTTTGTTTTATTCTGTATGCACACTCTCAATAATCCATGTTTCCTCGGTCCCATAACAACTTGCACCATGGGTGTCCCATTGGTAAGTCTCACTTTCCTAAAATGTCTACTTTTATTCTTATTTTATTACACTACCCCATGTAACGGCTAGTATAATCTAACCACAATTCAAAATAGTGCGGAAGCATAGCTGTATTTCAAAACTTTAACGGCTAGTACAACCCACTAGCTCTAACATAAAACAAAACAATGTCTTAAAACTCTTCATTAAATCACGGACCGCCCTTCTCTGCGATCTAACCTTTCCCTCTACTTTTTACCTGGGGAAAAGAATATAAGAAAGGGGTGAGCGAACAATGCTCAGTAAGTTCATACGGGATCTCTCCGGGTACTAAGAAGAGATGACCGAAAGAACGGAGCCAAACGAATATTCTCAATGAAAGGCTAATCATTAATAAACTTAAATGTACACATTCAAAATACAGTTACAATACTTAAGAAGTTGTGGCACTATCACAAGTTCGTCAATTCCAGAGTTTCAAACACCTTTTCAGGGTGTTACACCTTTTCAGGGTGTTAAGAGAATAAGAGACCTTACACCTTTTCAGGGTGCTCCCTTATTAGTTTAGCTACTTCATCACATAGCATACAATGTCTAAGTTCTTTTCAATCAAACTGGACAAGTTCATTTAGTCCTTTTCAATAAGACTAGTTCAGTTTCTTTTAGTCCTTTTCAATCAGACTAATTCATGCTAAGTCATTTTCAATCAGACCAAGCTAACTGCACATGTTGCACATGTTTCAATTAGATACAGTAACATTCATTCAAGTGTTCAAGGTACAAGAACACATACAAGTAAAGTCTTATTAATCTATAGGAGACGTAACAGTTGATTTTGATCTAAACTAACGGCCTCTATATATACCAGTAAAGTCTCTCAAAATCTAGTAAGAACTTGGAATTCTAGTCCTAAACTGACCCGAAAACCTTTCTTCTGCGGAACTGTGAAGAACTGATCGAAACAGGAATCTGGAGCCTTGGTCCGCCCGGGTATAGAACTTGGTCCGTGCGGGTCCCTTCTATGGCCCGGGCGGATCTACTCTCTTCCTTCGTCCTTGTTATCCGACGTGCTTTGGTCCGGCCGGGTATTACCCCAGGTGCGCCCGGACCCCTCCTGCTTGGCCGAGTCCTTTGTCTTGCTCGGCCGAGCTGTTCTGCTCTGTCCCGGAATCACGAGATTTCTCTGTTGTTTAACCATTTAACTCGGCGTCCCAAATTCAAAGGCATTAACCCAACAATCTACACCTTGACTTTGAATCTCCATGACAACAAACCTTTTCTCCCCCTCGCCTCTTCTGCTATCTAATAGCTGCGAACATTCAGCAAGTCGAAACAATATTGGAACTTGCTTCCCGTCACGGGTTTTGTGAACATATCTGCAGGGTTGTCCGCCGTCCCTACCTTCTTCACCTTTACCCGTTTCTCATCCCTTAGGAAGTGATATCTGACATCAATGTGCTTGGTCCTCTCATGATGAACTTAATCTTTGGCCAAACAAATCGCGCTCAAACTATCGCAATAAATAATAGCCTGATCCTGATGTATCCCATGATCGCTGATCAATCCCTTCAACCATATTCCTTCCTTAGCGGACTCTGCCAATTCCATGTATTCTGCTTCTGTTGTAGACAACGTCACTGTCGCCTGCAATGTACCCTTCCAACTGACAACTGACCCACCAAGCGTGAACACATATCCGGTCATCGATCTTCTTGAATCAACATCACCCGAATAGTCCGAATCTGAGAAACCCTCGACCGCACATTCTGTTCTACTTCCATAGATGAGACCGACGTCACAGGTGCCCCGAAGGTACCTAAAGATCCGCTTCACAGCCTGCCAGTGTTCCTTACCCGGATTACCCATGAACCGACTAACAACACTAACTGCCTGTGCAAGATCCGGCCTAGTGCACACCATAGCATACATCAAACTACCAACTGCACTAGCATAGGGTACTCGAGCCATATACTCTTTCTCCTCAACTGATTTGGGCCCAAACGCGACTGACAACTGTGCATTCGCTGCACTTGGAGTATCTATAGCCTTAGCTGTTGACATACCAAATCTTTCTAAAACTTTCTTGATGTAACCTTTCTGGGATAAGAACAGTTTTCGTTTGGTTCTGTCTCTATAGATCTCTATACCCAGAATTTTCTTCGCGTTACCCAAATCATTCATCTCAAACTCTGCGGATAATAAGCCTTTCAGCTTCTGAACCTCTGACTTCTTGACTGTTGCTATCAACATATCATCTACATAGAGCACCAAATAGATGTACGACCCATCTACCAACTTATTGTGATAAACACAACAATCATAAGGGCTCCTCGTGTATCCGATCTCTGTCATATAGCTGTCAAACCTTTTGTACCACTGCCTAGGCGACTGCTTAAGTCCATACAAGGACTTCTTCAACCTACAAACTTGATCTTCCTTCCCAGGAACTTGGAATCCTTCTGGCTGTATCATGTATATCTCTTCGTCCCTCCATGCAAGAAAGTTGTCTTGACATCTAGTTGCTCAAGCTCCAAATCCCTCTGTGCTACTATTGCTAGCAACACTCTGATCGAAGTGTGTCTGACCACTGGTGAGAAGATCTCATTATAGTCCACCCCTTCTCTTTGTGTGAAACCCCTTACAACAACGCGAGCTTTATACTTGATCCCTTCTGCCGGTGACATCTCTTCCTTTTTCTTGAAGATCCACTCGCAAGTCACAATCTTTCTGCCTTCTGACCTTGTGGTCAACTCCCAAGTCTGATTCTTGTGAAGAGACTCCATCTCATCACCCATAGCCGCATACCACTGAGATGACCCTGAACATGTAACTGCTTCCTTGAAAGTAGAAAGTTCCGAAAGATCGGGCTCCACTTCCTCAGCAACCTGCAATGCATAAGACACCAAGTCTTCAAATCCATACCTCTCCGGAGGCTTCCCGAAATTAGCTCTTCTAGACCTTCCTTGTGCTAACCCATGTTCTTCGGAAACTGAACTTGAACTTTCTGGTGCTTCAGTCTCTGTCTCTGTTGGTGGATCTTGATCAACATCTGACTGTGGGACAACTAACTCTTCAGTATCTTGTTGCTCCACCTGTTTATCAACACCGCCAACACTTGAAACGATCGTAGATCTCATAATAGGGTTAATAACAGAATTCTCATCAAATACGACGTTCCTACTGATAATCTCCCTATTTTTTGATGGAGACCAGATACGGTATCCCTTGACACCATCTCCATACCTCATGAATGCTCCTTTTCTAGCTCTAGGTTCTAACTTCCCATCATCCACATGATAATAAGCAGTACACCCAAAAGCCCTTAAAATAGAGTAATCAACAGGATTACCGGTCCATATCTCATGGGGAACTTTGAGACCAATACCGGCATGAGGTCCACGATTAATCAAGTAACATGCTGTACTAACCGCCTCTGCCCAGAAACGTTTAGACAACCCTGCATTGGAGAGCATGCACCTTGCTCTCTCAAGCAATGTCTGGTTCATCCGTTCTGCTACACCATTCTGCTGTGGCATGCCTCTGATGGTGAGATGTCTAGAAATCCCCGCCACTTTGCAAAACGAATCGAACTCAGTACTGCAGAACTCCAAACCATTATCTGTCCGGAGCTTCTTGATCTTCTTCTCTGTCTGGTTCTCCACTACTGTCTTCCAATCCTTGAAATTTCTCAGAGCCTCATTCTTGTGCTTCATGATAATCACCCAAGTCCTCCTCGAATGATCATCAACTATGGACAAGAAATATCTGTGCCCCCTTAGAGATTCCTGACGTGAAGGTCCCCAACAATCTGAGTGGATGTAATCCAGAACGCCTTTTGTGTTATGTATGCCCTTGGGAAAACTATTACGCTTCATCTTCCCTACCACACAATGCTCACAAAATTTAAGATCCTTGATCTTATGGCCACATAGAAGTTCCCTTTTAGTCAGGTCCTGCATCCCTCGAGTGCTCATGTGACCGATCCTGATGTGCCACAGCTTAGACATATCTCCCTCGTTCACCTCTGATGATGCAACCATAGCCGACCCTGCAAGCGTCCTTCCTTGGAGGAAATACAAGGATCCCCGCTTAAGGCCTTTCAGCACCACTTCTGAACCGTTACAGACACTCACTGCTCCACCTTTACCTTTGAAACTGAACCCTTTGCTGTCTAACTGACTAAGAGAAATCAGATTCTTTGTCATAGGCGGAACGTGTCGAACCTCGTTCAAAGTGACAAACTTACCATCATGAGTCCTGACCTTGATCGAACCGATACCAACAACCTTGCAGACTACACTGTTGGCCATGCTTATATCACCGCCATCCACCTTCCTGTAATCAGTAAACCATTCTATCCTAGGGCTGATATGGTAAGATGCTCCTGACTCAAGAATCCATGCATCAGATGCACGTGCTGATTCTGATGTAGCTAGAGCATAATCCTCTTCTGAACTGCTATCCTTGGCCATCATGGCCTCTGCTCTGATCGGTGCCTTGCCTTGCTTCTTTCTGGGACAATCGAACTTCCAATGCCCCTTCTCTTTGCAGAAATTACAGATATCCCCAGGCTTCGGACCCTTCTTGTGTGAAGAATTACCTTTATTGTTCTTCTTCCCACTAGAACCCCTGTTACTGCTACTAGCAGTCAAACCTGATGACTGGGTACCTGCCTCATTCCCACTCGCCTTTCGGCGTAATTCCCTCGACTTGAAAGAAGTTTTCACTTCCTCTAGAGAGATACCATCTTTACGGTTTATGCACGAATCGACATAATGTTCATAAGACATAGGTAAAGATACTAAAAGTTGCAAGTCTACATCCTCGTCATCCACAACAACTCCTATATTACGCAGTTCAAGTAATGCAGAAGTAAATCTATCAAGATGATCATTTATGGGCGTACCTTCAATCATACGACAATCATATAGCTTCTTCTTCAGGTATAACTTGTTGGTCAATGAACGTGTCATGTACATATCTTCCAACTTTAATCAAAGATTGCTTTCGGAGTCTATTCCTGCAACATTGGTTAGGATCTCATCATCCAACTGTCTGATGATCTTGGCGTGAGCCTTCTGATCTAACTTCTTCAATGCCGCCACCTCCTTCGCTGCTGCTAGCTTGTCCTTCTCTGACTGTTCTGCGATAGCTTCTGTGGTGGTTGCCTTACCCTTGGGATCCCTGATTGCAATCTCCAACGGTTCTCATAAATCTTTGTCTATCAACAAAGCCTTCATCTTGATCTGCCAGAGAGAAAAAACTATTCTTCCCATTGAACTTGTCGATCGAATCGGCTCCTTGACCCATCTTCTCGTTCTCTGCAGCGGAATCCCTGAACCTCTAACGAACCAAAATTCTGGTACTACCAGAGCTCTGATACCACTTGTTAGAGCAATAGAACAAGACTTGATAAGAAAAGCAAGCAATCACAAGAACACAGATTTACGTGGTTCACCAACTTGGCTACGTCCACGGGGAGGGGAGAGAATATTATTATCAATCTGGAGAATTCTTTACAAGATCACACTATTACTGCTGCACGAATTTTGAACACAAAAACACTATTCACAGTACACAAAAACACACGCACACACACTATTTACACACACGCAGCAGCACACACACACTACAGCACACGCACACATGCACAGTGCGCACGACACACACTGCACATGCACGCACGCCCACACACACAATATTCATCATCTTCTTCCTCTTCTCAATTCAACTCTTAAACCCTAGTTCATCCTTTTTAGGGTTTTAAATTCATGATTATTGTATTCTAATAATCAATCCATGGAGATTAAGAAGCTTAAGGAGATGGGTTTACCTTCTTGGTTGTTCTTCACCCTCACTTTCTCCCTTCTCTTTTTCTCCTGATCTCTTTCTCCTTCTCGGCTCTCTCTGCGCCGCCCCTCTCTCTCTTTCTCCTGTTCTATTCTTTCTTTTTCTTTTGTGGTAGAATAATAACACTAGGGATTTTAGAGAGGGTATATATATATATATATATATATATGTATATATATATACATAATGTTTCAGCTTAAGGGAGGGAATGTTAGGATATTTCTTGTTCAGTTTGTTTATGGATTAGCCAGCTAATAAGACCTATTCTCCAGGAAGGATAAAATTTGTTTTATTTGAGTATAAGTTACTACTCTGTAGGCTCAAAAGGAGTAGAGTTAGTTATTTCATTATCTTGTATTGGCTATAAATAGCCACCAGTAGTTTAGTCAATAAAATATGCATTCCTCCATTTTGATTCCCTTCTTGAGTCTCTAATACTTAACAACTGGACACTATACTGCCTGATTTTGGACATGGTTACTACAGAGTATTCTAAATTGAGAAATTTGATGTTCTTTCACTGAGTAAGTTTCTTTTGGTGAATGAATTAACAGGGAAATTGTCCATAATGTTTGGAGGTAGATCCCTTTACCACTTAAGGGAAGGCTTCATTCTCCAAGCACTGTAAGAATCTCTTTATGAATTTTGTTGTTTTTATTCTTTGGGCACTTTCCTTGCTTTACGGAGGTGCAGGGTACGGTGTGAGTGTGGTTATGGCACCATAAATATTAATGGCACAAAAGTTTGGGGCTAAGTACAGGCTATAAAGTGGGTGCTAGCGTTAGAGAATTAAGGTGTAGATTGTAGAAAAAAATTATATGAGAAAATCAATCACTCATGTAATAGACTGAAATGGCCAAAATAGGTTTAACCCCCCAATGTTTACACCAAATCTCACTTTGCACCCCTGCGCGCAGTGGCGAAGCCAGAAATTTACTGAAAGGGGGTCGAAATTATGATATAGTGTTATTTTTTTCTAAATTTAAGGGGGTCAAAATTGCGAAAACCAATATTTTTAATGGTAAAAATGATATTTTTGTAAACTTAATAAGGGTAAAATTGACACAACTCTAAAATCAAGGGGGTCGGATGACCCCCATGGCCAAAGGGTGGCTTCGCCGCTGCCTGCGCGAAATTTGTCCCATATTGGTACCTCATAATAAAATTGTCCTATTTTGCACCCTGGATCTTGACAGGCGTTAGAAATTTAACGAAATAGGTCATGTGCGTGTCACATTGTGGGCGATTATGTCTTTTAACTCCATAATCCAAGGACTTAAATGTCATTTCACCATGAAAACTCTCAAGTCTTCACCACTATGTAACCACCATGGCCACCACCACAGTAGCCACCACCGTTTTGCCGTGACCACCACCAAACTACCACCATAGAGAGGATTGTGAGAGCAAGAGTCAGAAAAGTAGGGGGAGGCGAAAGGTCAATGAGCGAGAAGGTGAAGACGGGAAAGAGTGGAAGTGGGAGGGATGTATTGGGGAAGTGAGAGGTGGCTATGGCAGTAAGTAGGAACGAGAAGTGACAATGGTATAGCAATGGAGGGATGGAGTGGGTTGACTTTGTGGATTCCTTTTTTTTCCTTTCCTTTTTCTATATTTGGTACTAATTAACATATTTTTCCATATATACAATTTACTTTTATCTTCTTTGACTGTTTTGTTAATATTTTTTCCTAATGTGTTACAATATTATTATACTCCCTCCGTCCCAGTTTAAGGTTCTTACTTTCCTTTTTGGTATTTCCTAGTTTAAGGTTCTTAGTTACTTTTTTCCATCATTTCCGATGGAGCCAAAGACTCACTATTTTTTTGGCTTGGGAATATGATGGAATAAAGCAAAATGGGTCACTAAACTGTCTGTGATGAAGCAGCAGTCAGTACATGCAATTTTCGACGCAATTTTCATCATGGGTCATCTGGAAATAGCCTCTCTGTGCTTTAATACAGGGGCAAGGCTGCGTACATCCGACCCCCCCTTACCCCACCGTAGGTGGGAGCCTTTGCGGCACTGGGGTAATGTTGTTGTTGTTTGTCTTTGAGAATCTTGCCCTCAAAAAGTTCATTTAATTACAAAAAAAACCATTACTTACCTAACTTACTTTTCACCTATTTGCTTTATGAATAGTGTTTGGACAATTATATCCTCACCTCCCAATTTTTGTTGACCCATTTTTCTTTGTTTTACGCTTGATTTCTTAATAAGCGTGCAAAGTCAAACTAAGAACCTTAAACTGGGATGGAGGGAGTAATATTTTTTATTTTTATAAATAGTAATTTTTTTTAATTAAAAAATTAGAATTCTAAATTGGATATTATAATTTTAATATTTTTATATAAGATTATAATTAGGGATGGCAACGGGTCGGGGCGGGTTTCGTCAAAACCGAACCCTACCCTAACCTTAAAGAGGGGGACCCGAACCCGAACCGACCTGAAGTGTATACAATCTATGTTTAAGCCTAAATATGAACCAGTTGTATAAATCAGTCTTAAATCATCAAACCTCACACACAAACAACTATAAAAATAAATTGCACAACACTTATAATATGGTTAACTTTGTATATAGGGGCGCGGGTCGGGTCGGATCACAACATCAAAACCCGAACCCGACCCTAACCCGCTTGGGTCATGAAAATTGCTACCCGAACCCTACTTTTCGGGGCGGATCGCCTTCGGGTTCGGGCGAATTGTCATCCCTAATTATAATGTATAATTTTTTTAAAAAAAATCTTTATTGAATATAAGAAGAGTGAGAAAATAAACTAAAAGAAAATTATAAATCAAAATGAGAATGTCCATAATACCCAACATGTGACGCACATGACCAGTTTCGTTAAATTTCTAACGCCCGTTGGCTTCTAGGGGGCAAAGTGGGATAATTTTAACATGAGGTATCAAAGTGAGACGAATTTCGCGCAGGGGTGCAAAGTGGGATTTAGTGTATACTTTAGGGGATAAACGTATTTTAGCCGACTGAAAACATACCACCTTCTCCCCCTCCCTCTTCGCCCACCCCACACATTATAAAAACCCTATGATAATGCTGTTTCTGCTTTGGGAAAAAAATGTTAGTTTCATCGTGACACTATTGATTCAGCTCAGGTTAGTTTACTTTCTGTTATTTTATTTCAAGTTTTTTAGTCACTAAAATCATCAATAAGTTTGTGGTATTTTTATGGCCCAGTCATGCAGCTTTAATTCTGAAAGTTAAATCTCCTATCAATTTGTCTTAATAATACTAGCATGTTTTAATTCTGAAAGTTAAATCTCCTGTCAATTTGGGTGAAGAGGAAAGGCAACGCTCTTACGGCGATGTTGCTCTAAATTAGATATCAGTAAAGCATACGATCGAGTAGACTGGGTTTCCTTGAAGATGTTTTTGTTCGAGTGGGATTTTGTACCACATGGGTTTGATGGATAATGATGTGTGTTCGGACGGTTGAGTATACTATCCTTAGTCAATAGAGAAGTTGTTGGTCCATTCATCCCGGAGCTAGGTCCTCAACAAGGGGGACCACTTTCTCCATATTTGTTTATTGTATGCGCGGAGAAGATATCCTTCATGCTGAGGGAGGCTTCGAGGGTCTTCCTTGGCTGATTGGCCGGAACAAGAGGGAAATACTTATGAACAAAGTTATGACAACGATACATTCTTGGAGGGACAAGTTCTTGAGTAAAGCTGGTGAAACTATCTTCATAAAGGCGGTGGCACAAGCCATTCCCGCTTATTGTATGGCTACTTTTCTAGTCCATGACTACCCAGTCATTATCGGAGCTCGAACAAATGATGAACTCCTATTGGTGGGGTAATCACAAGTATGGGCGCGAGGGATCAATTGGCTCTCTTGAAAACGCATTTGCACCAAGAAAGACTTGGGAGGACAAGATTTTGTAGCATCCAGCTATTTAATGTCGCGATGCTTTGGCGTCTCTTGACTATCCCAGATGCTCTTGTGTTTAAAGTTCTAAAAGCTAGATATTTTCTAAACGTGGATTTTTTTTAATATATGGATTGGGTAAAACCCAAGTTACACTTGTTGTAGCATCTACGCTTCTCAAGATATTGTGAAGTTGGGTACGCGATGGAAGATAAGTAAAGGCGAAACTCTTCATTAATGGTTCGAAATCAAACTCAACGGGGCTCTGATGCCAATGTAAATTACAGAGGGTGGAAGAACAACTTACTTGTTCAATCGTAGCAGAAGCTTGAATCAACGCCTTGATCACCGAACTTGCACAATGCTTCGCAACGGAGGTCGAGAACTGATTTTCTTTTGTTAATCAGCCAAAGATAGAGAGAAGAGAATATGATTTTCGTTGTATGGAAATCAAATTATCTACCTTGTATAGGTGCTTTTAGATCTTGCTTGGCTTAAACATCATGGTTTAATTTTCTGTGTCTGGGGGCTTGCAGCACCTTGTGGTACAATTAAACATGTTAGAAAGACAAATGTAGTGAAACGTGATTGAGTATAACGTTGGGTTGTCATTATCAGACAATTAACCATAGACGGTCTTACACATGAGACGGGTCTCGTTGAGAGAGTAAATGGTTTGCCCCCTATGGGCGGGGCGGGGCAAGCCCATTTCCTCTCCCATCGAGACCCGTCTCACACAAGACTTCCTCATTTTGTTTTATTAACGACAATGTTTCCTCAGTTTAAGTAAAGTGAATCATCTTCAATCTATACTATCAATTGGATAGGTGAATTATCCTCGAATAACTATTAATAGCTAGACAACATATGTTCATACCTTACATTAGTTATTATCAATTATAGTATTTTACTACTTTTATTATGAGATTAAATTATTGTCGGATGCGCTGTTTATCTCAAGAAAACGGATTCCACTCAATAGTTGACACATCGTTTTCTTTACGCCCCTATTATTCAGTCCTTTGTATGAAAAATGCTTGGACTTCTATTTTTATCACTTTAAACAAAATTCTTTACTAATTGCTCCCAGCAAACCCACACCCCCCCCCCCCCCAAAAAAAAAAACAGTGCACACGTGATAGGGTCTCCTCGATTAAAGACAAATTCTTAGGAACGGCGGGTGTACGCCGTGCGACGGGCGTGACCCGCGGGTCAACCCGCCCGGCCCGACCCATCCACCCGGCCAATCACCATCTTCGAGACTCGGTCTGTAATACACACAATTTATCAAAAAAATGCACTAAAATATTAGAGTCACGAAGTAATTGAGAAACAGCTAACAGATTGCAATTAAATGTCGGAGCATATAACACTTTTGTTAAAGTTAACCCCATCCCGATGTCGACATCGCCTTCTTTTGTGATCACAATATGATTGCCATTGGGCAACCCTAAACGATTTGCCTTGATTGCAGTAAATTTTTCAGTAAAGAAAAATTTCCTGTCATGTGTCTGTTGGCGCCAAAATCTATGATCCAAGATGCATCATCGGTCTTACTATGTGTGTGGTCAGTTGTGAGTCTGCTTGTACTAGCAATTGACCTCACATACTGCTTAACAAACAACCATTGTTCAAGTGTAAATCCCATCATACGAGCCCAATCTGAATCTGTCATTCCAACAGATCCTCCTTTATTAACGTGCATCTGGCTGACTCGTGCACTAGATGCATAAGACTGATTGGTGGTTTGGCCACCACTTCTACCCTTCGTATCCCCCCCAAACCATGTGTTTGCACAACTGGACTCACAACTGTCCGTGCAACTGGCCTCACAGGTACAGGGCTGTCTCCGGTCACGTTATTCCGGAAATGTTCTTCCCTCATCACTGTAAGATACCCGCGGGAAAATGGAAAAAGTTCCCTCGAGAATCAAACACGGTAATTTATGTTCAAGAAACGGAGTCGCCACGTTAAATTAATTTTAAACCCAATTTTAACGAAAAAGGTTAGAGAAAATGAGTTCAGAGGTCAGGTTACATCTTGGGAAGAACTTTTGACGGTTCACCCAATCCGCCTCGGAAAACCGAGTCTCCCTAAGTTTGTTGACCGAAAACGTGGAAGTGTGTGTGTGTATTTTTAAAAGTGGAGAAACTGACTTTTAACAAAAAACAGTTAAAAAGTTAACAGAAAGGGGGTTTATTTGCAAAGGTTTTGACAGAATGGGATTAAAACTGAAAAAAGCAATTCCCCAGACAAACCATCCATACGGTTGGTGATGACAAACCATCCATACGGTTGGTGATGGTTGTACTGGGAATTTACAGACCTGACATTGTCCTTTGTTGCAGAGAAAGGACTAACGGTAAACAATTCAAATTACTGGACAAAACCGACATTCCTTGCAGAGACTCCAAGTTAACTTGAAGTTATTTTGACAAGTCATAAAACATTCCTTTATGGTTGTAAAGGGAATGTTTGTCTCAAGGAATAAATGACACTTGAATTCTTCTATAACTGCTCTGCTGTTCCACCATGCACTGGAGCGGTTCCAAGGATGAACTTGATATGCGGTTTCACTTGAAACTGAAGTATGCGGTTTCATGATCTGCGGTTCCATCAAGTTGGCATCAGTGGTTCCATAAGAGTCTTGAAGAACGGTTTCATCAAACTCACAGAATGCGGTTTGATGAAAACTATGCGGCTCCATGCTGGCGGTTCAAAGATGGCACAAGTGCGGTTTGAAGAACTAAACCGCTACGGGTAAACCAAACTATACTCAGCCTAGACAAACAAAAATCTAGAAATGGACTTATCTAAAAATTGAAGTATAACTTCATTACATGCGGTCCTAAAGTCCATAAAAAGACACGTGATGTAAAGAGATGTTGCAGCGGAATAACAATAAAATAAAAGGATAGCAATTAACCGAATCAACAAATTAATTGACCCAATTCGAATCCACGAATTAGGGTTTGGCAAGAAAAACACCAAGATGATGAGATTCTTGAATAAACGAAGGAATCCACCTTCAACAAGCTAAAAAGCTTCAAGGAATTAACCTCACAATTGCAAAACAATCAATTAAATAATCAATATCAACTCTCTAATTTTCGGATTACAATATGAGGCCTATTTTATAGTGCCCATAAAACTTGAAAAAGAAGTTAAAACATTCTAAAATTACTCCTAACCTATATAGTAACCTAATAGGACTTAAAAACTATAAAATCTCCTCAAAATCTATCCTAGAAACCTCTAAAATTATCCTACTAAAATTAATGACGAAAATAATAATTAAAATGCTAATTACAACCTAATAAAATACAAATATAATTATAATTTTGAATATAATTATATTTTGGATCGCATCATTCACCCCCGCTTCAAAAGAACTCGTCCATGAGTTCATCTTGGAAACTTGCAATCGACCATTCCACTTGAATAGATACGTAGAATAAATACGGGCTTTGCCAATCTGCAATAACTCGGGGACATCGCGATGCAATGGTCGAAACACCCCTGGTCTGGGCGGGTGCTTGACGGGGTGCAGTCGGACCTTTACAGATGGTCTAGTCGGGTCTTGGCTGGTGCGCGACCGGATCACAAAATTCTGCTCAGACTTGGCACGGTCGTGTGAATTTTCCAGCACGGTCGTGCAAAACTGTTCGAGTTTTGCCCTTTTTTCCTCCAAGTTGTGTACGGTCGAGGCTTGTTTTTGGCACGGCCGATCTTTAATGGATCCGGTCGGGTGCGGCTGGCAGTCCGGTCGGACATCGGCAACAGATCCGGGCGGGGCTATCTTTTGGTCCAGGAGGATCTTAGATAGCAAACCCCCTGCTTCTACCTTCTGCTCGTTGAAACTGGCCATCACGATTTGTGGTTCTGCTTCCTTCTGTTCATGGAAACTGTCAACCATGACTTGTGGTTCTTGAGGCACGGAATCAACGATAATCAATTCTTCCTCCACCACCACTTCAAGAAGGGGCGTCTCTGTTTTCGGTTTATTGGAGTCGTGCACATCATCGTCCTCCACCACCCTTTCAACTAGCGGCTCCTCGGATGTCGGTTCTTTCATAGCAACAAGTTTCTCTTCTAATAAACGACACCGATTAGAAAAAAAGTTTTTGAGTCTACGCCAATACTGAGCCTCATCATAATACGTGGATTGATTTTCCCTATCTTGAGCAATGCGTTCCTCGACCCGATTTTTCTTCAACCACTCCAAAGTTTGTGCAAAGTTGTTTACGGTTGTCATCTTTCTTCTCCTTGGATCGACCTTTTCTGATACCAACTGATGTAAAGAGATGTTGCAGCTGAATAACAATAAAATAAAAGGATAGCAATTAACCGAATCAACGAATTAATTGACCCAATTCGAATCCACGAATTAGGGTTTGGCATGAAAAACACCAAGATGATGAGATTCTTGAATAAACGAAGGAATCCACCTTCAACAACCTAAAAAGCTTCAAGGAATTAACCTCATAATTGCAAAGCAATCAATTAAATAATCAATATCAACTCTCTAATTTTCGGATTACAATATGAGGCCTATTTTATAGTGCCCATAAAACTTGAAAAAGAAGTTAAAACATTCTAAAACTACTCCTAACCTATATTGTAACTTAATAGGACTTAAAAACTATAAAATCTCCTCAAAATCTATCCTAGAGCTCTAAAATTATCCTACTAAATTAATAACGAAAATAATAATTAAAATGCTAATTACAACCTAATAAAATACAAATATAATTATAATTTTGAATATAATTATATTTTCGGATCGCATCATCGCATCAACACGTGGCATGGATCAATCAAATCAAGTGGGTGTACTAACAATGAATCCTAACAGCTAGTTTCTCGGGATGTTGTTTTTGTGGAAAAGGAGTTTCCTTTTGCTAGCATGCGGCCTAATCCAGAACATGTCTATACGGCCTCAGATATGTTTCTATGTGCACCCACTGATGTGGTTGCTTGTGAAGAAGAAAACATTGGGGTTTCTGCTCATGTGCCTGACCAGTTGACTGCACCAGTGGCTGCACAACGGACTGATCATACGGCAGACAATGGAGTAGCTGCTCTTAAAGATGAAAATATTGGTGTACCTGAACCAGGGGTTTCACACCAGACTGATCATATAACAGACAGAGATGGAAATAGTGTGACTGCGCCTGTGTCTGACCAGTTGCATGTACAAGTGCCTGCACAAGTGCCTGAACAAGTGCATGCAGATGTTAATCAGCCTGCCGAAATTGAGAATCTGGGTCGCGGACAGCGTGCTAGGGTGCCTTCCACAAAGTATTCACCATCTGATTATGTGTTAACTGCTAAAGTAAGCCCTTCGTCACGTTCATCCTTCCAACACAAATCTTCAGGTACTCGTTATCCTTTATCACACTTTGTCAATTGCACTAAATTTTCTGCTCACATCATTGTTTTTTTTTTTTTGCTAACATTGACTCAGGAGTTGAGCCTAAACATTATAGTGAGGCGGTCACCTCTCCTAAATGGTGTGAGGCTATGAATAAAAAACTTGAAGCTCTAGCTCAGAATGGTATATGGGAGTTGGTGGATCCTCCGATTGACAAGAAGGTAATTGGCAACAAATGGGTGTACAAGATTAAATACAATGCGGATGGGTCCATGGAGCGTTACAAAGCTCGGTTGGTGATTATGGGAAACCGTCACTATTAATTTAAAATTTGAAATATTGTTTCGTAATAATACTAGTGTTCCTCCTGTGCAATGCACGGGCCGTTACTATTAATTTAAAATTTGAAATTAAAATCAATTTAACGGGAAAGCGAAAAACTTTTATACATCATTAAAACATTAATAATTATCTTACAAAATGAATGCTAAAAAAATATCTTACAAAATGACTAACGCAATCTTTTACTACTTATTCAATTACATGTTTATTTTTTTTGAGAAAATTTACTTGACGGCTATAAACATATAGAACTATTAACCTATATCAAATTATAAAATATTTTTTTAATATAAATGAAAATTTGTAATGATAACTAATACTAGAAAATTAACAAAATTTAAAAACCTCGCTAACAAATCTCTAAACAAAGTATTATACGTTTCGAAACTCTAAAATGAAATAAACCCTAGTTAACCAAAAAATAAAAATACGGATAATTATAAAAAGTGGTAAAAAGAAATTAGAAGCTCGTTTGAGGCCTTAAACAACATTTTTTGGGCATTTTAAACCTTGCATCAAGGGGCTTTGCCCATGACTTCTATTTGTCTTGCTCCGATGTTCGATTTGATATGCGGTTCGTTACGTTGTTCATTAGGAGTCAAAAGTTACGACCGTTTCTGCGCACATGCTTAAGTGACTCCAAAAACTTCAACGCTTTGCTGTCCGCATCAATTGATAATTTTTCACTATAATGATCAAAATTGATTTTTTTTTCACTAAAAATAAAATAATTTAAAAGTACGATATAAAAATCAATTTACATGCAAAGTTTACTATTTGTATTGTACCAAATTAAAGAAAATGACATATCTGCCTTACATTTTATGCAAAGTAAGAAAGTTTCATTAAGAAAAAGACATTTTGACCTTGATAGTGATGTTTTTAGGAAAGAAACTCCTCACTTCTTGTTTAATATAGATAGAGATACTAGTACCGATCCCATACCAAGGCACGTTCAATTTTCACTTCCCAACCCTTTCGCGTTTAGATTATTTTGAAAATTTTGAGACTTAACTAAAACTAAAAGAAGAAAAGAGGGTAAAGTATAACTTATAAAATTTTAGGAACTTATTTGAAATGAGTGTTGGGGGAGGGGTGTTAAATTGTAACTTTAAAAAAAATGGCCAAATATACTTATTTGAAATCTAAAAGTTTTGGGACTTATTCAAAAATAAGAGAAGAGTAAGTGATAAAGTGAAACTTATGAAAGTCTGGAAATTGATTTTTAAAAAAAAGAGAAGGTTAGAGGTTAAAGTGCAATATCTGAAATTTTAAAAATTGCTTTGAAACTAAGAGATGTTGAGTGCGTAAATTGTAACTTTCCAAAAGTGTCGGTCGTGAGATATTTATATTTGGCCTAATCTCAACCCTTCCTAATTGTTTCGTCCTTTATGATCTCTATTATATTATACTAGTACCGGGTGTTGAGGCATGAGTCATTTTTACTTCCGAGTTGGTGCGCATTTGATTTGTTTATGAAATCTTTGAGACCTACTGTTGGGTATGCTTATTATAAACCACTCCTATTACCTAGATTTGATTGATCCCATAACCTAATTTTATCTTTTTGTGGACTTTAGGATATATTGTAAAGAAGTGTTAAACTTCATTTTTAGAATAGTCCACTTTGATAGTATAGGCTTTAGATTGATAGGCTGAAAATTTTCTAAGTCTGGAAATTTAGTGGTCAAGACCTTGACCGTGAATTCACTTGACCGTGGTAGACCACCTGACCGTGGAAGACCACTTGACCGTGAATTACTTGACCGGAAGTCGGTGACCGTGAGCTTTGTGGCATATCTTGACAGGTCACATTTGACCCCTCGACCGCAAGCCACTCGACCGTGAGGCCTTGACCGCAAATGATGAAGTTGTCCAAGAACCCAAGCTTGTTCAAACTTAACCATGGTCAAACTATGGTTAGTTTAGAACGTTGCAGAACTTGGATCCCAAGTAATTCAAATTTGAAATTCATCTAAGTGGGACCACCTCTTATCTGCAAAAAGGACAAACTCAGATTGAGCTCCAATCAGAATTCAACAGCTCATTGTCCTTCAACTTGGAGCCCAAGTAAATCCAACAGCTATTTTCTCATTCAAGGCTATAAATAGCCCTTAAGTTCTTCATTGAAGCGTGCTGAGATTCTAAGAGAGAAATTGCTGTTAAAATACTTGGTGATTGAAGATCATACTCAAGATTTCCAGAATCCTTTGAATCTTCAAAGAACTCACCTTCAAACCTTCAAAGATCTCCAGCAACATTCAAGTCATCTCAAGCATTGTAACACTTAAGATTCATTAGGCTCTACAATCACTTAGATTTTAAAGAGCTTCTGATTCTTACACACACACTCACCCCAATTGATCAATCACATAGATTGCATCAAAAGGGACACACTGGTCTAAGTCTAGGATTTATTCTTCATAGAAAGTAGGTGTTGATTCAAAGCTTCATCTCTGTAATCTGTACACTCAAGAATCAATATATACCTCCATTCAAAATCCAAGACTGACAATCTTGGTAAAGGACGTAGATCTTTTAACAGATCGAACCTTTCCAAATACTTGTGTCATTTTACTTTCTGCAAATTTACCTTCAAGTATTGTTCATCTTGTTCTTCACTTGTTCATATTAATCTTGTTTGTTTTTTAGTGTTTGATCTTTCAGATTTAAGAACGTATTGTGAATTGTGTTTGTTTGTTCTCCACATTGCCTAAGTTAAAATCTGACTAACTTATCTTTTGCTAAAAACTTCTAAGACAACAACTTTCAATCTCTCAACCATCTGACCGCAAATCTCTGACCGCACATCCTTGACCGCATCTTTCTTGACCGGAACTACCTGACCGTGAGAAAGAATCCACTTAGAGATTTTCATCAAAAACAACCTTACCTTATTTCTATCGAAAACTTCCGATGTGCATATTACATCTTGACCGCACGGTTTATTACTTGACCGCAAACTTAAGATTGTAAGCACTTGGTTGAATTTTGAAAAAGGGTTGAAATTTTAAGTAGGCTATTCACCCCCCCCCTCTAGCCTCCTTTCATACCCTTGTTGTGTCTTTGGGACCAACACCTACTTAAGATTAAAATAAGAGTAAAGGGTAAAATGTAAGTTATGGGTTGATTCGGAAATAAGAAATAATAAAGACTAAAGTGCAACATTTGAAATTTTCAAGAGTGGTTTGAAAATAATAGAAGTTGATGGGGTAAAGTATAACTTTAGAAAGAACATGTAAGCTATTGTTTGATTCTAAAAAAAAATTGGGACTTATTTAAAAACGGGAGAAGAGTAGAGGTAAAATGTGGTTTACAATAGTTTGGGAGATGATTTGAAAATAATAAAATGTTAAGGGCTAAAGTAAAAAAATTTAAAGTTCAAAATCTAGTTTAAAAATAAGAAAACATGAGAGGTGTAAAGTGTAACTTTTGAAAGAATCCTCCTATACGTTTTCTATTTTTGGTGAGTCTCAACCTTCTTTTTTTGTTTTCCCTTTGTTATGCGTATTTTAGTATAGATACTCTCCAACTAGAGGTGTAAATGGTTCATTTTAATTTAGTTTAGGCCATTTTAGAGATCGAACTAGTAGTCATTGGTTTGAAAAAATGTCAAACCGAACCAAACCAAACCAAACTGCAATAGTTTGATTCGGTTTGACTCAGACCACAGTTCAGAAATGGGGTTCAGACTGTGGTTCAGATCATGGTTCAAACCACCATTCAAACTATTGTTCATACCACGATTCAGACTATGACTTAGACTGCAACTCATAATCATATTTGTTTAAAAATTGAAGGTGTTGGTCCCAAAGGGGCAACAATGGTATGAAAAATAGCTAGAGGGGGGGTGAATAACTGTTTTGAAATTCTTTTCGTACCCTTTTGCAAAGCAATGGCGTATGCGCACAGCTCACAAATTGGCTAAGTATAGCGCGCAGATAGAGTGTGAAATATTATATTTTTTGGTTTGCGTAGAGTTATTGGTGACATATTTTGAAGCTTGGGGTGATTTGTATTCTAGGGTTTGGGTTTAAAGTTTCTTGTTGTTTCTGCTAGTGATTTTGAATTTGTCAATTTTGGTGGTTTTGATGGTAGAAAAATTTATTGTTGTTATTGATGATGGTGTGCTTCTATGGTGGCGGCGGTTGAGTGATGTAGCAGAAAAAATGAAGTTAAGACTGTGTTATGTTTTAAGGTGGAGTTGTTAATTTTATAACTAGGGTCAATCTCATGATTGCATGTGTCCAAAACTAGTTAAAAAAATGTAACGACTCTGTCAGAAGAGTAAGCACATTACAAAAAGTAAGTAGTTTAATAAGGAAATTGCACACAAAAGAATGTGAGTGAGCACATTTGAAAAACGCGAAAAGGTATATAACCAAAATAGCAGTTTGAAAAAAAGAAAAGAAAGGACAACTGCATTTTAAGGTTCAAGGTTAGGGGAATTCACAATTTGGGTCCTGAGGTTCCTCTTTGGTCAATTTTGGGTTTAAAGTTGATAAATTTTGTCATGTTAGAGTTTTTTGACAGAATCGTTAGAAAATTTTGTTAAGTTATCACGTCTGTTGCTCATGCGACTTAACTGAGGTTGTCTTAAATTAAATTGACCATTTTACCTAGGGGTGTAAATGGTTCGGTTTGGTTCGGTCTCGGCCATTATAGAGACTGAATCACTAGTCATCGGTTTGGGAAAGTTTCAGATTGAACCGAACCACGAAAAAGTTCAAACCGAACCAAACAAAACCGTAATAGTTTGGTTCGGTTTGGTTCAGACCGCGGTTCAGTAATGTGGTTCAGACTGCGGTTTATACCGTGGTTTAGACAGTGGTTCAAACTATTAGTCAGACCGAGGCTTATATGATGATCCAAATCATGATTTAGACTTTGTTTTAAAGAGAAAATTCGGAGGAAGAAAAGTATTTAATGAAAAAGAAGCCGAATAATTTGAACACACTACAAAACTTTGTTAACTATGTGCGTAACAAATATAACACGTTATGAAAGGAATATTGAATAACATTCAAAACAAGATTTAAGAGTGGTCTAATATAATGTAGTTACTTAACATACAAATATTGACTAATATATGTAGTCTCACTGTTCGGTCTGATGGTTCGGTCTGACGGTTCGGTCTCGCGGTTTGGTTTGGTTTGGTTTGGTTCGGTCTGGTTTGGTCTGGAGGGGTCAGACCACAAACCAAACCAAACAACTTGGTTTACTAATTTTTGAGACTAAACCGAACCACTCATGCTTAATTGAAAACCGAACCAGGCTGAATGGTTTGGTTCGGTTCAGTCTCAAATCGCGGTCCACTGACACCCCTAATTTTACCCCTAAGTCTCATACGGTAAATTGATAAAATTCTAACATTAAACCCTAATTTGAAAGCATCCTCAAGGTTTAGACCCTAATTTCATAATGCTCTAGAGCATAGGAGAAACAATGATTTCTTTAGTATGGATTCCTCAAATATTTGTGTGTGGATACAACATGAAAGGTGTTAGGTATCTCACTTAAAATTGTAAAACTCAAATAAAAGATTTATAATAATTTTAGCAATGATACTCAATTGTCATACTCATATTAGCTAACCCACTTACTATTCCCTACCCACTATCCATAATCCCAACACCTAAATATTATATATATACTCTCCTTAAATCACACACACGTTTTTTTTTTCTTTTCAATTTGAGCTGATACGAAGATTACATGTTATCGTGGTCAAAACAATATTCTGAGAATTTTCTATGTTGGACTCGCGGACAACCAAGATAACAAAATGCCCGCGCACGAACTATTGCGGAACCGACACTTCTCAAATCATTATTTCTCCTAAGTAGGGTCAAATTAGGGTACAAGCTTTTTTAGGGTACAAGCTTTAAGGGTGTTTGTGAAATGGGATCTAATATTAAAAGTTTATCAATTTAAGGTTTGAAAATTAAAGTAAATTGCTAATTATTACCCCAAATAACCTCAGTTTAGTCACATTATCACATGAGCTCATAAACAAGACACATAATAATTTAACGTAATTTTCTAATGATTCCACCAGAAAAATCTAACATGACAAAAATTTATCAATTTTAGACTTTAGGGCAACTCCAATGGTAGTCCTTGTTTTATGGGTATCAAAATCAAATTTTGATATCCATGTAGATTTTGATACCCATGAACACTATTCACATGGTTATCAAAAAAACATCTCCAATCATAGGTATCAAATTTTGTCATCAAAATATTTTTTTTTGTTAAAAATAAGTTATTAATATTTTTAAGATGATAAATAATATCAAAATATAATCATTATTTTAATTAAATATTTTTAAAGTAAATTGTTAATTTATAAATAATCATAGAAGAAATAAATTTGGTTTTGATGGTCCTTAGCAAAATAGCAAATTTATGTTATTTGTTATTGGAGATGCAAGGACCTTTACATGAATATCAAATTTTGGTTTTGATACCCATTGTTGGAGTTGCCCTTAGACCATGCACAATGGAAGTTGAATGGAGGTGTTGAATGACATTAAATAAAATGGGGAGGTGTTTAATGGGTGCAATGGTGTTGAATGTGTGTTTAATGGAGGGGAGGTGTTGAATGGGCTCAACACCGTTTAATGGGAGAAGAGGGCCAGCCGGTTTGCCACGTGACGCCCTCTGAATGGGCCGAAATGACGCGTGTAGAACACGCGCCCGACAAAGCGCGTCAAGGCGGTGGCAGTGGCGTTTTTTTTTTCTTTTTTTCTGGTTGTGACACTTGGCAATCATTCATTGGTTCATGAAATTTCAGATTTAATTTCTCATCCTATTTATTTGAGCTCAATTATTTTACAGTAAATAATTTTTTTATTTTTTTTACACCAAAATTCATAATGTTTTTCTCTCTATAAATAGATGCAAGTTTCATTTGATTTGGATAAAAAAACTACTTTTTAGTGAAATGAATCCCAATAATAACCATTTCAGCACTCAAAAAACCCTTATATTTATTTAATTACAATTACAATAAAATAATTAAGTGTGAAGTATTTTTTTAAAAAAATTATAATTGATTATTATTATTATTTTACTAATCATAAAAATAAAAAAAAAGAAAATAAAATTTAAGTGGTGGGGTATATGATGATTAGTGAGAAGGGTGTTGAATGAGGGATTAAACAAACCATTGTAGGATGTAAGTGTTGAATGATTAGGTGGAAGAGAGAGAGAAGATGATATGAAGTGATAAAGTGGGGGTTGAATGGAAAATTGGTGTTTAATCTATTGTACATAGTCTTACATTGAATAATTATCTTACAAAACGAATGCTAAAAAAATATCTTACAAAATGACTAACGCAATCTTTTACTACTTATTCAATTACATGTTTATTTTTTTTGAGAAAATTTACTTGACGGCTATAAACATATAGAACTATTATCCTATATCAAATTATAAAATATTTTTTTAATATAAATGAAAATATGTAATGAAAACTAATACTAGAAAATTAACAAAATTTAAAAACCTCGCTAACAAATCTCTAAACAAAGTATTATACGTTTCGAAACTCTAAAATGAAATAAACCCTAGTTAACCAAAAAATAAAAATACGGATAATTATAAAAAGTGGTAAAAAGAAATTAGAAGCTCGTTTGAGGCCTTAAACAACATTTTTTGGGCATTTTAAACCCTGCATCAAGGGGCTTTGCCCATGACTTCTATTCGTTTTGCTCCGATGTTCGATTTGATATGCGGTTCGTTACGTTGTTCATTAGGAGTCAAAAGTTACGACCGTTTCTGCGCACATGCTTAAGTGACTCCAAAAACTTCAACGCTTTGCTGTCCGCATCAATTGATAATTTTTCACTATAATGATCAAAATTGATTTTTTTTTCACTAAAAATAAAATAATTTAAAAGTACGATATAAAAATCAATTTACATGCAAAGTTTACTATTTGTATTGTACCAAATTAAAGAAAATGACATATCTGCCTTACATTTTATGCAAAGTAAGAAAGTTTCATTAAGAAAAAGACATTTTGACCTTGATAGTGATGTTTTTAGGAAAGAAACTCCTCACTTCTTGTTTAATATAGATAGAGATACTAGTACCGATCCCATACCAAGGCACATTCAATTTTCACTTCCCAACCCTTTCGCGTTTAGATTATTTTGAAAATTTTGAGACTTAACTAAAACTAAAAGAAGAAAAGAGGGTAAAGTATAACTTATAAAATTTTAGGAACTTATTTGAAATGAGTGTTGGGGGAGGGGTGTTAAATTGTAACTTTAAAAAAATGGCCAAATATACTTATTTGAAATCTAAAAGTTTTGGGACTTATTCAAAAATAAGAGAAGAGTAAGTGATAAAGTGAAACTTATGAAAGTCTGGAAATTGATTTTTAAAAAAAAAAGAGAAGGTTAGAGGTTAAAGTGCAATATCTGAAATTTTAAAAATTGATTTGAAACTAAGAGATGTTGAGTGCGTAAATTGTAACTTTCCAAAAGTGTCGGTCGTGAGATATTTATATTTGGCCTAATCTCAACCCTTCCTAATTGTTTCGTCCTTTATGATCTCTATTATATTATACTAGTACCGGGTGTTGAGGCATGAGTCATTTTTACTTCCGAGTTGGTGCGTATTTGATTTGTTTATGAAATCTTTGAGACCTACTGTTGGGTATGCTTATTATAAACCACTCTTATTACCTAGATTTGATTGATCCCATAACCTAATTTTATCCTTTTGTGGACTTTAGGATATATTGTAAAGAAGTGTTAAACTTCATTTTTAGAATAGTCCACTTTGATAGTATAGGCTTTAGATTGATAGGCTGAAAATTTTCTAAGTCTGGAAATTTAGTGGTCAAGACCTTGACCGTGAATTCACTTGACCGTGGTAGACCACCTGACCGTGGAAGACCACTTGACCGTGAATCACTTGACCGGAAGTCAGTGACCGTGAGCTTTGTGGCATATCTTGACAGGTCACATTTGACCCCTCGACCGCAAGCCACTCGACCATGAGGCCTTGACCGCAAATGATGAAGTTGTCCAAAAACCCAAGCTTGTTCAAACTTAACCATGGTCAAACTATGGTTAGTTTAGAACGTTGCAGAACTTGGATCCCAAGTAATTCAAATTTGAAATTCATCTAAGTGGGACCACCTCTTATCTGCAAAAAGGACAAACTCAGATTGAGCTCCAATCAGAATTCAACAGCTCATTGTCCTTCAACTTGGAGCCCAAGTAAATCCAACAGCTATTTTCTCATTCAAGGCTATAAATAGCCCTTAAGTTCTTCATTGAAGCGTGCTGAGATTCTAAGAGAGAAATTGCTGTTAAAATACTTGGTGATTGAAGATCATACTCAAGATTTCCAGAATCCTTTGAATCTTCAAAGAACTCACCTTCAAACCTTCAAAGATCTCCAGCAACATTCAAGTCATCTCAAGACTTGTAACACTTAAGATTCATTAGGCTCTACAATCACTTAGATTTTAAAGAGCTTCTGATTCTTACACACACACTCACCCCAATTGATCAATCACATAGATTGCATCAAAAGGGACACACTGGTCTAAGTCTAGGATTTATTCTTCATAGAAAGTAGGTGTTGATTCAAAGCTTCATCTCTGTAATCTGTACACTCAAGAATCAATATATACCTCCATTCAAAATCCAAGACTGACCATCTTGGTAAAGGACGTAGATCTTTTAACAGATCGAACCTTTCCAAATACTTGTGTCATTTTACTTTCTGCAAATTTACCTTCAAGTATTGTTCATCTTGTTCTTCACTTGTTCATATTAATCTTGTTTGTTTTTTAGTGTTTGATATTTCAGATTTAAGAACGTATTGTGAATTGTGTTTGTTTGTTCTCCACATTGCCTAAGTTAAAATCTGACTAACTTATCTTTTGCCAAAAACTTCTAAGACAACAACTTTCAATCTCTCAACCATCTGACCGCAAATCTCCGACCGCACATCCTTGACCGCATCTTTCTTGACCGGAACTACCTGACCGTGAGAAAGAATCCACTTAGAGATTTTCATCAAAAACAACCTTAACTTATTTCTATCGAAAACTTCCGCTGTGCATATTACATCTTGACCGCACGGTTTATTACTTGACCGCAAACTCAAGATTGTAAGCACTTGGTTGAATTTTGAAAAAGGGTTGAAATTTTAAGTAGGCTATTCACCCCCCCCCCCTCTAGCCTCCTTTCATACCCTTGTTGTGTCTTTGGGACCAACAAGTGGTATCAGAGCAAACACCTTTATAAAACTTCTGTTTTTCAAGCTTAACAGCTTTGGTGCCGATTCAAAATGGCAAGTCAGAAAACTATGGCAACGGTTAACTTCACTCACGTTCCAGCATTCGACGAAGATAATTTTGACGTATGGAAGCACATCATTCTAACTCAGTTCTACTCCATGGATGAGCAACTTGGTGATTGTCTTACCATTGGACCATACTTCCCAATGAAAGCTAATCCAGATCCAGAAACCAATAGTGCAAATCCGACTATCAAGAAACCAAAAGCTGAATGGACCGATGAAGAGAAAAGACTGGTTGGAATGGATGTGAAAGCAAAGAGCATACTTTTGAGTACCTTGAGTACGTCACAGCGTCGACAGATCATGGAATGTTCTACTGCAAAAGAACTTTGGGATGCAATTGAAGATTACATCGAAGGAGACCAAGCTTGCAAGGAAAGCAAAAAGTTTGCAATCCAAAGAAGATTCAACAACTTTGCTAAGATCCCCGGTGAATCACTAAGAGCCACTTATGATCGTTATTGTGAGATCGTGAGTACTTATACAGCACTCGGAAAGAAGCTTACCAAGAAAGAAATCAATGTTAATTTTCTTGCCGCTCTTGGTTCGCAATATCTACACAAAGGAAACACTCTTGAAGATACCAAGTTACTAGATGATATGTCTCTCAGAAGCCTCTATGCCAACCTCAAGGTCTTTGATATCAAGCTTAACAACATTGCTGAAATGGAAGGAAAAACAAAGAACTTATCGTTGGTTGCACAAAAGGAGGAAGTGATCGAGGAAGAAGATCCAAAAATCTCCACATCTGATTTATTAGATATGGATGATGATGACTTTGCTATGTTCGTGAAAAGATTCCAAAAGTTAAGAAAGACAGCAAGACCCGGATCATCAAGCAAAACTCCAACAAGGTTCTCAAGGAGCAAGTCAACAAGTAAGAAAGAATACTCCAACTTCTCAAAGAAGAAAGAGGATCTCGTTTGTTTTAATTGCAGGAAACCCGGTCATTTCGCATCAGAATGCCCAATTCCCAAGTATGAGTATATGAAGAAGAAAAGCAACTTCAATCCAAGATACTCAAAGAAAAAGGGGATGGTTGCTGAAGAGGACTCTACCACAAAAGAGTTAGCTACCTGGATAGAGTCAGATTCTGATGAAAGCGATGAGGATTCTGAAGAAGGTCACATCTGTTTGGTCGTTCAGTCCGATGATGAGGATGATAATAAAAGTCGTCGCTCACCAAATGCAAAACCTAAACGGATAAGTTATACGGACGATGAACTTGCAGAAAAAGGATTCCTAACTCCGGTTCAAAAGAATGGTGATCTTCTATTTTCAAGATGTGATGTGAGTGCAGCAAAGAAGGCTCTACTAAACCCCAAAGTGAAGGAAGTTCTGTCTACCACACCACAAGTCAAATTTGACATTTCCCCCGATGAACAAGAAAAGATGTTTGCAAAAGCTGAACAGGTAATTAGTAAATTCTCTGGCATGAAGGAAGCTTTGGCACTTTCAACTGAAGAAATTTCCCAGCTTAAGACGGAGAAATCTCTATTAAGATCTGAACTCACCCTCCTTAAGGAGCAGATCAAGAGTATGACTCCTCTTACTGATCGAAACCGTTTCTTAGAAGAACAAAATGCTATATTTAAAGTTAAAAACGAAGAATTGGTTGCTGAGATAAACGGCCTGAAAAGGATCACTAATGAGTGAACCAATTCTCGTGTCACTATGGAACAAATCTCAGAATCCCAAAAGTCTAGTGGTGATAAGGAAGGCTTGGGATTCCAAACTAGTGACAACTTTAAATGTGCATCTTGTTGTGAAAGAGATGAGAAATTTACCCAGCAAACTTTGGAAGGGTCAAAAGCTAAACATCAAGAATCTAAGGGTAAAAGACAAGAACCAAAGAAGAAACTAGAGTTCCACTATGTCTACCCTAAGTATCAAACTGGCAAGGCTTCAAAGTTGAAAGAAAAAGTCATGGAAGATTCTACCGCAGAGGAATACTCTGGTAAGGTACCTGGACACGACCGCGCATCAACCTCAAGATCCGGTCGAGTAGCCTTCCGCGGCATGTCGACCGCAAACAAGGGTCATGCGGTCAAGTTCAAGAAATTGAACTTTGTTCAGGAGAGATCTTCCATACCAGTTAACGATGTTGTGCTCAAGACCACAACGAAGTTTGTTAACCCTCAGTTGGGTGGCTTCCACCATTGTTCCGTGTGTGATGATTATGGTCACAAGGCTGCTGAATGTCTTTTAAGATTCACATCAAATCCCAGAAGGCTTAAACCCCCTTCTGTGAGGCAAGTGTGGGTTGTTAAAAGTTGCTAACCCTTTGGACCCAAAAGAATAAAAAGGGGACCTTGTTCTTAAATGTTTATTTTATAGGTCCTCTGCTTAATGGCTGGACGCTTCAAGGATAAATCAAGTTTATGGTATCTCGATAGTGGCTGCTCAAGGCACATGACCGGAGATATCAATTTATTGGAAGATGTCCGTGAAGAAAAAGGGCCATCAGTAACCTTCGGAGATAATAACAAAGGAAAGACTGTAGGATATGGAGTCATTCGTAAAGGAAAAATCACCATCCAAGAAGTCTCTCTAGTCATTGGACTACAACACAATCTACTCTCAATATCTCAGTTCTGCGACAAAGGATTGCAATGCCACTTCACTTCAAATTTCTGTCTCATCAAAGATGGCATATCCGGTGTCACTTTTCTCAAAGGGATTCGTAAGAAAAATGTTGTTGATTTTACTTCATCTTGCATTTCTTCTAATCTCTGTTTTGTAGCAAAGAATGTTAGTGAGAATAGTTGGCTGTGGCATAAAAGACTAAGTCACTTAAACTTCAAGTATCTCTCCAAGATTGGAAGAGAAAATCTAGTTCGTGGTCTACCCAAAGTAGCTGATCACCATGATGAGAAGTGCACAGCATGTCAACTAGGCAAACAACCGAAGGTGTCTTTGTCCAGCAAGACCACACCCTCAACTTCTAGATGTTTGCAACTGCTACATATGGATTTGTTTGGACCTGTTACTACCGCAAGTATTGGAGGAAATAGATATACCTTAGTTGTGGTAGATGACTACTCAAGATATACGTGGGTCGAGATGATGAGCTCCAAAGATGATTGTTATGACATTTTGACCGCACTCTTTAGACAGCTCCAAACATAAAAGGAAGATGACATTGTTAGTGTTCGATCCGACAACGGTACAGAATTCAAAAACAACGGTGTTGCTCAATACTGTGATGATCATGGTATTGACCACAACTTCTCTGCTGCTGGAGTTCCACAACAAAACGGTGTAGTGGAAAGAAAGAATAGAACGTTGATAGAGGCCGGAAAAACAATGATTGCTGAAGCAAAGCTACCTCAATACTTTTGGGCTGAAGCCGTCAATACAGCATGCTTCACTCAGAATAGATCCCTCATCAACAAGACCTACAACAAAACTCCTTATGAACTTTGGAGAGGAAGAACCCCCAACATAGCATACTTCAAGATATTTGGATGCAAATGCTTCATACTCTACAACGGTAAAGAACATCGAGGTAAATTTGCTCCTAAGGCCGATGAAGGTATATTTATTGGGTATGCTAAACACTCAAAAGATTTTCGTGTATTTAATAAAACCACTCTTAAGATAGTTGAATCTGTCCATGTTACTTTTGATGAACATTCTCTCCTTGAGCCACATATGGCTCCAAATGTTGCTGATGATTTTGTTGAGCTTAATGAGATAGGTACAAATCAACCACAAAATCAATCAACTCAAGGAAACCCATCTACCTCAACTGCACCTCCATCTACCTCATATGAAGCACCAGAAACTACCACATCTGCTGCTACCTCAAATGGAGTTGAAGTTGAAACACCCATCAATGTGGAAGAGCCTATCCCTCAAATTACTTATGATTGGGATGGCACAAATGATGTACCACTAGAAGATTTACAACCACCATCAACTCAACCAGATATACCTCAAGAAGTTCGTGAGGTTAGAGATCACCCAATTCAGAATATCATTGGTGACTTGCATTCTGGTGTTCGAACAAGAAGACCAAACTATGATGCACTTACAGCATTTATATCTCAAGTTGAACCCAAGAAAGTTGATGAAGCACTCCAAGACTCAAGTTGGGTTGTTGCTATGCAAGAAGAGCTCAACCAATTTGAAAGATGCAAAGTTTGGACCTTAGTTCCAAGGCCACAAGATCAAGGACTGATTGGTACAAAGTGGGTGTTCCGAAACAAGATGGATGAGAATGGAAGCATCACAAGGAACAAAGCTAGGTTGGTTGCACAAGGATATAGACAAGAAGAAGGCATTGATTATGATGAAACATTTTCCCCCGTTGCAAGACTCGAAGCTATAAGGATATTCTTAGCTTATGCCTCTTACAAAAGATTCAAGCTATATCAAATGGATGTGAAGAGTGCATTTCTCAACGGAGAACTTCAAGAAACAGTCTTTGTTGCTCAACCACCCGGATTTGAAGACCCCAAATTTCCAAATCATGTCTACAAACTCCGTAAAGCTTTATATGGACTCAAACAAGCTCCACGTGCATGGTATGATACTCTATCTAAATTTCTCCTAGAGAAAGGCTTCAAGCGTGGTAAGATTGACACAACTCTATTCATTGCTAAATATCATGATCATACTTTATTAGTTCAAATATATGTAGATGATATTATTTTTGGCTCTACTAATGAATTGTTGTGTAAGCGATTTGAGAAACTAATGAAAAGCAAATTTGAGATGAGCATGATGAGAGAATTAACATTCTTCCTTGGGCTTCAAATTAAACAATGTGCTGAAGGCATCTTCCTCAATCAAGCAAAGTACACAAAGGACCTTATCAAGAAATTTGGACTTGAAAATGCAAAGGCATACGACACTCCTATGGCTACTGGTAACAAGCTAGATAAAGACTTGAAAGGTAAGAAGGTTGATCAAACCTTATATCGAGGTATGATTGGCTCTCTCCTCTACTTAACTGCTAGTAGGCCAGATATCATGTTTAGTGTTTGCGTTTGTGCTCGTTATCAAGCTGATCCTAGAGAAGCACATCTTATTGCTGTTAAACGTATTATTCGATATCTATCTGGGACTATTAACCTTGGACTTTGGTACTCCAAAGATTCAAATTTTGATCTTATAGGTTACTCAGATGCAGATTATGCAGCATGTATAATAGACAGGAAAAGCACAAGTGGAACTTGTCATTTCCTTGGAAATCGACTCGTTTCATGGGCAAGCAAGAAACAAGCCTCAGTCTCTGTATCTACCACAGAAGCTGAATATATAGCTGCTGGAAGCTGCTGCTGCCAAGTGTTCTGGATGAAGCAACAATTGGTTGACTACGGAATCAACGAAGAAAATTGTCCAATCTTTTGTGACAATACATCTACCATTGCTGTATCCAACAACCCTGTCATGCATTCAAAAACCAAACACATTGATATCAAGTACCACTTTCTCAAGGATCATGTGGAAAAAGGTAATATCCATCTAGAGTATGTGAGTACTGACAATCAAATTGCAGATATTCTCACCAAGGCTTTGGATTCCAAAAGATTTAGGTATCTTAGAGGAGAAATGGGTATGCTAGAACTTTAATTACTTGTCCATATACTTTGATTGTGCTAATGTCTTATGTTTTATCCAAGTTCAAAAACAAGTAGGTCACGGTCAACACCTTTACCGGTAAAGCAATCACGGTCGATTATATCTCACCGATCAAGTATCCGCGGTCGAAGTATCAAGATCCTTAAAGTGTTCTGACCGCATCTATGTTGACCACATTCAATATCGACCGCATGACATGAAATTTGTTCAAGGCTTCAAAGAAGCCGACCGCATGGGAAAATGATGATATCCGTTCACTGCTTCAAAGAAGCATTCATAGGCCAAGGTAACTATCTTGACCGCAATAATCACGGTTAAGCACCTGACCGCAAAAAGCTAGGTGACCAGGTAAGTGTTTCTAACTTAGCAAATTTTCAGGATCATCTTAGTCATCCAAAGGGGTAATTTTGTAATTTCCTCTTTTCCCTCGTTTTTATTTAATTCAAATCATTTGCAATTAATTTTGTTCCCTATTTATGTCCGCCGTCACTATCCATGCATTTATGGCAAAAGGACATCTCTGGTCAAATCCCTGAATTTTGCAGAGTTAACCTCCCACTTCTCTGTACAAACCGTTCCACTAATCTCTCATCCACCTCTCTGCATATTCTTTTTATCAGAAACCCCTCCACTTTCTCTCTCTATTTTCTCTCTCTCTAATTCTCTCTCTACAAACCCAGTTCATCCCTCTCTCTCTCTTTCACCATTTCTTCTCACTTTCTCTATTTAAATGGCTCCTAAACCCTCTCAAACAACCAAATCATCTAAGAAATCTCAAGAACCACACTCTGAAGATACAATGGTATGATTTCTTGACCCAAAACTCCTCCATTTTCAGTTTTTGTTCTCGTTTTTGGCGGGTTTCCACAACCCTTCGCATTCTATTGTCTTAATTCAATCTCTGGGTTGTTATGTGCTTTGATACTTTGCATCCTAGCTATATTCATGATTTCGAGTTCAATACAATAGTTGGATTCGAGTTTGGTTTGATAAATCCCTCTATGCCATGTATATCTTTAAAGCTTTTATTCATACTTTGGTTTATTTTGCCCTTTCATATTCTGGTAATTATGATGTTTTGGTAGTGAAATTGTTGATATTTTCTTGCTTAATCGGTTTTTGTGCCCATTTTGGTGTAATTTTTATGAATTTTCGTCAACTATATCGTATTCTGGATTTTCGCGATTAACAGTGTTCTTATGATGTTCTTCGTGTTCTTGAGCAATTATTTTTTTATTCTCATTTTTTTTGCTACACATAGTGTTTTGGTGTTTGTGTGTGTTTTCGAAATTTTGTTAAAATTTCACTAAGTACTTATGACTACCGCACTCTATGTCTACCGTGACTTCCTTGTCGACCGCTTGTGTCTTTAACCGCTATGGTTACTTGACCGTGCATTGTCGACCGTGGTAAATACTTTCTAACTTCTCAAACTTTTGTAGGAAGAACAATCATTTATTCCTGGATGCATTATCAATTATGAAGATCTTCAAAATGATGCCATTGGAAGGCACATAATCAAGAGAATGAAGAAATCTGGTATTCTCCATTATTTCACTATGAATCAAACCAGTCACTACCTTGCCGCAGTAGGTGAATTTTACTCAACCGCAAAAGAAGTCAAGGGACGTGATGAGCAGAACAAACCACTTCACTGGATTGAAGCTGAAGTTTACGGTCACAAAGTTGAAATTGACTACACCGACATTGCTGCCACTCTAGGCCTGGACATAGACTTTGATGCTCCTGAATCTCTGTCAACTGCTGAATATGATGGGTTAGCAGTAAGGCTGATTGGATCTGCTGACGTTTGCAAGCCTTACCGCAAAGCATTTCCTGAGGTGATGTACTACATTGGTCACTTAGTTGGTCATGGTCTGCTCTGCAAAAGTGGCAATCATGGGAACTTTAACACTACTCAATGGCACCTGTCAACCGCAATCTACTTGGGAAGGAAGATGAACTGGCCTAAAATCCTTTATGGCCTGTTAATCGACCACATCAATGATTACAAGAAGCAGTTGGCTGACAAAGCCCCCACCAAATACAAGAAAAACTCCAGGTTTCTCTCCATGATCTTTAAGTTCATTCCTGAAACGAGAAAAGCAATTGGCAAAGACAAGGATGCCAAGGTACCTATTTCTCTATCTAAAGTTTTTGATATCAAGACCATGCGTTCTACTTTCCGCAATCGGTTTGGTGATACCCAGTATCAAGAGTACCTCACCCGTGATCCAAAAGAACCCTATGTTGCTCCAAACTATACCAAAGCAGCAAGAATGGCTCTAGGTATTGATGATCCTGGAAAGTCAACTTCCATTCAGGATGAGGAAGAGACTGAAGAAGCTGAGGAAGAACAAGTGTCAAAAAGAATCAAAGGCAAAGGCGTTGCTAGTGCCTCGACCGCTCCTCCCAAAATCAGACCATTGACAGGAGTCGTTATCAAAGACCCTTCAACGGTCAAGCTCCCTTCCAGAATCCCTCCTACCATTCCAATCAAAACCAAGTCTACCGCACCCATCTCCAAAACAACGGTCTCCAAACCTGCCGTGTCCTCTCCGACCGCTCCATCCAAAACTTTAAAATCAAAGTCTCCTGTACTCCCTGCTTCGTCTCAGGGGGAGAAATCCAAAAAGAGGGACCTTTCACTCAGTCCCATCCAAACCTCCAAGAAATCCAAGGTTGCAAGACCACCTCCTTCGACCGCATCTCCAGTATTCACTCCATCCGGTTCACCTATGCAGAGTGACCGTGATGATGATGTTGAAATAGCTTCTACTCAACCGCAACGTCAAAAGGTCAAGCAAAATCTTGAGCTAGTTGATGAACCAGATGATGTAGAATTGATAGAATCAAGTGGTGAATCTGGTAATCAAGATGTTGAAGCTGGTGTAGATATTGAAGCTAGTGTTGGTAAAAATGCTGAGAAAACTGTTGATGTTGATAGTCCTGATTTCAGTGATGAAAAAGTTGATGACCAAACTGTTGATAAGGCTGATTTCAGGGTCACGGTCAAGATGTCGACCGTGTACCCAGTGATCATGATGATGTGTTAGTTAAATATCTTGCTCTCTCTCCTCCTAGAACTACTCAAGCTGCGACCGCATCTGATAGCTCGGTCGATCCTTTGGCTCATCTACTGACCGCAGTTGAAACTTTAACGCAAATCAATCTTGATACTCAGAGTGAGGTTGCAAAGCTTGCTGCAAACCAAGTTAAATTACAGAATGAGGTTGATCTGCTCAAAGCTTCAGTTGTTGAGACCATTAATGTCACGACCCAAAATCTAGGCTCTATTTTATTAGTAATAAATAATTATTATTTATTTATTTGCTTAATTATTTATTTAAATTATTATTTATTTAAATATTTATGTGTGCAATTTATGTGTTATAATAATTATGCCTAGCATTTTATTCGAGTTATTTGGGCTAGTGTGGAAGTGTTGAGTCTTAATTGTTAGTCGGGAGTGTAAGTAATTGTGCTAGTTAGTGGGGGAAGGGGGCTAGGTGTAACATTTCAATCTTCATCTTCTCCCTACTCACCTCCCTCACCCTACTCTTTCACCCTCACACTCCACCTCCATCCCTCTCTCCCAGCTCTCTCTCCTCCCTTAGAAGAAAAAGGGGTAAGTTTCATCTTCTTCCTTTTCTCTTCATTTACTCCTTCTTCCTCTTGTAATCTCTCATTTCTTAAAACATGAACCTTGTTTAGATCGTCGATAGGATCGCGTAGAATAAAAAAGAATTGAATTCCGTCAACTTTGAGATTTATCAGGTAAGTTACTTCTCCCCCATTTTTATGCTTAAATGTTCATATCATGTTTATATAATGCTTGATGTGTTATATTTGAAGTTTGGTTGAGTTTAGAATTTATTTAGAATTTATTTGAGTTTTTGGGTAAAAATGGTGAATTGATGAATGTTGGGTTTGATTCTTGGTTTTGGGTTGATAAATGGTGTATTTGGATCCCCACCCTAGTTATAAATGGTTTTGGTACATTGTGGAACTTGTAGAAAGAGTTGAAATGGAGTATTTTGTGTTTTGGTGAAATTTGGGTCTAAATGAAGAACCCAGCTCTGTTCTTCCCGGCCAAAACCCAGGCCGAGCGCCCGCCCGCCTTGACCCAGGCGCCCGCCCGCACCCCATTTTCCAGCGACCCAAACCTTCTGGCCAAACAAGCGCCCGCCTGCCTATGCCCAGGCGCCTGCCCGCCCGCCTGTTGGGGATTTTGTCCTTTTGCTTGGTTTAAGACTTAAGGCTTAACTAGTTTAGGTTTATTTCTTCTAATTAACTTAAGATAACACCGTGTAACACTTTATTGATTGGATTTGATTTGATTCTTTTGTGAATAAATATGGTATAGAATTTGATTTAGTATCATTTTGGGAATGTGGGTTCATCTTTGATGTGCTGTTTATATTGGTTTACCTTTGTGGTGATTTAATTAGATTGGTTCCCTACTTTGGAACCTTAAGTTGTTTATCCATGCTAAATTATTATTACTTAGCATTTATTTGGAAGCCCAGCTGGCATATTTGTTGCATCGGGCGATGGGAAAGATTATAATGGCAAAGCCAAGTCCATTATAATGTTGACCATTGTTTTGCCCCCTTCTATACCCCTTTTCCAGATTGGCCTTGGAAAGGATAAGTTAGCTTCCTTTGTGAATGTATCTAGCTACCGGGCATGACTTTGTGTCATGGCTCTTGTCCTTTGTGACACTTTTATGGTTATTGGTTCCGGTACCGGGGTTTTCTCTTCGGCTTTCATGCTATTATGGAGATGATGATTGTTGACTATTGAAGCTGCGCAGCGATCCTTTATTTGGATGTGCTGGTTTGGAAAACCTTGGCTATATCCTTTGTTATGTGTTTATTTCCGCTGCTATCTGTTATGTGATAAATGCTATGTGCTATGTGATATTTATTATTGCTTATTGTATATTGCATCATAGCATGTCATGTAGTTGCATTAGTAACCTATTGAGATTTATCTCACCCCCTCTCTTTTATCTTTGTTTTTCCTTAACCCCCCCCCCAGGTGCTAAGGATTAGTCTCGCTGATCACGAGAAAGAGGACGTCGAGTGTGGATATATTCTTTTGGGGAAGGTTGTTATAGGTTGGTTTACATTATATAAATGTGTAACCTTTTGGGATATTTGTACCAAACATTGACGTCATTAGGATTTGTGTATTTTGTAACTTTGGTGTATAAGCTTATGGAGTTTATACTAGTTTTACCTTGTTGTTCAAGTTGATTTTCAAAACCTTGTGTTATTACCTTTTGGTATCAAATGAAATTTTTTACTTCGGTATTTCACAGTTTTGGTTTTAACTCGACGTCCAGATCGCGGTCTCGGGCCCGCGGGGTTCGGGGTCACGACAGTTGGTATCAGAGCCTATGGTTTGGCTCTAAGTATAAGTCTAGGTGGATTAGTATGACCTAGGTGGGTAGTAGTGTGCGGAGTGATTAACGGTTGATGTCTTATGCAGGTAATTACTCGCAATGTCTGGAAGAAGAAACAGAGGAGGTACTAGTGGGGCACATAATCAGAATGACACAAGGGAAGAAGCACGTGCTATGTTTCAAGGAATGTTCGAGGCGGCCATGAAGGCCATACATGATCAAGGTCCGAGGGTAGAACAAGCACCACCCCGCTATGGATTGGAGCAATTTCTGAAGTTGAAACCGGTTGAATTCAATGGGGAACCCGATGTTCGGAAAGCTGAATTGTGGATTGAGTCGATGGAGAAGATTTATGATGTATTTGGTTGCTCGGATGAGGACAAGGTCCGGTTCGCGGCTTATAAGCTTGTGGGAGCCGCCGAGCATTGGTGGAAGGGTGTTAAAGCTACTTGGGATGATACTCACACGGTGTATGCGTGGGATTTGTTTGTGCGCAAATTCAAGGAGCATTTCATTCCGGTTGTTGATCAAAACTGAAAGGAGATCGAGCTACTCAACTTGGAGCAAGGTTTGCTGTCTATAGCTCAATACTCGGCTAAGTTCATAGAATTAGCCCGGTATTGCGACTATTTGGTGAGGACCGAGGAACAAAAGGCTATGAGATTCATTCGGGGATTGAAGACCTCCATCCGTACTCAACTTATTGCTCAACGGATTGTGACATTCCAAGATGCGGTGGACCGAGCCTATTTGATAGAGCAAGATATTGGGGAACATAAGAGGAAGACCGAGGTGGCCAACCCGAGTAAGCAAGGAGCTCAAGGCAAGCCACAACACCGTTTCGATAATCGAGGTAACCCGGGAGCATCATCTCAGTTTAAGGGGCAAACCACACCGAGGAATCCGGGTACTACTCCGGGGATTCAGATTAGGAAGCCTTGTACCTTTTGTCAGAAGGTAGGCCATTCGGAGGATAGGTGTTGGAAAAAGCAAGGCAAGTGTACCAATTGTGGTGAAATGGGGCACTTTGCGAGAGAGTGCACGAGGTACCGAGGTCAAGCATCCGGGTCAGGAGTTGGTATTAATCAGGGTCAGAAAAGGGATGCCGCTGGGAAGCCCAAAGTTCAAGGGAAGGTTTATGCCATGAATCAACAACAAGCTACCGATGATCCATCCGTTATTGGAGGTATTGTTTCTGTGTCTAATGTGAGCGCACGAGCGTTAGTAGATCCAGGATCATCTCATTCATACATTTATGTGCAATTTGCTTCCATGTTAAATGCTGCATTCAAGTCTTTACCGTACGTGCTAGAGGTGTCGACCCCTATAGGAGAACGCTTGATTTCTGATCGAGTCTTTCGTGCTTGTGACGTGGTTATTTGTGGTCGAGTTCTTTGTGCGGATTTGGTAGTTCTTCCTTTCCAAGACTTTGATGTCATTTTGGGTATGGATTGGTTGAGCAAGTTTCATGCTTCCGTTGATTGCCGTAAGAAAACTGTTACTTTTTCTATTCCCGATGTGCCTAAATTTGTGTTTGAGGCTAGTCCTCTGAGTAGAAAGGTTCGCTTAATTTTTTTATGAAAGCGAGAAAATTATTGCATAGTGGTTGTGAGGGGTATTTGGCTAGTGTTCTGGATACTAGGAAAGAATCCCCTAGTTTGGATAGTGTTCGGGTAGTTCGGGAATTTCCCGATGTTTTCTCTACCGAGTATGATATGCCTCCCGATCGTGAGATTGAGTTTTGTATAGACCTTTTGCCGGGTACGGCTCCAATTTCGAAAGCACCTTATAGGTTAGCTCCCGCAGAGTTGAAGGAATTAAAGGTTCAGTTGCAAGAGTTGCTTGATCGAGGGTTTATCCGCCCTAGTGTTTCCCCGTGGGGAGCACCGGTTTTATTTGTGCGGAAGAAAGATGGTTCGTTGAGATTGTGTATCGATTACCGGAAGTTGAATCAGGTTACGGTGAAGAACAAGTATCCTCTACCGCACATCGATGATTTATTTGATCAGCTTCAAGGGTCCGTTGTGTTTTCCAAGCTTGATTTGAGGAGTGGGTACCATCAGTTGAAGGTTCGATCGGAGGATATTCCGAAGACTGCCTTTCGCACTCGTTATGGTCATTATGAGTTTTTGGTTATGCCGTTTGGGTTGACTAACGCGCCGGCCGTGTTTATGGATTTGATGAACCGGGTTTTCCACCCCTATCTTGATTCGTTCGTGGTAGTCTTCATCGACGACATTCTTGTTTATTCAAAATCTCGAGAGGAGCATGATCAACATTTGAGGACAGTTTTATCCGTTCTTGCGAGGGAGAAATTATTTGCGAAGTTCAGTAAATGCGAATTTTGGCTCGAGAAGGTGTCATTTCTGGGTCATGTTATTTCGAAAGATGGGATTTCCGTGGATCCTTCAAAGATTGAAGCCATAGTGGATTGGAAGAGACCCGAATCAGTGACAGAGATTAGAAGCTTTCTTGGTTTAGCCGGTTATTACCGAAGATTTATTGAAGGGTGTTCGAGGATTGCTACTCCGATGACTCAGTTGACCCGGAAGAATGTTCCATTTGTGTGGACCGAGAAATGTGACAAGAGTTTCGAGGAATTGAAGAAGAGGTTGACTACCGCACCGATCTTGACTTTGCCTAATGGGAGCGATGGCCTAGTGATTTACAGTGATGCTTCGAAAGAGGGTTTGGGTTGTGTGTTGATGCAGAATGGGAAAGTAATTGCTTATGCTTCGAGGAAGTTGACCCCTAGTGAACAGAATTACCCCACTCATGATATGGAGTTGGCCGCGATAGTATTTGCATTGCACAAGTGGAAGCACTATCTTTATGGAGCGAAGTTTGAGATTTTTACGGATCACAAGAGTTTGAAATACCTTTTCTCCCAGAAAGAGTTGAATAATAGGCAGCGCCGATGGATGGAATTATTGAAGGATTATGATTGTACGATTTCCTATCATCCGGGGAAGGCGAATGTGGTAGCCGATGCGATTAGTAGGAAATCTTATGTGGCTTCGATGATGGTTCGTGAATGGAAAATGCTTGAGGATGTTCGAGATTGGTCTCCTCGTGAATCGAGACATGGGGCTATTTTTGCGAATATTAGGGTGTCTCCGACCCTAATTCAAAGGATAAAGGAAGCTCAGAAAGAAGATCCCGAGTTGGTGAAGATAATGGATAAATTGAAGGAAAAGAATTTCGAGGATTTTTCATTGAGCTCGAGTGGAGTTTTGACTTTCCGTGGTCGTTTGTGCGTGCCCGATGTTGGTGGAATAAAGAGACAAGTTTTAGATGAGGGTCACAAATCGAGGTATACTATTCATCCGGGTAGTACGAAGATGTATCAGGATTTGAAGCAACAATTTTGGTGGATTAATATGAAAAGGGAAATAGCCGAGTATGTATCGAGGTGTTTAACTTATCAGCAGGTCAAAGCCGAGCATCAGAGACCCGCGAGATTACTTCAGCCGTTAGAGATTCCTGAGTGGAAATGGGAGCATGTGACTATGGATTTCGTTACGGGACTACCTCGTACCTGTAGGAAGTATGACAGTGTTTGGGTAATAGTGGATAGATTGACCAAGAGTGCCCATTTCTTGCCCATTGACATCAGATATTCGATGGAGAAGCTTGCGACCCTTTATATCGACGAGATTGTGAGATTGCATGGGGTTCCGGTTAGCATTGTGTCAGATCGAGACCCGAGGTTTACTTCTAGATTTTGGAAGGCGTTTCAGGAAGCTTTGGGTACAGATTTGCGATTCAGTACAACTTTTCATCCCCAGACCGACGGTCAATCCGAGAGGACTATTCAGATTCTTGAGGATATGTCGCGAGCTTGTGCGATAGACTTTTCTGATTCTTGGGATTCGCACCTACTGTTAGTGGAGTTCTCTTACAACAACAGTTATCAGGCTAGTATCGAGATGGCACCGTTTGAGGCCTTGTATGGAAGAAAGTGTAGATCGCCTATTTGTTGGGATGAGGTTGGTGAAGCGAAGATCGTGGGTATTGATTTGCTTCAGGATTCAGTTGAAAAGGTTAGAGTTATCCGGGATCGATTGAAAACAGCCCAGAGTCGACATAAGAGCTACGCAGACAACCGAAGGCGAGATCTTAGTTTTCAGATTGGTGATTTTGTGTTCTTGAAAGTGTCTCCGAAGGTGGGTATTCGTAGGTTTGGGAAGAAAGGCTTGGCTCCGAGGTTTATTGGCCCGTTTGAGATTTTGGGAAAGGTTGGACTTCTTGCGTATCGTCTTGCGTTACCGCCATCTTTGGACCGGTTGCACAACGTCTTTCACGTTTCTATGCTTCAGAAGTATGTTCATGACCCATCTCACTGTTACCGAGGATACCGGAAGATATTGAGCCCGATATGACTTATGAGGAACGACCGGTTCGGATCTTAGATTCTAAAGTTCAAGAGTTGAGAAACAAAAGTATTTCATTGGTTCGAGTTCTTTGGAAGAATCATAACATCGAGGAGTCGACGTGGGAGCTCCGAGGTGAGATCGAGAGGAAATTTCCGTGGCTTTTTGTTTAAGGTGAGTCTCGTTAAAATTCGGGTCGAATTTTCTTTAAGGGGGAGTGAATGTCACGACCCGAAATCTAGGCTCTATTTTATTAGTAATAAATAATAATTATTTATTTATTTGCTTAATTATTTATTTAAATTATTATTTATTTAAATATTTATGTGTGCAATTTATGTGTTATAATAATTATGCCTAGCATTTTATTCGAGTTATTTGGGCTAGTGTGGAAGTGTTGAGTCTTAATTGTTAGTCGGGAGTGTAAGTAATTGTGCTAGTTAGTGGGGGAAGGGGGCTAGGTGTAACATTTCAATCTTCATCTTCTCCCTACTCACCTCCCTCACCCTACTCTTTCACCCTCACACTCCACCTCCATCCCTCTCTCCCAGCTCTCTCTCCTCCCTTAGAAGAAAAAGGGGTAAGTTTCATCTTCTTCCTTCTCTCTTCATTTACTCCTTCTTCCTCTTGTAATCTCTCATTTCTTAAAACATAAACCTTGTTTAGATCGTCGATAGGATCGCGTAGAATAAAAAAGAATTGAATTCCGTCAACTTTGAGATTTATCAGGTAAGTTACTTTTCCCCCATTTTTATGCTAAAATGTTCATATCATGTTTATATAATGCTTGATGTGTTATATTTGAAGTTTGGTTGAGTTTAGAATTTATTTTGAATTTATTTGAGTTTTTGGGTAAAAATGGTGAATTGATGAATGTTGGGTTTGATTCTTGGTTTTGGGTTGATAAATGGTGTATTTGGATCCACACCCTAGTTATAAGTGGTTTTGGTACATTGTGGAACTTGTAGAAAGAGTTGAAATGGAGTATTTTGTGTTTTGGTGAAATTTGGGTCGAAATGAAGAACCCAGCTCTGTTCTTCCCGGCCAAAACCCAGGCCGAGCGCCCGCCCGCCTTGACCCAGGCGCCCGCCCGCACCCCCTTTTCCAGCGACCCAAACCTTCTGGCCAAACAAGCGCCCGCCTGCCTATGCCCAGGCGCCCGCCCGCCCGCCTGTTGGGGATTTTGTCCTTTTGCTTGGTTTAAGACTTAAGGCTTAACTAGTTTAGGTTTATTTCTTCTAATTAACTTAAGATAACACCGTGGAATACTTTATTGATTGGATTTGATTCTTTTGTGAATAAATATGGTATGGAATTTGATTTAGTATCATTTTGGGAATGTGGTTCATCTTTGATGTGTTGTTTATATTGGTTTACCTTTGTGGTGATTTAATTGGATTGGTTCCCTACTTTGGAACCTTAAGTTGTTTATCCATGCTAAATTATTATTACTTAGCATTTATTTGGAAGCCCAGCTGGCATATTTGTTGCATCGGGCGATGGGAAAGATTATAATGGCAAAGCCAAGTCCATTATAATGTTGACCATTGTTTTGCCCCCTTCTATACCCCTTTTCCAGATTGGCCTTGGAAAGGATAAGTTAGCTTCCTTTGTGAATGTATCTAGCTACCGGGCATGACTTTGTGTCATGGCTCTTGTCCTTTGTGACACTTTTATGGTTATTGGTTCCAGTACCGGGGTTTTCTCTTCGGCTTTCATGCTATTATGGAGATGATGATTGTTGACTATTGAAGCTGCGCAGCGATCCTTTATTTGGATGTACCGGTTTGGAAAACCTTGGCTATATCCTTTGTTATGTGTTTATTTCCGCTGCTATCTGTTATGTGATAAATGCTATGTGCTATGTGATATTTATTATTGCTTATTGTATATTGCATCATAGCATGTCATGTAGTTGCATTAGTAACTTATTGAGATTTATCTCACCCCTCTCTTTTATCTTTGTTTTTCCTTAACCCCCCCAGGTGCTAAGGATTAGTCTCGCTGATCACGAGAAAGAAGACGTCGAGTGTGGATATATTCTTTTGGGGAAGGTTGTTATAGGTTGGTTTACATTATATAAATGTGTAACCTTTTGGGATATTTGTACCAAACATTGACGTCATTAGGATTTGTGTATTTTGTAACTTTGGTGTATAAGCTTATGGAGTTTATACTAGTTTTACCTTGTTGTTCAAGTTGATTTTCAAAACCTTGTGTTATTACCTTTTGGTATCAAATGAAATTTTTTACTTCGGTATTTCACAGTTTTGGTTTTAACTCGACGTCCAGATCGCGGTCTCGGGCCCGCGGGGTTCGGGGTCGCGACAATTAAGGGGGAGAGTCAGAATATAACAAAGGCCATTCTTGAAAGCCTAGCTACCATGAACCCCAACATTGCCTCGATCGCATCCTCCTCAACCGCTCCTCTTACCCACGCTGACCTAAAGGAAGAGCTCAAGTCACAATCTTTCGCATTTGACCGTTCTGTGGTCAAGATCATTGAAGGAGCTGGATTGGAGCTGACCAAGGCTATGTCCCATGATAAGAATTTTTTGTTTGAGAAAATGGATAAAGTAAAATCCTCTCTCAAGGCAGAGATCAATGCTTGTATTTCTGTAGGATTGCTATCGGTCGCTGATAAGTTTGTACCAAAGATAGAAGCTATGAGGCAAGCCAAGCAAGTCCACACTCAAAGACTAGAAGGTCAAACCTCAAAAATTGATAGGGTTTATGAAATTTCTAACACTAATGTGCAGGAAGTGATTAGCAAGATTTCTACCCTACAATTGACCATGGACAACCTTGCTAGCTCTCAAGGCTCCTCCTCTCAGAATCAAGCGACCGGGCATGGAAGCAGGATTGCTAGAGAAGAAGAAGATGAAGGTGAAGATAGTTTTGAATTTCCAACTGTAAACAACTCAGACTTCCTGGAAGTAAATGACCTTAAGGACCCCATCATCATTCCTGGAGTTGGTCTATCAAAGAAATTCGGCTACTTTGAAGGAGATCCATACTTTGATTAAACGTATCATTTGAACTGACCGTGTGTGGTCTTTGAAACAATTTGTTAATGTTTGTCTCAAAACAATTTTTATTTATGTTTCTTTTATTTGGGTTGTAAAACTTTAATCTCTCTTTTGTCTGCACTCCTCACTTCAATGGTTATATTTTTGTGGAGTGCCTTTTGAATGTTTGTTTGATGCATTTGCTTACTTATTGTTATTCTCTCTAAAAATGCATTCAAACCTTATATTTCTATCTTGCTAGGATTAATTTTTTATTTATCTTTTTAGGCTGATAGAAATCTATGACACTGGCTTAGAGTGTGCATTGACTTGGGGCATGAAATTAATAAAATATTATTTTCTTGAAAACATGTTTTTACCAAGTACAATGAATTAGCCTTTGTTATAGTAGGTAATGGTCTCAATCAAATAGGGGGAGATTGTTGGGTATGCTTATTATAAACCACTCCTATTACCTAGATTTGATTGATCCCATAACCTAATTTTATCTTTTTGTGGACTTTAGGATATATTGTAAAGAAGTGTTAAACTTCATTTTTAGAATAGTCCACTTTGATAGTATAGACTTTAGATTGATAGGCTGAAAATTTTCTAAGTCTGGAAATTTAGTGGTCAAGACCTTGACCGTGAATTCACTTGACCGTGGTAGACCACCTGACCGTGGAAGACCACTTGACCGTGAATCACTTGACCGGAAGTCAGTGACCGTGAGCTTTGTGGCATATCTTGACAGGTCACATTTGACCCCTCGACCGCAAGCCACTCGACCGTGAGGCCTTGACCGCAAATGATGAAGTTGTCCAAGAACCCAAGCTTGTTCAAACTTAACCATGGTCAAACTATGGTTAGTTTAGAACGTTGCAGAACTTGGATCCCAAGTAATTCAAATTTGAAATTCATCTAAGTGGGACCACCTCTTATCTGCAAAAAGGACAAACTCAGATTGAGCTCCAATCAGAATTCAACAGCTCATTGTCCTTCAACTTGGAGCCCAAGTAAATCCAACAGCTATTTTCTCATTCAAGGCTATAAATAGCCCTTAAGTTCTTCATTGAAGCGTGCTGAGATTCTAAGAGAGAAATTGCTGTTAAAATACTTGGTGATTGAAGATCATACTCAAGATTTCCAGAATCCTTTGAATCTTCAAAGAACTCACCTTCAAACCTTCAAAGATCTCCAGCAACATTCAAGTCATCTCAAGCCTTGTAACACTTAAGATTCATTAGGCTCTACAATCACTTAGATTTTAAAGAGCTTCTGATTCTTACACACACACTCACCCCAATTGATCAATCATATAGATTGCATCAAAAGGGACACACTGGTCTAAGTCTAGGATTTATTCTTCATAGAAAGTAGGTGTTGATTCAAAGCTTCATCTCTGTAATCTGTACACTCAAGAATCAATATATACCTCCATTCAAAATCCAAGACTGACCATCTTGGTAAAGGACGTAGATCTTTTAACAGATCGAACCTTTCCAAATACTTGTGTCATTTTACTTTCTGCAAATTTACCTTCAAGTATTGTTCATCTTGTTCTTCACTTGTTCATATTAATCTTGTTTGTTTTTTAGTGTTTGATCTTTCAGATTTAAGAACGTATTGTGAATTGTGTTTGTTTGTTCTCCACATTGCCTAAGTTAAAATCTGACTAACTTATCTTTTGCCAAAAACTTCTAAGACAACAACTTTCAATCTCTCAACCATCTGACCGCAAATCACTGACCGCACATCCTTGACCGCATCTTTCTTGACCGGAACTACCTGACCGTGAGAAAGAATCCACTTAGAGATTTTCATCAAAAACAACCTTACCTTATTTCTATCGAAAACTTCCGCTGTGCATATTACATCTTGACCGCACGGTTTATTACTTGACCGCAAACTCAAGATTGTAAGCACTTGGTTGAATTTTGAAAAAGGGCTGAAATTTTAAGTAGGCTATTCACCCCCCCCCCCTCTAGCCTCCTTTCATACCCTTGTTGTGTATTTGGGACCAACACCTACTTAAGATTAAAATAAGAGTAAAGGGTAAAATGTAAGTTATGGGTTGATTCGGAAATAAGAAATAATAAAGACTAAAGTGCAACATTTGAAATTTTCAAGAGTGGTTTGAAAATAATAGAAGTTGGTGGGGTAAAGTATAACTTTAGAAAGAACATGTAAGCTATTGTTTGATTCTAAAAAAAAATTGGGACTTATTTAAAAACGGGAGAAGAGTAGAGGTAAAATGTGGTTTACAATAGTTTGGGAGATGATTTGAAAATAATAAAATGTTAAGGGCTAAAGTAAAAAATTTTAAAGTTCAAAATCTAGTTTAAAAATAAGAAAACATGAGAGGTGTAAAGTGTAACTTTTGAAAGAATCCTCCTATACGTTTTCTATTTTTGGTGAGTCTCAACCTTCTTTTTTGTTTTCCCTTTGTTATGCGTATTTTAGTATAGATACTCTCCAACTAGAGGTGTAAATGGTTCATTTTAATTTAGTTTAGGCCATTTTAGAGATCGAACTAGTAGTCATTGGTTTGAAAAAATGTCAAACCAAACCAAACCAAACCAAACTGCAATAGTTTGATTCGGTTTGACTCAGACCACAGTTCAGAAATGGGGTTCAGACTGTGGTTCAGATCATGGTTCAAACCACCATTCAAACTATTGTTCATACCACGATTCAGACTATGACTTAGACTGCAACTCATAATCATATTTGTTTAAAAATTGAAGGTGTTGGTCCCAAAGGGGCAACAATGGTATGAAAAATAGCTAGAGGGGGGGTGAATAACTGTTTTGAAATTCTTTTCGTACCCTTTTGCAAAGCAATGGCGTATGCGCACAGCTCACAAATTGGCTAAGTATAGCGCGCAGATAGAGTGTGAAATATTATATTTTTTGGTTTGCGTAGAGTTATTGGTGACATATTTTGAAGCTTGGGGTGATTTGTATTCTAGGGTTTGGGTTTAAAGTTTCTTGTTGTTTCTGCTAGTGATTTTGAATTTGTCAATTTTGGTGGTTTTGATGGTAGAAAAATTTATTGTTGTTATTGATGATGGTGTGCTTCTATGGTGGCGGCGGTTGAGTGATGTAGCAGAAAAAATGAAGTTAAGACTGTGTTATGTTTTAAGGTGGAGTTGTTAATTTTATAACTAGGGTCAATCTCATGATTGCATGTGTCCAAAACTAGTTAAAAAAATGTAACGACTCTGTCAGAAGAGTAAGCACATTACAAAAAGTAAGTAGTTTAATAAGGAAATTGCACACAAAAGAATGTGAGTGAGCACATTTGAAAAACGCGAAAAGGTATATAACCAAAATAGCAGTTTGAAAAAAAGAAAAGAAAGGACAACTGCATTTTAAGGTTCAAGGTTAGGGGAATTCACAATTTGGGTCCTGAGGTTCCTCTTTGGTCAATTTTGGGTTTAAAGTTGATAAATTTTGTCATGTTAGAGTTTTTTGACAGAATCGTTGGAAAATTTTGTTAAGTTATCACGTCTGTTGCTCATGCGACTTAACTGAGGTTGTCTTAAATTAAATTGACCATTTTACCTAGGGGTGTAAATGGTTCGGTTTGGTTCGGTCTCGGCCATTATAGAGACTGAATCACTAGTCATCGGTTTGGGAAAGTTTCAGATTCAACCGAACCACAAAAAAGTTCAAACCGAACCAAACAAAACCGACATAGTTTGGTTCGGTTTGGTTCAGACCGCGGTTCAGTAATGTGGTTCAGACTGCGGTTTATACCGTGGTTTAGACAGTGGTTCAAACTATCAGTCAGACCGAGGCTTATATGATGATCCAAATCATGATTTAGACTTTGTTTTAAAGAGAAAATTCGGATGAAGAAAAGTATTTAATGAAAAAGAAGCCGAATAATTTGAACACACTACAAAACTTTGTTAACTATGTGCGTAACAAATATAACACGTTATGAAAGGAATATTGAATAACATTCAAAACAAGATTTAAGAGTGGTCTAATATAATGTAGTTACTTAACATACAAATATTGACTAATATATGTAGTCTCACTGTTCGGTCTGGTGGTTCGGTCTGACGGTTCGGTCTCGCGGTTTGGTTTGGTTTGGTTTGGTTCGGTCTGGTTTGGTCTGGAGGGGTCAGACCACAAACCAAACCAAACAACTTGGTTTACTAATTTTTGAGACTAAACCGAACCACTCATGCTTAATTGAAAACCGAACCAGGCTGAATGGTTTGGTTCGGTTCAGTCTCAAATCGCGGTCCACTGACACCCCTAATTTTACCCCCAAGTCTCATACGGTAAATTGATAAAATTCTAACATTAAACCCTAATTTGAAAGCATCCTCAAGGTTTAGACCCTAATTTCATAATGCTCTAGAGCATAGGAGAAACAATGATTTCTTTAGTATGGATTCCTCAAATATTTGTGTGTGGATACAACATGAAAGGTGTTAGGTATCTCACTTAAAATTGTAAAACTCAAATAAAAGATTTATAATAATTTTAACAATGATACTCAATTGTCATACTCATATTAGCTAACCCACTTACTATTCCCTACCCACTATCCATAATCCCAACACCTAAATATTATATATATACTCTCCTTAAATCACACACACGTTTTTTTTTTCTTTTCAATTTGAGCTGATACGAAGATTACATGTTATCGTGGTCAAAACAATATTCTGAGAATTTTCTATGTTGGACTCGCGGACAACCAAGATAACAAAATGCCCGCGCACGAACTATTGCGGAACCGACACTTCTCAAATCATTATTTCTCCTAAGTAGGGTCAAATTAGGGTACAAGCTTTTTTAGGGTACAAGCTTTAAGGGTGTTTGTGAAATGGGATCTAATATTAAAAGTTTATCAATTTAAGGTTTGAAAATTAAAGTAAATTGCTAATTATTACCCCAAATAACCTCAGTTTAGTCACATTATCACATGAGCTCATAAACAAGACACATAATAATTTAACGTAATTTTCTAATGATTCCACCAGAAAAATCTAACATGACAAAAATTTATCAATTTTAGACTTTAGGGCAACTCCAATGGTAGTCCTTGTTTTATGGGTATCAAAATCAAATTTTGATATCCATGTAGATTTTGATACCCATGAACACTATTCACATGGTTATCAAAAAAACATCTCCAATCATAGGTATCAAATTTTGTCATCAAAATATTTTTTTTTGTTAAAAATAAGTTATTAATATTTTTAAGATGATAAATAATATCAAAATATAATCATTATTTTAATTAAATATTTTTAAAGTAAATTGTTAATTTATAAATAATCATAGAAGAAATAAATTTGGTTTTGATGGTCCTTAGCAAAATAGCAAATTTATGTTATTTGTTATGGAGATGCAAGGACCTTTACATGAATATCAAATTTTGGTTTTGATACCCATTGTTGGAGTTGCCCTTAGACCATGCACAATGGAAGTTGAATGGAGGTGTTGAATGACATTAAATAAAATGGGGAGGTGTTTAATGGGTGCAATGGTGTTGAATGTGTGTTTAATGGAGGGGAGGTGTTGAATGGGCTCAACACCGTTTAATGGGAGAAGAGGGCCAGCCGGTTTGCCACGTGACGCCCTCTGAATGGGCCGAAATGACGCGTGTAGAACACGCGCCCGACAAAGCGCGTCAAGGCGGTGGCAGTGGCGTTTTTTTTTTTTCTTTTTTTCTGGTTGTGACACTTGGCAATCATTCATTGGTTCATGAAATTTCAGATTTAATTTCTCATCCTAATTATTTGAGCTCAATTATTTTACAGTAAATATTTTTTTTATTTTTTTTACACCAAAATTCATATTTTTTTTCTCTCTATAAATAGATGCAAGTTTCACTTGATTTGGATAAAAAAAACTACTTTTTAGTGAAATGAATCCCAATAATAACCATTTCAGCACTCAAAAAACCCTTATATTTATTTAATTACAATTACAATAAAATAATTAAGTGTGAAGTATTTTTTTAAAAAAAATTATAATTGATTATTATAATTGATTATTATTATTATTATTTTACTAATCATAAAAATAAAAAAAAAGAAAATAAAATTTAAGTGGTGGGGTATATGATGATGAGTGAGAAGGGTGTTGAATGAGGGATTAAACAAACCATTGTAGGATGTAAGTGTTGAATGATTAGGTGGAAGAGAGAGAAGATGATATGAAGTGATAAAGTGGGGGTTGAATGGAAAATTGGTGTTTAATCTATTGTACATAGTCTTACATTGATCTCAAAATGAGACCTAAATTGTGAATCCCCAAGCTTTAGACCCTAGCATCTTGCCCCCACCCCCCCCCCCAACCCCCAACAAAAAAAAAAAAAAAAAATAGCTACGAAAATTTGAGGCCAAATTACATTTTACCCCCAAAGTATCCACCGATTCCCACTTTGCACCCCCGTTTGAAAAGTCGGTCTGTTTGGTACCTAAACTTTCAAATTTTCCCACTTTGCACTCCAACACTAACGAATGTTAGAAAATTTCACAGAATAGGTAATGAATGGACCATTTTGTAATGTTTTATTAGTTTTTAAGAGTCAAAAATGAAAAGTTTTAAATATTAAGTACTAAAAATTTATTTATTTTTTCAAATATTTAACATTATCTTAAATCTTAAATAATTAATACTTCTTGAAAATAATACTGTACTAATTTTATGCTAATTATTTTTTTTAAAAAATATGAAATTATTTTTTTCTAAAAACTGATTTTTTTTTAATAAAACTAAAAATTTAGTATGTTTTTTTATTTTTTAAAATAAAGATTTTTTTTCTAAAAAAACATTGTAAAGTTTTATTTATATTTTTAAAAAATATAAATAAAACTTTTAAATTGTAATTTTGGTAAGAATTTTATTTTTAAAAAATTTAAAACATTATAGCTTTTTTTATATTAGAAAAATATTGTATTTTTTTAAAAGTGCAATATTCTTTTAAACAGGGACATACCAAAAAGGAAAGTAAGAACCTTAAACTGGGACGGAGGGAGTATTTTTTTTAAAAAAAAACGCTATAATGTTTTATTTTTTAAAAAAAATAAAATTCTTGCAAAAATTACAATTTAAAAGTTTTATATTATATTTTTTAAAAATATAAATAAGACATTAGAATTTTTTTTAGAAAAAAAAATCTTTATTTTTTAATTATTTTTATTTATTAAAAACAAAAAAAACCGTAATAATTTTTGTTTATTTTTAAAAATAAATTTTATTTTTTTAAAAAAAATATTTTATCATAAAAAAATTGTATTATTTTCAAGAAATATTAATTATTTAAGATTTAAGATAATGTTAAATATTTGGAAAAAGAAATAATTTTTTAGTACTTAATATTTAAAAGTTTGCATTTTGACCCATAAAAACTAATAAGCATCACAAAATAGTCCATTCGTTACCTATTCTGTTAAATTTTATAACATTTGTTAGTTCTGTGCAAAGTGGGAAAATTTGAAAGTTTAGGTACCAAACAGACCGACTTTTCAAACGGGGGTGCAAAGTGGGAATCGGTGGATACTTAGGGGGTAAAATGTAATTTGGCCAAAATTTGACCTTAATACGAGAAAGGAAACCCTTTTGTCTTCAATCCTCCTCCTCCCCCTCTCCGGCGCCATGGCGAACTACGACCTAACTCCGAGAGTCGCTCCGAATCTTGACCGGCATCTGGTCTTCCCATTGTTGGAGTTCCTGCAAGAACGCGAGTTATACCCAAATGAGCTTATCCTCAAGGCTAAAATCGAGCTCCTCAACAATACCAATATGGTTGATTATGCTATGGACATCCACAAATCTCTTTATCACACTGAAGACGTCCCCCAAGGTAAAAAAAAAACCACTATCCAGCTGTTTCTAGATGTAAATTTCTACATATTTTGCTTTAGTAAATTTACCCAATTGAAATGTCCGTGGTTAGATTTAATCAGTGTTGATATACTTATATAATTATACTTCCTCCGTCCCGTAATGATCTTTCCATTTGACTATTCAAACTTTCTAGGGATATGAACCCTTGCTTCACTAGCCATGTTTTGTTTATGCACTTTTAAGCTAAATTGTAGAAATGGGAAGAACTTTTTGGGACAATGAAAAATGGCAGATGGAAAGATCATTTTTGGACAGAGGGAGTATTTAAATTAGGCACGTTGATAGGTTTTGATGGGATTAATATCAATGAAACGCGTGTTTTTTTTGTACTCTTGCTCGAGATTTGATGATTTGGGTATTTGTTAATAAGATATGGTGGAGAGGAGAGTGGAGGTGGTGGCCAGATTGAAGTCACAAGAGGAAGCAGCAGCTCCTTTAATTACTTTTCTGCAGAACCCAAATGCTGTTCAGGAATTGAGGGCTGATAAGCAGTATAATCTTCAGATGCTCCAAGAACGCTACCAGGTACCTGGTTTTCATTTTTCTTTTTCTTTTTACCCCTTTTGCTCAATTGGAAATTAATTAATATGTTGCAGGTGTTTTATGAAGTAATTTGCGCTTAATCAGTACCCTTAGGTCACTGAGAGGTTTATGTAGGGGTTATGCAAATTTCTGAGTATAATTGCTGGCTTCATGATTTGCATAGTAGTTGAAACCAATGTATTTGTTTCTGTTATGATGAGAAAAATTGATCTTTTCTTCAATTAGAAGTGGAGTCAGTGTAGGAAAATTCTGTTGAATTTTTCGATAACTTAATGCTCATATTTCAACTACTACTTGTACCTAATCAACTCTTGCGTTATTTCACGCATATCATCTTTGTTCTGTTTCAAATATATTTGGCACTTGAATATTGTTTGTGGTAACCTTGTCTAACTTTTTTAACTGAAAGAAAAATCAAATTATAGCTGGATTACCCTAGTTCATGGATAGTACAATTAATCTTAAGATCTATCTAGTTATGAGACGCGTTCCTTGATGGTTCTTTACGGTCTGCTTGTATAGCCTTGTTTCTGAATTCAAACAGTTCATTTTAGTTAGGGAACTTTTATATGCAGTTATGCACTTATAAAATATTTGTGACAAATTCATTCATGATTTCTAAAATTATTGCATAAGTGCCCTCGTAATCAAAGGATTTGGGTGTTGGAGATGATGGGTTGAGCTGGTTGTGGATAGTGTTGTTTGATCTTCGTTACTATTTCTACTAATTCTGGTAGTGATGGTAGATCGAAGGACAAGCTTAGTGACAGTACATTGAGTTGTCACGACTAATTATTTCAGGGTGGTGTGGCTTTGGATTCAATAGTAAAAGGAATCATCACTAATTAGCAGTCTAAAGGGATAGTCTGACATCCTTTTGCTGATGTGATTCGTAGGTGGATAAAAATTAAATAAATGCAAATGGTTGGTATTTTTGTTCACCTTAGAAGTTGACAGGGGCAATGCAGGACTTTCCTGGTGAGTTACAGCCAGTTGGTCAAACTCCTATTTTGATGCGGAACCGTGAGAAGGAGGACGGGGATGATGTTGATGTTGGGTTTCGTAGTAACATGCGCAGCGGAATTAAGCATTAAAAATTTTCATGAAACCCAAAGCCATAGATCCGTTCATATGATTATATCAAATACATGCAATATGAATACTAGAATACTAACCCTTGATGATTTTGAATTTTAACCTTTGATCTTGGTGGAGACTTGAAGCTTGATCACAGAGAAAGCAAGAACACGAACTTCGAAGATGATAAGCTTCACCCTCTAGCGGTATCCACACCTCGAACGAATATCAAGAGCACTTGATCTTGGTTGCTAGACCAAAATTATGAATTCTTGATCTTAGATTCTAAATCACTAATCAAGAATATTGTTCTCTCAATGAATTAGGTTGATTAACCTTAATGGCTGGTGAAAAAGACTTTATATAGGTCCTAGTCCTTAACCCTTAAGGACCTAGGGTTCTTAAATCCCGTCACCCAATTAAGGAAATAACTTTCTGTCCAAGCAGTACTGGCACGGTCGTGCCAATGGTTACGAGCCTGGCATCCCTTTTCTGATTATTGGCACGCTCGTGCTTTATAATCGGCACGGCCGTGCCTAGCACGGTCGTGCTTCATAACCAGCACGGTCGTGCCAACGAGGTCGAGCCATCCGTCCCACCTGCCGATTATTGGCACGGTCGTGCTTAATAATCAGCACGGTCGTGCCAGTCCAGAAAGACTCATATTTTTCATAATTCCAATTCAATCCTTTAGGATTCGTTCTATTCGTGTGTGACCCTCTAGGATTACACTATGTTGGCAATGAGTCCAAACATGAACCCATAAGATATGATTAGGTTCTAGCAAACCGTCATACCTACCCAAATAGTGTAACTAGATACAAGTTCGCATTCCATTTAGAATATGTCACAATCCTTTTATCCACGATGTCATTGAACATAAGTCATGGTCAACAAGTCAACTTGTTTTGTTCAATACTTTCTCGATTCCGAATATGTTGATAATCCAAATAACATTGATCCAATCAATTCATCTGAGTCCGGCCGAACATTTTCATCAACATCATTCCTACGAGAGGCCCAAGCTTGACATCTCTCCGAAGAGGGACAAATCCATCACAGCTTATTATTCTTCCCTACTTGAATCCGATTATGCCAATCATACCCTTTATAACTACCCGGTTAAAAGTAGCGTTTGAATATGTCAAACATAATGTTCATTAAGTGGAAGACTATAATAACTTCATGTCTAAGGATTCAAATGACATACCTAATATGAGATATATATATGACATTGACCATGATATAGATCTCATAAAGCGGGTCATGTCCAGTACCAAACAAGTACCCATAAATCTAACATGATCATCCCATGATCATTTAGCCTTTATACTAGTACCAAACAAGTACTAGGGACGGAGATTATTATAAGTAAACATGAACAACAATAATAATCAAAACATCTCTTTATTAATATGAATAAATGATAACAATTACAACGTTTATTAAACGTGCCTAGGGCACCAACACCAACAATCTCCCACTTGCCCTAGGCCCAATCTCCCATGTATCTAATACCCGTGGACCTAACATGACCATCATGTTTAGCTTGTGGAAGTCCCTTTGTTAGCGGGTTCGCAACATTGTCATCAGTTGGTACTCTGCATATATTTACGTCTCCCCTATCAATGATTTCTCGAATGATATGAAACGCCTAAGTATGTGTTTGGATTTCTGATGTGCCCTTGGTTCCTTTGCTTGAGCAATAGCACCATTATTATCACAATAAAGGTCTATTGGATTAGCAATACTAGGAACCACTTCAAGTTCACTAATGAACTTCTTAATCCAAACAGCTTCCTTTGCAGCATCCGATGCAGCAATATACTCAGCTCAGTTGTAGAATCAACGGTTGTACTCTGCTTGGAACTCTTCCAGCTTACAGCTCCACCATTTAACATAAACACAAAACCCGATTGCGATCGACTATCATCTCTGTCAGTTTGGAAGCTTGCATCCGTGTAACCATTTACAACAAGATCATCTTCCATTCCTCCATAGATCAAAAACGAATCTTTAGTCCTTCGCAAGTACTTAAGAATCGCTTTTACAGCCATCCAGTGATTTTCACGGGGTCGGATTGATATCTACTTGTCATGCTCAAAGCATAAGATACATCTGGCCTAGTACATATTATGGCATACATGATGGACCCAATTGCCGAAGCATATGGAACATCATTCATTTTCTCACGCTCATCTTTTGTCTTAGGACATTGAGTCTTGCTTAGAGAAACTCCATGTAGCACTGGCAAGGTACCTCTCTTAGAATTTTCCATGCGAAATCTTCTAATGACCTTATCAATGTATGTACTTTGGCTTAAACCAATTAGCTTCTTTGATCTATCTCTGTTGATCTTAATGCCAAGGATATATGCGGCTTCACCCATATCTTTCATTGCGAAGCACTTTCCTAACGAAGTCTTTACAGACTGAAGTGTAGGAATGTTGTTTCCAATGAGCAATATGTCATCCACATATAAAACAAGGAATAGCACTATGCTCCCACTAATCTTCTTGTATACATAAGGTTCATCTTCGTTCTTGATAAAGCCAAACTCTTTGACCGATTTATCAAAACGGAGATTCCAACTCCTAGAAGCTTGCTTCAATCCATAGATGGATTTCTGCAATTTGCATACTTTAGAACTTTGTTCAAAACCCTCGGGTTGTGTCATATAGACATCCTCTTGTAAATTCCCGTTAAGGAAAGCGGTTTTGACATCCATTTGCCATATTTCATAGTCATGATATGCGGCAATGGCAAGCAAAATTTTTATAGACTTGATCATTGCTACGGGTGAAAAAGTTTCATCATAGTCAATACCATGAACTTGCCTATAACCTTTTGCTACAAGTCTAGCTTTGTAAGTATGCACCTTCCCATCCATGACAGTCTTCTTCTTGAAGATCCATTTGCATCATATGGTTTTTACACTTTCGGGTGCATCAATCAAGTTTCAAACTTGATTATCTTGCATGGATTGTAATTCGGATTCCATGGCTCCAAGCCACTTCTTCGAATCAGGAGAAGACATCGCCTCTTGGTAGGTGGTCGGTTCATCATTATCAATGATCTCCACCTCATTACTATCCGTTACGAGAAAACCATATCTCTCGGGCTCGGATCGTAACCTACCAGATCTGCGAGTTACTTGTTTGTGTATTTTGAAAAGGTTCCACAATTCCTTGTGGTTCTTGTTCTTGTTCCACTATCGGTTCAATGTCATTTTCTGGGTCTCGAACCTCTTCGAGATTTACTTTACTCCCACTGATTTCTTTGGAGAGAAACTCTTTCTCTAGAAAGACACCAGTTCGGGCAACAAAAACTTTTTTGTCCGTTCGGTTGTAAAAGTAATATCCTTTTGTTTCCTTAGGATATCCCACGAAAATACATTTATCAGATTTGTGTGCAAGTTTGTCTGAGACAAGTCTTTTGACAAAAGCTTCGCAACCCCAAATCTTCATGAAAGACAAACAAGGTTTCTTTCCGCTCCACATTTCATATGGAGTCTTTTGAACCGATTTAGTTGGAACACGATTTAGTGTGAAAGCAGCGCTTTCTAGAGCATAACCCCAAAAGGATAAAGGAAGATCAACTCGACTCATCATTGATCGAACCATGTCCAACAAGGTTCGATTCCTCCTCTCAGACACACCATTCCATTGTGGTGTTCCGGGTGGAGTCAATTGTGAAATTATTCCATAATTCTTTAGATGATCATCGAATTCATGACTCAAGTATTCTCCACCTCGATCCGATCGAAGTGCCTTAATACTTTTGCCAAGTTGTTTTTCTACTTCATTTTGAAATATTCTAAATATCTCAAAGGCTTCACTTTTATGTTTCATTAGGTAAACATACCAAAATCTACTATAATCATCAGTGAAGGTTATGAAGTATTGAAATCCTCCCCTAGCATTGCTACTTAATGGTCCGCATACATCGGAATGTATCAACCACAATAAGTCGCTTGCCCTTTCACCTGGCTTGGTAAAAGGTGTCTTAGTCATTTTTCCAAGAAGACACGACTCACAAGTATCATATGACTCAAGATCACATGAACCCAAAAGACCGTCCCCATGGAGTTTTGAGATACGCTTCTCATTAATATGACCAAGACGGCAATGCCACAAATAAGTATGATTTACATCATTAGGTTTAGATTTCTTATTTATATGATAGACATTTTCATTATTTTCATTCTTGACATCCAAGACATAAAGGCCATTAAATGAATTTGCAATACCATAAAGCACATTATTTAAATAAATAGAAAATCTCTTATTTTCAATAAGAAACTTAAAACCTTCATTATCCAAACAAGAAATTGAAATAATATTTCTACTTAAATCCGGTACATTAAAGCAATTGTTCAAAACAAGTATTAAACCGGAAGGTAAAGTGACTTCGTAAGACCCTACGGCTAATGCAACAACTCTTGCTCCATTCCCCACGCGTAGGTCCACTTCACCCTCTTTAAGCAGTCTCCTATTCTTTAGTCCCTGCACATTTAAACAAATGTGAAAACCACATCCGGTATCCAATACCCAAGAATCAGTGGTAGAAAGGAGAATATCTATCATATAGATACCTGAAGTCGACGTAGTCCCACTGCTCTTCTTCTTCTTTTGCTCTTCCTTAAAAGCCTTGCAATTACGTTTCCAATGACCAATTTCTTGACAATGGAAACAAATTGCATCATTTTGTGAATCGGGTTTTGCCTCTGGAGCCTTGGCAACCTTTGCCTTGCTTATCTTGGGTTTGACAACTTTCTTACCCTTTCCTTTGGCACTAGCCTTCTTCCCATCTTGAACCATGAGCACAGGAGAACATTTCTCCACAATCTTCATCTCCGCAGTTTTAAGCATACCATGCAACTCGGAGAGATTCTTATCCATTCCATGCATGTTATAATTCATCACAAACTGATTATAACATTTAGGCAATGAATTAAGAATGAGATCCGTGGCTAGCTCCAATGGGATTGGATAGCCAAGTTTCTCAAGATGCTCTACATAGCCTTTCATTTTAAGCATGTGAGGACTCACTTGTTGCCCTTCACTCATCTTGCAAGAAGTGAATGCAACAATGGTCTTGTACCTCTCTTGCCTAGCTTGCTCTTGAAACATGGCTCTTAACTCCACGCCTATCTCATAGGCTTCCAAATGTTCCAAACTTTGTTGGAGTTTTGAGCACATAGTAGCAAGTATGAGACAACTTACATCTCTAGAATCATTACGATGTTTCTTGTAACTGTCTCTTTCTGCCCTAGGGGCAGTGGCCTCGGGATCCAATCCATAAAGTTCGTACCATTCTCTTGGAGCTTATCCTTCTCAAGGATCGATCGCAATGAAATTGATTGAGTGTTGGTTGTCATTATCTACAATTATGCAAAATTTTCAAAATTTAATAAGTACCAATTTCATTAAAGAAATAAACTATGTATTTTTCCAAAAAAATACTCCCACTAAATTATACAACCTTCTTATACATCCAATGTATGATATAATTTGAATGGGCTAAGATCCATCTTTAATTTAATTTCAAGTACGCTTTGGCGCACCGCTCAAAATCAAATTAATTAGATAGACAAACATGTCAATCATATCCCATATGACTCTTAGATCCTTTTCTGAGATTCTTTAAGAAATCCAATTTCAAAAAGCATGTTAAATCTCATCTTTGCCTTAAGCTCAGAACTGTTTTGACGCTTAATTAAGTCCAACCATTTTAAACGTATAGGAAACTCTTATTCACTCATCTTGCTCATACATGAATAAAATTAACACACTTCGCTTTGGCGAACCCATATTAAAATTACCCATGTACTTACAAGTGTTTTAATCATGGCATGGCAAAAAGACTTTAAACTTTCTTGAAGGTTTATCACATATAGCATTCAACACATTTATGAGCACATAATATAAACATGTTACGCATCAAGTTTAGCCACTAAATTAATCATCATTAATTTAAGCATAATATTTATGTGTCATTAGTTTCTCTATAATTATGAGGATGAGACTCTTTGAACTTTGGTTATCATCTCCAAATCAAGACAACAAGAAGTGCGGCCGAACTAAGCCATAAGGCAACCACAATTCCGCACTAATTCAAGAAACCAAGAAAGTAGTCCATGTGGCCGAAACTAAGCAATAGATGGTCTCGATGAACGTAGGCCAATTGCATCCACAATTCCACAAGGAGACCAAAAAGGAGAACGATTCCTTTTGTGTCTAAGTTTAGGTCTTATTCTAGGATGACTATATAAGCAGACTCATTGTAACTCCAAATTTACATATTATAGTGCAAGATCCTGGCTTGGTAGTGCCCCCAGACGTAGTAAAAAATATTGACGAACTGGGTAAACAATTCCTTGTGTCTCTTTACTGTTTTTGCTTCTTTTATCGTTCTTGTTTGTTGGGTTTGCACATTATATTCTTGCGATCTGTTTGGTTTGGAGGGTCTATACCACAACAAGGGTTTAGTATTTTGTTTATTCTTATGTTGAAACTGTGAGGGGTTAGGAGGAGGGATTGCTGATTGATAATCTTGGTCTAGATTTTGAGGATTCTTGTTCTCTAAAAAAAATCCAGCGGATCATGTGGTTCCAGAAGAGTTGGTTGTCAATGACATTTCACACTGATTGAACTAGAGAAGGCATCCCTTTGTTCCAATAAGTAATAGTTATAGGGGCTAGGAGTCTTGTTATTTTATTTGAGCCATTGGGAAGGGGCCTGACACTAGGGTTTGTGAGTTAAGCTGGATGCAGAGATTTGTAGTATAGGATGCTTTTATTTTTCTCACTGTATCTCGATCATTTGATAGATATCTTGTCCATCTGATTGAACATTCTTTCTTTCTACTACCTCTGTCCCTAAATGAATGTCCAAATTTCATATAGGCGACATTTTGAAATTTTTCACCATTTAGACAATTAAATGGCAAAGATGCATACATATTCCTCTTTCCAAACACTTGGTTTTGCAAGTATAAAGTGACTAGTGAAAACAACTTGGTGAAAAAACATTTAGGAACAAATATTTTTTTATTTTTTTATTATTACTTTTTTTTATACAAAAAGACATTCATTTTGGGACAAAATAATTTTGAAAAGAGCATTCATTTAGGGACGGAAAGAGTGAAATAATACTATTATTAAAATAAAGGAACACCAGGTTCCTGGTCGTGTTTGTTTGTAGGTGGGGGTGAAATTTGTGAGTCCATATGGATGGTGAGAGTCGTCCGACACGAGGGAGACTTATTTTCTAAGTCTACTCAGATTTGGCTGTTTACTGTTGTTTCTATCTCTATATGACCATATTTCTCATTGTATTTTCTTATTCTGGCAGACGCCTTGTCCTCCGTCCTCTGTATCTTATTCTCTCATTCTATTAATTTCCTCTTTTATATTACGTGTTTGCTTTGATACATTGGTATTAGTGACATTGTCAAATGTTACTGATGTCTTCTTTTAGAAGTTGCGTAACTTTTCTGATATTATTACAAATGAGGAATATATCAATCATATTATTGTTTTGGCTTTTGATCAGATCGGTCCAGAACAGATAGAGGCATTATATCAGTATGCCAAATTCCAATTTGAGTGTGGTAATTACTCTGGCGCCGCTGATTATCTGTACCAGTACAGAGCCTTGTGTACTAACAGCGAAAGAAGCTTGAGTGCTTTGTGGGGAAAGCTAGCAGCTGAGATCCTTATGCAAAACTGGGATATAGCACTCGAAGAATTGAACCGATTGAAGGAAATTATTGATGCAAAGGTCTTACAGCATCTCTTCTTGATATCATCTTGAATGCATATATATACTCCCTCCGTCCCACCTCACTTGAGACCTAAGAGGTGGGCACAATAACTAAGGAAAAAGAATAAAATAAAGAAAATGTGTGGTAGAAAATGAAGAGAGAGAATGAGTGGGGTTAATAGTAGGTTGGTTGAATGAATTGTGTGGTGGAAAATGAAGAGAGAGAATGAGTGGGTGGGGTAGATTGAATATACAATTATAAAAAGATTACCATTTTGGGGAGTCTCAAGTGAAGTGGGACGGACCAAAATGGAAATAAGTCTCAAGTGAGGTGGGACGGAGGGAGTATATATATATATATATATACACACACACACACATACATATATTACTGGAATTTACCTGCTGCTATTTGCGATGCAGAATTTTTCCTCCCCATTGAACCAAGTTCAAAATAGAATATGGCTGATGCATTGGAGTCTATTCATATTCTTCAACAATGATAATGGCAGAACACAAATCATCGACCTCTTTAATCAGGACAAGTATGAGTTCTTACTCTGCCATCCTCAAGCCTTTTATATTCAAATTTGAGATTGGCTATGATTACGCTGTTTTGTGTCTGGGTTTTAAAGGATATTTCTTCATACTTGCTGTTATCTGCTCCCTCTGTCCCGTTTGAAAGTTGCCATTTTGCCATTTTGGGTGTCCCGTTGGAAAATGAAACTTTTATAACCCCTTTTTTTTAAGGGTTAATGACAGATTAGGGCCTGAATTGCAGGGGGTGCTTCTAAAAGGGGCCTGGGTTTTTTTTCTCGCTAGATCAGGGCTCAATATCTCAAATTTCGGCAGTTAAGGGCTTTTTGACGGAAATCGTTAGAAAAGTTAGTTAAGTGCCATGTGCTGAGTACGTGATCGTCAAAATAGATGGGTTTGTAATGAAAATTTGTCAAAAAGAGTCAAACTGTAAATTTTAAAATTTGATGGGTTAAATCTACCCATTCCCAAACCCGAATCCAAACCCAGTTACACCCAACATAAATACCCAATCCGCCACTTTCCTCCTCACCTTCCCACAGTCCTCTGCTTCTCCGATCAATTCTCCGGCGAGATCCGATTGGCCGACGGGGGTGGTTCTGGAGGAGTGAACGGCGACTCACCCTCTCCGTCCGCCCACCTTCACAGATCCGGCCTCCACTCTCAACCCCGACCCTCTCTCTCTCTCACCATCACCCACAACGCCGTCTTCACCAACTCCGCACCATGTCCCAAATTCCGGCGAACCTCCCTCTCCCTTCGGCTCCAAACAATGCCGGCCAGAAACACACCACTCCAGCCCCATTTTTGGTTATCCCGCCGATCCACTTCCCATCGCCGTCCGTCTGCCGCGACGCCGGACACAACTCCGGCATCTATTCTTTCAGTTCGTCGTCTCTGCTTTCTTTCTTCCTCTAATTCGAAAACCCAATTGATTAACGAAATCCCCAATTTCTCTCTACTTCTACTTGGATCCGTGAAATCTAGCTCTTTTTCTCTTTCTCTCAGTTCGTCGGCAAGGTACGAACGAAATCTCTCTCTCTCAGTCATTTTAGGGGTTAGGGTTGGGGATGAAGATGGGGATAGTGGTGGGGTGTAATATTTGGAGAGAGTGATTTTCAATTTCACCCATTATCTCCAAACTCTTTCATTTGAGAATGGTGGCCGGAAAAAGGAAAGACGAGAATGGTGGCCGGAAAAAGGAAAGACGAAGGGGAAGGAGCAGTCATTTTTCTATGGAGGCTACTATTCTTGCTGTTTTTTTTTTTTAATATACTTTGTTAATTTTTCAATTAAATTGTAATTAATTCTTTTAAATAAGAACGTGGATTTTTTTTATATTTTAATAAGTCTGATTTTTTTAAATGTTGTATAATAATATTAAGTATCTATAATACTCCCTCCGTCCCATCCGAAATATGATTCTTGGTCCGACACGGGATTAAGGAATAATAATCTTTTATTATAAAAAGTTGTTTGAAAAGTAGGTGTTGTGAGTATGAAGGAGAGAGAAAGCGGGTGGAGAATAATAAATGAAAAGAAGTTGTGTTAAAAAAAGACACTCATTTAGGGACAAAGATTTCTTGAAAATGGACACTCATTTAGGGACAGAGGGAGTAAAAGTTTTCCATTGTAAATAGTGATAAATACTTTATGTTGTTTTAAATTTGGTGAATGTAAAAAGTAATTTATTATGTTCATAGAATAAAATTTAAATTTATTTATAATTTTCTTTATTTAAATTTATTATTTAGAAAATAATCTAAAACCCTTTATATTTAATATAGCTATTAGATTATTTAGAAAAAATATTTATTTCATTTTAAACCTTTTGAGTTTCAAAAATTTCACTAAAACCCTTACAAACTAATATCATTACAAACCCATCCATTTTGATGATCACGTGCTCGGCACATGGCACTTAACTGACTTTTCTAACGATTTCCGTCAAAAAGCCCTTAACTGCCGAAAATTTGAGATGTTGAGCCCTGATCTAGCAAAAAAAAAACCTAGGCCCCTTTTAGACGCACCCCCCTGCAGTTCAGGCCCTAATCTGTCATTAACCCCTTTTTTAGTCACCGTGCCCTAAGAAATGGGAACTTTCAAATGGGACGGAGGGAGTATGTAGTAATTTTTGCACTAGAATAGTTTTCCTGAAAATATGAAACTGCCTTCTTCAGGTATCTGAATGCCATTCAAACTAATGCTCCCCATCTCTTACGATACCTTGCAACTGCATTCATTGTCAACAAGAGGAGAAGACCTCAATTCAAAGACTTTTTAAAGGTTGTCCAGCAGGAGCAGCACACTTTTGAAGATCCCATTACGGAGTTTTTGGCATGTGTTTACGTCAAATATGACTTCGATGGGGCTCAAAAGAAGATGAGAGAGTGTGAGGAGGCAAGTTCTCCATCTTAAAGTTACCAATTTATGTGGTATTTTTTTCTTGTAAATGTGTGTCCGTGTTGGTGTGCGTGTATTACAGGCATGTAAAATTCTTGTTAACTACTCCTCCGTCCCAAAATGATCTCTCCATTTGCCATTTCTCATTGTCCCCAAAAGTTCTTCCCGTTTCTACAATTTGGGCTTAATAGTGCATAAACAAAACAAGGCTAGTGAAGCAAGTGTTCATATTCTTCCCAATTCTACAATTTGGGCTTAAAAGAGCATAAACAAAACAAGGCTAGTGAAGCAAGTGTTCATATTCTTAAAAGTTTGAATAGTCAAATGGGAAGATCATTTTGGGATGGAGGGAGTACTAATGTTTATTGCTGTTTAGGATGAGCTAGTATTCTAGCTTATGGTGTACTCTACTATGTATTATGTGGCTTTTTTATACACTCAAATCATGCGTGTTTTGTGCTTTCATATGGGTATACATGTTTGCTCATATTTTGAAATGGTCTTACATGTCCTTTATGATGCATGTGCAAGTGGGTGTGTTATGACAAATTGCTGAATGTTACACGCGAACTTTTCCCCAAACATGTTGTAATATCTTTGAGAATATGTTGATGCAAGAAAATGTTTCTTCTTGTGAACTTGTAGCCCCTTAAGTGAAGCAGAGAAGATTGAAGAAGAGATAAAAGATCCCACCTTCAATTTCCTTACGATGAACCTTATAATTGTCTGCTGATTACACAACTCAAAAAACGTGGGTTGAGAATGTATTTCTCCTCCAAGCTCAACCAGATTTCACTTCTGCCCTATACAAAAAGGGGCAGCCCGGTGCACAATTTGTGCAAAAATTATGCTATGGCTTATGGTTTTCCCTTATGTTTTAAGCGACCTTTCATCCAGTGTCCTAAAGATTTACGTTTGAATGTACTAATTTTATTTTACTTGATTATTTTACATGGTAAGTACTCCTTCCGTCCCAAAAGTAAAGGCCGCATTTGATTTGTCAACGTTTTTAAGGAGTGTGCCTTACATGCTTGTATACTGGTTTTACCCGGTGTTCTAAAAGACAGGCGCCTAGGCGCTAGTCGGGGGTGGTCCGCCGCGACTTTTGTCAAATCAGCCAAATTAGGCGCTAGGCGGATCTAGGCGGGCTTGGCGGCTAGGTGGAGTAGGCGGGCTTGGCGGCTAGGTGGAGTAGGCGGGCTTGGCGGATTTAGGCGGGATTAGGCGGGCCTAGGCGGGTTTAGGCGGGCTTGGCGGCTAGGCGGATTTAGGTGGTCTAGGCGGATTTAGGCGGGCCTAGGCGGAATTAGGCGGGCTTAGGCTGATTCAGTGAAAAAAAGATTTGTTAATATTTTATCAATATACTACTCCGATCCGGCCATAAATATAAGCAAAAAAACCTAGCTTTACACAATTTAAAAAGTTAGTAAAAAATTGTTCCAAAAAAAAAAGTTAGTTAAAGTAGTCGATTATCTTGATTTTATAACAAAAAATATTAATATTACTAAGATTTCCGCACATTAAAATTACTATGGTTTGAATAACTACATACTCCCTCCGTCCCATTTTAAACTTCAAAAATTTCCTTTTTGGGTCTCCCATTTTAAACTTCAAAATCCAAAAAAAGAAAGTTATTTATACTTTTTATTTAGTGGGACCTACATGTCATACACATAACTATCCACTAACTATTCCCTACCGCACTTACTCTCTCCTACCCACTTTCTATACTCACAACACTCTACCCTACTACCTATATTTTATAATATAAAGATTCCCATCTTAATTCTTATGCCCACTTTTTTTTTGAAGTTTAAGATGGGACGGAGGGAGTATATATTTATTAAAAAAATATTAAAAATGCGCTAATTTCTCGGCCCCGCCTCCGCCCCGCCTAGGCGCTCTAGGCGCTAGGCGTTGCTCCGCCGCCTAGCGTTTTTTAGAACACTGGTTTTACCATGGTAAAAATGCACTAAATTAGTTACCTTATTTAGAAATGCAACATTTATTTTTGGACAGACTAAAAAGGAAAGTGAGACATATACTATGGGACGGAGGGAGTATTGATTTTGAGGTTCAGTAAATGGATTAATAATAATACCACAAAAGAAAGTCCCGCAACCTTCAATTACAAAATAAAATGAAGAAAATAATGCTCGAAATGTCTTAAAGACAGGAAACCAATTTGGATTTTGAAGATTGTTGGATTCTTCAAATCCATTTTGGAAAATTGTGCTTGATTGAGAGGATGAAAAGTATTCTGCTCACCTTTTCTCTCGGCAGCAAAAGCTATTTACGGTGGATTTTGGGTTCGATTGACTATATGAGACAGTAGGTAGGTTTAGGTTTTATCACACAATATAGGCCGTTGATGATGTTCCAAGTTCCAATAGTGCAGATCATAGATAATACTAAGAATGTATTACACCTGTACTGAACTTTATGTTTTTGTTGTATTGGGAAAGGTAATATAATGTTGTGGGGGTTTAACGTGTTGTCTTCTGACTATTTTTATTTAGTAAAAGAATTTGATTATGCAGGCTGTTTTCTTGTATTTTCGTTAACTTCGTTTTGAAGCCTATGCACAGTGAGGGCGTGAGACATTTTCTGATAAGAAAGATGGATTGATAACAAATAACAGCAACCAACTCATCCACCATGTAAAGATAAGAAGTGTCCCTTAACAAGCAACTGTATATTTTTCCTACTTTCAGAGAAGCATAGTATAGTTAGGAAGTAAATTTAATCTTTGTAAACTAAAAGAGAAATCTGCTAATATGCTCTCAGAAATCAAAATGGACTATGGAACTTCTGAGTCTGAATCCATTTAATATTTTAAATTATACTTTGAGCACTTTCAATTTTTGAGTTGCAAGTGAAAAAAAAAATTGTGTTTTCTTTAATGGTTGCCAACATATTTATTCTTTCTTTCATCCAATTTATGTGAATACTATATCTTGGTTGCAAAACATTCTACAAGTTTACATCACAGTTGGAAAATATGCAGGCTTGATTGAATATATACGTTTTTGGAACATGATTTATACAGGTTATACTGAATGATCCATTTCTTGGGAAACGAGTTGAGGAAGGCAGCTTTTCAACTGTACCATTGCGGGATGAGTTCCTTGAGAATGCTCGTCTTTTTATCTTTGAGACCTACTGCAGAATACATGAGCGCATCGACATGGGGTAAATGCCTACCCTCTTAATTTGAACTTATCATGCATTTCAGAATCTATTTCTCATCATGCATCTCAATGTTCTTTTTTATTAATTATTAATTAAACTTTTTCTATCAGGAAAATAATTTCCAGATGCTGTTTTGTAAATTCCCTATTTTGTTTTGAACTTTCTCTTGCTTTTCTATTTTCAGGACTTCCTGCTACTTACTGAATAATTGGCCAAAATGCATTTTGGTGCATAAACTTTCATTTACAATCCCAGTTTGGGTTTTAAACTATCATACCCCTCACATAAAGTCCGCAACTAATATTTTAGCCCAGATAAGGTCCTAGTCCTAGACCTAACGGACTGTTTAAAATCTAACGAAATTCGACATACATGTGTCTACATATCCAAAATTAAGGGGCAGTTATGTCTTTTAATCATTTCTAAAAACTAATTTCATCTCGCGTGCCTTACCCCCTTCCCCACATTACACCATTCGAGGGTGGGAGTGAAAGTGTAGATTACTCTCCAATGATGTTATTTAGGGGAATAATACTAGGGGCATAAAAAAGTCACAAAAACTTGCTCACAAAATCCTAGGTGTAATGATGTTATTGGTGTTTTTAATTAGAGTGTGGCGGGTCCATTATCGATGCAACCAATAAAATATTGCCACCTCATGTTGTGAGCAAGATTTTGTGACATTATTTTGTGCCCCTAGCATTGCTCTATTTAGGGAGTGGGGATGGGGTAAGACACACAAGATGAGACTAGTTTTAGGAGTGACTGAAAGATATTTATGCCCCTCAATTTTGGACGTGAGGGATACATGTGGAGTTCAGTAAGACTTTAAATGATCCGTTAATTAGGACGTTATCTGGGTCAAAACATTAGATGTGGAATTTATGTGGGGGGTATTATAGATTAGGAATAATAAAAGTCTTACGGTACCAAAATGCATTTTGATTTTGTATAGCTTAACTCGTAGTTTGCACTTTGCATACATCTCTTGCTAAGTTAAATTTTTAAGGTTATTAATTGATAAGTATACATGCACACGTATGGTGCATATTTATTAGCCAATGGCACAGTGTGTGTGTGTGTGTACACCATACTTATCAAAGAAGCTCGCCCTTCGTCGCCTTCTTGCCTTTAGGGGTTGGGTCTTTTTAGGGTAAGAGTGGTTAACTATTCCCTTTAGGGTTAGTCGTCCGCCTTGTTTGGCAAAAAGGCGTACCGATTTTAGTTGTTAATCTAAAATCATTGTGCGCACTATGTTAGGATGGTCAGGTTCAATGATTCTTTACATGCCATTCTGGCTATATTTAAATTAAAATGTTGAAGTTTTATTTTGGATAAGTTGTACTGAATGTTATGCTTGTTTGTGGCAGTGTGCTTGCTGAGAAACTGAATCTTAATTATGAGGAAGCTGAAAGGTGGATTGTGAACCTTATCCAATCCTCAAAGCTTGATGCAAAGGTCGATACCAAGGCTGGAACTGTTATCATGGAACCTGAACATCCTAACGTGTAAGTATTACCTAAATGTGTCATGTTATACTCCCTCCGTCCCAAAATGATCTTCCTACTTTTTTTTCTCATTAATACGAATGAACTTTGAGCAGTAATTTTTAAGTTAATTTAATTATCTTAATGAAAAATCTTAAACGTGTCATTGATAGTATTGTTGATGGTATATCATTAGAAGCTTTAGATTTTCATTAGTGTAATTAAATCAACCTAAAAATGGGAAGATCATTTCAGGACACAGGTAGTATAAGCAGAAATTTTGCTCGATATATTTACTCCTATTCAAGATGTTGTGCTGTACAACATTTTGATGAACAAGGTGTTGTACAGCACAACACTTTCAAACACATTCTGTACAATTCTATATAGAGGCCTATCTGGCACTTTGCTTAAACTTTGGTTTTAACTTTTTTTTTTTTTTTTAATTATTGTAGTTTTCATACGCACTCACTATCTCCAAAAGTAGCGACAGTTGGTGCATATATTATTTTTTTTTAGCAATTTAACCATCATACTTTAGTTTCTTTATTTATTTTGAGGGGGGGGGGGATTGTAAGTGCGTACCTAAAGTACAATCTGTTAATAATACATGGTTTGGTTAAAACTGAAAATAAAGCAAAACCATATGGTTGAAAATGTCGATACTGAAGTTTTACATCTGACAAAACTCTCTAACTCTGTGTGTGTAGTTATGAGCAACTTATTGAGCACACAAAGGGACTATCCGGACGCACTTACAAACTTGTTAATCAGCTGTTGGAGCACGTACAATCACAGACCGCTCGATAAGTTTGGTGGTGAAGTAGAAGTAGAAGAAGTTGATTTTGAATATTCCCAGAATTTAATTTTGGTTTCGCGGTTCAGTTTAAATCAAAGAAGCTCCTCATCTTGTGTTTTCGCCTTTGTGAAACAAGTTATTCTAGTTAGAGAGTACCTGGATGAAAGATGTTTGAAGTGACAGTCTTAAGATACATGAATGAATTGTCAGACCTAGTATTTTCACCTCTTTTTTTTTTTTTTTTTCTCTCATTCTCTAGCAATTCTCTTGATGCGGTATTTCTTAAAAAGGGGTTTCTCATTCTTGCAATTCTCTTTATGCGGCAAACAGTATATTGAAAGACAAAAACTTGTTGTGTGAGACGGTCTCACACGTGAGACGAGTCTCGTTGAGAGAGTAAATGGTTTGATCCCTATGAGCTGGGTGGGGTAAGCTCATTTTCTCTCAACAACAATACCCGTCTCACGTGTGAGACCATCTCACACAACACAAGACTTCCTCTTATTGAAAAGTGGTCTTTGGGTCCGGCTTGCTTGTGTTTTTTGTTTCATGCTGAATTTAGGGTCTGTGCATGTGCAGTTTGACTGTACATCCGTCCTCAAATGTAATTCATTTAAATGTAAAATGTACTACCTCCCTCGTCCCACCTTATTTGCGACTTATTTCTATTTTGGTCCGTCCCACTTCACTTGAGACTCCCCAAAATGGTAATCTTTTTATAATTTTATATTCAATTGACCCCACCTACTCATTCTCTCTCTTCATTTTCCACCACACAATTCATTCAACCAACCTACTATTTACCCCTCATTCTCTCTCTTCATTTTCTACCACACATTTTTTTTATTTTATTCTTTTTCCTTAGTTATTGTTAGAGCCGTCAATTCGGGACCGTCCCGCTATATATATGGGACGGGACGGGACGGGACGGGACAGTATATTCTTATCCCAAAAAAAAATGCGGGACTATTCGGGACGTCCCGTATGGGACGCGGGACAAAACGGGATGGGACGGGACGGAACGTCCCGTATTTTTTGGGATTCTTCCCACTATGAAGCCCTCCTCAAAGGTGGTGATCAGGTCACCTCCGTTAAAGAGATGGTCAAGCTTGTATGTTTTTTCCCCGGCTGCTTAATTTATGTTGTCTTGTGCTTTTATTTTCTGGTTTTTCTCTTGGGCATTTTATCAGTCACCTGGTAGGCTAGCATGGTTAACGTGTATTTGTATCTATTTTTGCATACTCTAGTTCAATATTGAAGTCTCAAACCCTTATTTGTAAACTATTTTTGGTGCTGTGTTAAAATACCATTAATTGTCAATTCCTTGAAATGGGCATGGGAATTTAGGATTGTTTTTGCATATCAATTTGCCTGTTAACTCTCTAATGGTGTCGGTGATGGACTAATTCAAAAGATTGCTGTTTTGTGTGTCGTGCACACAGAGTTTATAAGCAATCTGGATTGCTTAGATTACTTTTACTACCGTGATGGAACTTGAAAAATTGACATTTTTTTATCTGGTGATCGCGTCAACCTATCCCGTCTTTGTCCCGAATTGTCCCGCGTTCCGAGGTGATTTGGGATGGGACGGGGTATTTACGTCCCGCGATAAATTGGTCCCGTCCCGTATAGTTGGCGGGACATCATAGTTTTGTCCCGTCCCATCCCGTTGTCCCGAATTGATGGCTCTAGTTATTGTGCCACCTCAAAGTTCTCAAGTGAGGTGGGACAGTGGGAGTATGTTATGTTACTACAAGAGCTAACTTATGTTAATAAAAGATGTAATTTGTATTTACCGATAAAATGTGACTCACGTCTATAAGATAAGATGTAATTCATATTATTATTAAATGTATTTTATCTACTTCAAAAATCATGTTACTAAAAATTATATTATGTATCTCATTTACTATAAAATTCGAAATTTTGACTATAAAAATCCAAAAAATCGACTGCATATGAAAATCTGACTGCCGTGCAGACGAACTACATATGCCTCAATCAATGTATAGATATGAAAAATCTAACTGCCATGCAGTCGTATTAGATTCTACACATGCTCGAATTTATGTATAGTTATGAAACTGCTTTTAAGTTATCTTTAGGGCCATTGATAAGTATTTTTTTTTTCTTCCGAAAGGTAGGGCCATTGATAAGTATTTTTTTTTTCTTCCGAAAGGTAGGGCCATTGATAAGTTAATTTATGTATAGTCATGAAACTGCTTTTAAGTTATCTTTAGGCCCATTGATAAGTTACACACCATCCAGTTATTACCTGCTTCATTTCATTTTCTTAAAGTAACAATTTGGATTCTGAATCGTGTCATAACATCTCAACTTTAAAGTAGATTGTTATAATACTACCTCCACCTTTGCTGATCGACATTTATTTTGAGCCGGAGAGAGTAAGATAATAACGTCATTTGATGTTGCAAAGCATGACTAATATTAGGCTAATTTTGTAAGAAAAAGAAGAGATTAGGTTAGGTCAACATAAAATGGCTTAATTTACTGATAAAATTGACCTAAATGTAGTAATTGCAACCCTCCATTCAATAATAATGGTCGAAATTTCTTTTCGGTTAGTAAAAGAAGAATTGTATTTATGAGTTTTTACTATACATATCATTATTTTTACTGTAATTTTGTCATAAACAAGCTATCTACAAATAAAAACCATTCATTATTTAAGTAATTTGATAAACTAGATATGACATTTATTATTATGTGGTGAAAGGGAATAATACTCTACTAATAGCCTAATTGGATTGGGTGGATAAGTTGTGGCAGTTGAGAATTTATTCCCATATGGTTAGGTGATTAGTTAGGATTTGCTTCATGCATTGTCTCTTTTAATGGCCTTTTATTATGTACAATTATATTTAAATACATGAATGAATCACTAGGAAAAAATGTACTACCTCTCTCTCTAAATGAGTGTCCAAATTTCTTTTTAAGGGACATCTGAAAATGTCAACTTTTTGTACACTTTGATGGCAAAGATTCATATATAATCTTGTAATCTCTTTTCCAAACATTTAGTTTTGCATGTATAAAGAGACCGGCGATTTTTTTTTTTTAAAAAAAAACATTTAGGGACAAAGTTATGCTAAAAAAAGACACTCATTTTGGGGACAAAGATTTCTTGAAAATAGACACTCATTTAGGAACAGGGGAGTAACATCATCATCACCAACTTTCCACACAAAGTGAGATAATAGTATATCTAACTACATCTATATCAAGATTAATGTTTAAATCTATTCTGAATTGATAAAGAATAAATTTATAACAGAGCGATGTTAGAGAGGTTAGTGTAGAAGACGAGGGTTGCTTATTATCATGTCTTGCAAAATGACCCGTGGGCTTTTTTAAAAAGTCATTAAAAAAGTCATATGCGAAACATATGATATTTATTCAGTTAGTTTTTTCAGCTACTCATCCATTTTTATACCATATATTGCACTCATTTATAAATTGAGGAACCAAGTTGTAACGATGACAAACTGAATAACCAATTAAAACATGGTCTAAAACTCAGGTAATTAAATTGCAATTAGCTGTATAATTTATGAGAGAGTATTGTATTATTAAGGGAGATGAGTGATTTGGATGCACCTAATTAATGACTTTCCTATGGCGCAATGCAAAACCACCATTTTAAGGAGACGAAATACATGTACAATTTTTGTATACCAACTGTGTACAATTAGTGACCTAATGGTTATAAATTATTGAAACTGACATCATCGTGAAATCATCAGTGATGCATAACCTTTGGAACGCTAGTTAGTAATACACAATAGAGAACCGAATACATGAAATTTCGTCTAACTTTTAAGAATTTTACATAACTTTTCGTAAATGTTTACGTACATCTTTCAAAAAAATGTCTATTAGAATATTAATTATTGTTATTATTAATAATAAGCATGTTAAAATTTTAAATTATACCCCCTCCGTTTTCATAACAAAAGAATTCATTTTGTGGTTTTGGATCAATGAAAAGTAGTATCAATTCTCAAAAAAAGGAAAAATTATACTCCCTCCGTCCCAATTTAAGGTTCTTAGTTTGACTTTGCACGCTTATTAAAGAATCAAGGTAAAAATTAAGTCAAAAATAGCCGTGGGTGGAGGATATAATTGTCCATTCATAAAGCAAGTGGGTGAAAATAGATGGGTAAGTGATGAGCTTTTTGTAATTTATGAACTTTATGAGAACAAAAATGTTCAAAACACTATTCATCATTTGTCATTTAAAGAATAAAGCAACTAAGAACCTTAAACTGGGACATACCAAAAAAGAAAATAAAAACCTAAAACTGGGACGGAGGGAGTATAATTCTTTGTAATGTGGGAGACTCACATACTATAATCACAACAACAACTGTTCACTTACTATTTTTATTTCACTTTCTCTTTTCCATCCACTCACAACATCTATTTCTTAAATACTTTTCTTTCAATTCTTGTTACTAAAAATAAATAAATATTTTATTTTGAAACCCAAAGAGTAAAAGCATGGTACTAGTAGATAGTAGTTTGTATTAGGGGTGTGCAAGAAATACCCATTGAACCGAGAACCGAAACCGACAAAACCGAACCGAAATATACCAAAACCGATCATACCATTTACTTCACGGTATTTATTTCATAGGAACCAACATTTCGGTTTTTGGTACAGTATAACGCTAATTACCGAACCGTTAATACCGTACCGAACCGACCTAGTAAACGATACCGTTTTACTAATAAATATAACTACCTATTCCTAGTTAATCACGTAGTCCATTCGGTTCGTAGTATTCTTTTAAGGGCTTACCGACGTTTTGGTCTTTATCCCTAACCCTATAAAACTCACATCAGTATCAAATTGTTTTTCTAATTATGAATAGGGTCTTTTTGTAGCCCAATTAGATTTTAGCAATGTTGAAATCATATGTTTTATAACTAATTATGAAGTGCTGGTAATGTTTTGTTATTGAACTTAAATTGCATTTGTGGCCATCATATCCCATGCCAAGAAAGATAATTCCATCAGACAATCACTTACAAGAACCGATCAACTACCGAACCGATCCTTACCGAAACCGAAAACCGATTGTACCGAACCATTTGAGAACCGAGCTATTATGGTACGAATCATTCAAAAAAAGAGTATATACGGTTCTGTACGGTATTACTCCAATACCGAACCATATCGTACCATGCTCACCCCTAGTTTGTATTTGTATACTTGCACACACGTAATGGATAGCACAACATTTAATTTTAGAGTGTGTTTTGGGGGAAACTAGTTCCTCCAAAGTTATAAGAAGTCATGTTTTTTACCCTTAAACCCTAAACCTCAGAAAATTTTGGGGAAACTAGTTCCTCCATAAGTTATAAAAAGTCTTGTTTTAATAGGAGTTAAAGTTTAGGGTTTAGGGTTTAAGGTTTAGGGTTAGGCCTTTTAGGGTTTAAAGGGTTAAAAAAAATGGACTTTTTATAACTTATGGAAGAACTAGTTTCCCCCGAAACCAACTTAAATTTTCTCTTAATTTTAACCCATGAAAGGACACGCATTTTGTGCCAGCAAACAAGCAAGCAACTACCACTACGTAATCTGAATGCACAAACACAAAGTCAAGTGTCGGTGACACATCACCTTCAGGTGAGACCGTTAGAACGGAGCAAAAGGTGGTGGTTCAAGCGTCACATACTATGGTCTAGGGATGCCAACTCCGGTTCTGGTTCCCTTTTATATGAACATTAACCGGCTCTTGGTTAGACCGGTTCTGATTATCACAATCCGGGTTCTGATCTGGTTCCACGCTCTTTTTTTTTTTTTTTATCATACAATAATGAATAAACAGCTTAAAAATTATTGAAAAACAAGGGATTTTTTTTATTTTTAATTGAAGAGTACAACAGTTAACACTTAACAGTACCCTACTACCCGGTTTCAAAAAAAAAAAAAAAAAAAAGTACCCTACTACCCTGTGTCCCTTCGTCCCTTCCTAATCCGATCTATTGATGAACAAATTATAACCCTTGCAAGTGCAAAAGATCACCATAGTAGTATATGCAATAGCAGGGTGTCGAATCCACAGAGACTTGTAGAAGATAGCAATTTAACTAATAGTAAAATAAAATACATAAAATAAAAGTTTGGTTTTTTAGTGATTTAATCTAATTAACTAGAAAGCAAATAAACTAATTAAACAAAGATAGATAAATGGATATGAATATGGAGGAAAAATCTATGGAAATGATTTACAAGTATCTCCTACTTATGCTTATTTGATTAAAGATATCAATTATTATGGTGTCACAAATCATAAAAGAATCAATCTCCAAACAAGGGTTCGTTCACTAAAGTAAGAATTGGGACGGTCCGGTCGCCGGATTGCAATCCTATTATCTCTTTTATATTATACTTTCCTCTAGGTCTATACAATATGCAAGAAATTCATGAAGATCTCCAGAACACATGAACCTAGATCATTTTGACTTCCGCTAGGTCCTGAATTGAATCTAATCATTAAAATAGTGGTCAGCGTATAATCACCCACGCTAGTGCAGTAATATATTCACAATAATTCTAAAGCCAATTTATATCTTAACATATAATTGAAACTAAAGAATTAATAATGATGAATATTTTAATGAACAAGAATTAAGATTGAATGGAAGAATTAAAACTTGCAACAAACCACAAATAATTGAACTAAGAATTAAATTAAAGCATAAGTATTTGATACAAGTTACCTCCAATCCATAGATGGTGAAATTAGTTCTTCATAGACAAAGAACCAATCTCTAAAATAATATGGAGGAAGGGTAGAATTATTGATGAATTAATTCGGTTTTTTACAATTAAACTAGGCTAGTATTTATAGGAAAAACAAACCTAAACCTAAAAGGAATTGTAAAATAATAAAGAAAAGAAAAGAATTAGGAAACTAGAATAAAATCCTAACTAAACAAGTCAACATCTTCCTTTTCCTTCTAGATTTGGGCATCTTTTTAGGCTCTTTAGGGCTGGATTCCGAAAATTCCCAAATGGTCCCTGATATTTTCAGAAATTCCAGTCCAGTCCTCCATCTTTCAAAAATTACAGAACAGTCCCTGAAATTCTGGAAAATTACAGTTTGGTCCCTCAAGTTTCAGAACAGCCAGATTAGTCCCTGGACACTCCAGATTTCCACAGCAATCCTCACTCTTCTTTAAGTTACTGTTAAGCCCCTGGATTTATAAATTTCGCCATATCTCCTTTGTTTTACACACATTCCACCTGTTTTACCTGTTTTCTAAATAAACACTAAAACATATATTAAATAACCAAAACTCAAGGATTTCACTAAGAATAAGTCTAGAATATATCCAATAAATGAGTATAAAACTCATCTATCATCTATCCACATTATACTATGAGCAATGCTAGCCTTACAAAAGAAGTTTACAAAATGAAGGATAAAAGGTGTGGTGGCGATATTTCTGATCATGCAAAAATTGCAATCAGTTGAGCCGGACCCGCGAAGTGATATCTGGATGTCTGTTAGCCTGTAATAGATGAACAAACGTTAACTCAGCCGGGGCTTCACCGGCGAAGGCCCTCCGGCGTGAGAATGAGTTAGTCTGCTTTAGGATGATTAAAATGGAGAGAAAGAATGAGGTCAGAGAGCTTAACCCTTGCCCATCTGAGTGAGGGCTCTATTTATACCCCAAGATCAATGCATTGTCACCTAGATTCTGCTCCTTGAACGTAGGGATTTGTGCTTATCCATATTTATGACTCACCAAGTTTGTATTAAGGCAACACTTCTAGAAGTCATCAGTGGGCCTTGTCAGAGAATTGGGCTAGGCCTTTAATTCTCCTAATCGTGATGGGGACGGATACAAGTCCGAGCTCGTCTGACCGAGCAACCGTGTCCCGGAGTTTGGCCAGCTCGGTCAAACGAGCTGACCGTCAAACGAGACGATGTGGTCTTTGGAATCCTTATCCGGTTCCTCGTGGCTCCGGCTTCCCAGATCGGTCCAACGAGCTGCCTAAAGATGCTTTCAGGTTTTGCCGGGTTGGTCCAGTATGCGAGACACAGGTCGGGGCGTGTTGGACCGACCTTCCAGCCCGTTTCTTCAAGTCGGGTCGTTCCTTTCAGTGGCCCCCATGATTCCAAGTTGAGAGTAACGAAAGTGGGAATCATAGATCCAGGTAGGCGATTCATGTGGGGCGCTCGTTAGAGCCTATAAAGAGGAATAGTTGAAGGGACACGTGGCATCATGAGCGACGGGGGGTGCAGCTGTAACGCATCAAGGACGTGATGGTGTGATGGGACGGTTCCAGTCTCCTATGCGTCAGGCGCCGTCGTCATCCTACCTAGCCTAGGGGTGCAAGCACGCGTCTAGGGAAGGTACAGGGCATTAAATGCGGCCCGTTTGGGTCGATGGATAGCGGGTCGGTCTGGGTTGACCCGCGAACTTTTGCGGTGAAGGGGGTTATAAAAACCCTTATTTCTTCCTTTTTCTTCCTTCTCGCCTCCAATAATTCCCATCAAACCTCTCCTTAAGTTCCGACGACGCTGCTAAGACGACCCTTTGAGTCTTTCTTGCTTTCTGTTCAAAACTTCGAATACAGGTATATTCTCGTCCTTAATATTTGTTCTATTGGTATATTTTCGCCTTTTCGTGCTTTTTAGTAGGAAATCTGGATTTTTCGTCAGTTAATTTTGAATTTTCCGGCAAGAACTTGAGTTTTCCGGTGAGAACTTTAAATTTTCCAGCGAGAACTTGAAGTTTCCGACAAGGACTTTAAATTTTCCGGCGAGAACTTTAAATTTTTCGGCGATAGTAGTTATACATTGAGTGCTCATCATGACTTCTCCAGAAATGACACCGGAGTTCATGAAAGTGGTTGGAGATTCCTCGTTTTGCTTTCATGATCGTACGGATTTGATATACCGTAGTGTCGTCGGTGGTTGGAGAAAATTAGATTTGGGAGAAATCGGGGAGATCTTGAACGCTTATGGACTCGACGGCAGTCTGAGGTGGCCTTACGTCGGCAGCGAAGATTGGATGCGCATCGAGCATCCTAGTGCCATTCTCTTCGAGTATTACAACGAGTTGATCAACCACATAATCAACTATTACGTTGTCGGGAAGAAACCCCCTCTCACTTGCATAGAGTCCGGGGCTCGAATAGGTGGCGGGTCTGAACTTCTAACGATATCCACCTTGGTTTCTAACTTGGGGTCTGGCCCCCCATGTTCCTCTTGCAGATATGGCTTGCAGTGACGAGGCTCCCGACTCTCAGAACGATCATCTATCTGGAGATGAGTTGGAGCTCGAAGTTGAACAAGAAATAAGTGATCCTGCGTCCGGGGAGGATCTTGTATATGACGTAGAGCCTGTATCAGTTCGGTATAACGAGGATGCGACATCCTCCAGGCCGGTTCTTCTCCTAGAAGATACTTTGGATTCTCGAGAAAGCGAGGGGACAGAACTCGTTGGAGAGGGTGACGATGCTTATAATTTTCAGTATATAGAGAGGGAACTGCTCCGCGTCGCTCATCCCACTAGTGCCCGGGCACTAGGTTTTGAGAGCTCGTTAGAGGGCCAAGGCTTGGTGATTCCACCCCCCACTGTTGTACAAGCGCAACTTGTAGATAATATGTATGATAAGTATAACATAAGCAAGGACGACTATTGTATTTCCTACGTTCCTCAGGGCAGTGTCCCAGTGGTTGAGCTAATGCAAAATAAAGAAAGGGTGGCTTTCTTCGTTGGCCAGTTTGAGCTCGGCCTCCGTCTTCCCCTGGATCCTTTTGTTAATGATTTTTTGACGGACACTTGCTCTGTCCCTCTTCAGTTGGTGGCCAACACGGTGAGGACGGTGAACAGTTTTTTGGTCGTTTGCCGTCATCTTGGTTACGAGCCCACCGTTCATGTATTTAAGAAATTTTTTAGGATCTCCCGTACTAAAAACCGATTTGGTAAGCCACCGTACCATACCCTCAGTGTAGGTGCTAACCCCAACGCTCCTCATCTTCTTCGTTCTTTCCCCAGCAAAATAAACACTTTCTCCAATCATATCGTGCTTATCGAGAGCAGGAAGGGATGTGAATTTCTATGCTCCCAAGGTGAACTTTCTCGTTTGTCAGGGCTATGGGAACCCGAATGGTCGGTCAATTTGGAGAAAGCATTGAAGAAGCTCGTGGCCCCAAAAAGGGGACGAGAATGGGTGGTGAATTGGGACAAGTTAGAGAAAAGCCCTCGTTATTTTACTCGCGCTGGCCTTCATGGCTTTACTTCAGAGGGGGTTGAGACTTTGGTGAAAATTATTCCTGGTCGATGTTACCCAGATTGGGTGGTTCATGAGGATTGCTCGTTTGAAACCGATTGCTTCGCTTGCTTGAGCTCGGTTGAACATTGTCGCTCTTTTGAGCATTTTGGGGGTGATTTCCTGTTTTGTTTTTTTTATTGTTTCCTTATTGTGTTCGTGTCTTAACGTCGTTCGTTCTTGTTACAGCGATGAGTTCACATGGAGAGCAGTACCTGGCTACGGCCGCGAGCAAGAAGAAGGTTCCCTCCTTCCGTCAATTGAAGACTCTGAACAAATCGACCTCGTCATCGGTCGCCAAAGCACAGACGGGGGTTCGGCAGTCTGAACTCTCAAAGGAAGCTCCTTCTTCTGTCCCTCTAATTTTTACCGACGGTGAGAAAGAGAGGAATGCTGGGGGTCCTAAAGCTTCTACTGAGAAGAGAACCAGTGTTTCCACCACCATACCTTCCCCTTCAATGAAAAAGAGGCACCAGCTCGGCCCATCTCTGATGTTACAAAGAAGAGGGGGCGTTCTGAGGAAGTCACTGACCATGTTCCTCTTGCGAAGAGGTCGGCCCCCCGAGCTCAAATTACCCGTGCGGATTTAGAGGGTGTCAAGAGTAGTGAGGAGGTTGACGAGCTGGCTGATCGGTTCGGCAATGTGACTTTGTTCAGAGGTTTGAACCTTTATGCCCGCAAAGGGTATAAAGTCAGGTTAGTCGCGCCGTGCTTCGTCGAGCAGCCGATTTTGATCATCTTGAGGATCTTATGAAGGAGAAATCATCTTCTTCTTTATGCGGCGGTCGCCTTGGTTTGCTTCTTAGTGAGGTATGGATTTTTGCTTGGTTTCTCTCATTCCACTTGCTTTGGATTTATCTAAAGAAACCTCTTTTTTTTTTTAGATGGCTACACTTGGTCTCCACCTTACTCGGAATGACGAGGAACTTGAATCCCGAGCTAGGGAAAAGGCGGAGGCGTTAGTGGCCAAGGAAAAGGAGCTTGCTCTTCATGTTGATGAGGTCGTTTCGTTGAAAACGAGGGTTGCTGAGCTAGAGCAGATCCTGTCTGTTAAGGATAAAGAGATAGAGACGGCTCAGGCGGAGGTGGTGTCAGGTCGCTCTCGGATCAATGACCTTGAGGGTCAAGTCAGGATGGCGGCAGGGCGCAATACGGAGGTCCTTGAGCGCCTCCGTTTGTCAGAAGAGGAGAACGAGAGGCTCAGAGCTGAAGCCGAGGTGACTCAACGAACTTCTCTAGACGAGCAGGCCATTATTGATCGGTATGAGCAGACCGAGGCGTTTGCTACCAAAGTGCTAGAAAAAGCCATACCTTATTTTGAGACAGGTCACAGGCACGGTATTAGGGATGCTTATGGTCACGGCTACCTCCCCAAGGACCCTGAATCATTGCCGATCTCATCGAGCTTCCCCAATTTAATCCGAAGCTCGGGCTTCCCATGCTATGATCCCCTTTAACGAAGAAGAATTGGGTCAGCTTGATGGTGAAGATGAGGAGGATAAGTTGGAGGCTTGGATTTGGCCTGATCTTTTGGATGTTAATGTGGACACGGTCTTAGCTCGTCGTGCCTTAGAAAGGGAACGTGCTGAGGCTGATAAGGTACCAGAGGGAACTGGAGCTGAGGGGTCTGTGACCAAGGGCGAGGTAGCCCAGGATGAATCTCCACCCTTGTAATAATTCCTTTTATTTTTTGTTATGTATGCCCCCGAGGTCGGCTCTTGACCTCGTTATTAATATGATCCTTTATAATTGTTCTTTCTTTTGAATACCATGCACTTTTCGTTTTAGGCTGCTTGTTGAGATCTTAACTCGTTCAGGACGAGTTCAAGGTTTGCTTGTTCAAGACAAGGCTTAGCTCGTTAAGGATGAGTTCAAGGTTCGCTTGTTCAAGACAAGGCTTAGGTCGTTCAGGACGAGTTCAAGGTTTGCTTGTTCAAGACAAGGCTTAGCTCGTTCAGGACGAATTCAATGCTTCGCTTGTTCAAGACAAGGCTTAGCTCGTTCAGGACGAGTTCAAGGTTTGCTTGTTCAAGACAAGGCTTAGCTCGTTCAGGACGAGTTCAAGGTTTACTTGTTTAAGACAAGCTTAGCTCGTTCAGGACGAGTTCAATGTTTGATTGATCAAGACAAGGCTTAGCTCGTTAAGGACGAGTTCAAGGTTCGCTTGTTCAAGACAAGGCTTAGCTCGTTCAGGACGAGTTCAATGTTTGCTTGTTCAAGACAAGGCTTAGCTCGTTCAGGACGAGTTCAATGTTCGCTTGTTCAAGACAAGGCTTAGCTCGTTCAGGACGAGTTCAAGGTTGGATAAAGCGTAAAAATTCATACATTGAGATGAATGAATTCCAGCGTGATTCATTATATAACCGAACTGATACAGGGTCAGTGCCCGAAAAGGGCTATCCTTGGAAATTATACAAAACGAGGACACATCAATGATAATATCGCCGTAGGCTATTGGAATGCCAGGGATTTTTAAGTCCTTCCCTTCAGGGGTCCTCAGCATGTAAGTCCCGTCGCGCACAATCCGGGTTATGATGAAGGGGCCTTCCCAGTTTGGGGAGAGCTTGTTTTGCTGAGCTTTTCGGCTTGTATCTTCGATCTTTCTCAGCACCAAGTCTTCTACTTGGAAAAGCCGCTTTCTCACCCTTCTATCATGGTATCTCTTCGTTTTTTGCTTGTAATTCACGGATCTCAAGTGGGCTTCTAGCCTTTTTTTCGTCGATCAAATCCAGATCGATCCTTCTTCTTTCCTCATTTTTTGTTTCATCAAAGAATGCGACCCGAGCTGTAGGTATTGCTAACACGACTGGAGCCATGGCCTCTGAGCCATAAGTCAGCGCGAAGGGGGATTCACCCGTGGGGACTCTGGTGGTTGTCCGGACGGCCCATAGAGCTAAAGGGAGCTCATTAAACCATCTTCCTGCTCTCCCTGTTAGATTTCTATGCAACGCGTGCATCACAAGTTTATTGGCCACTTCAGCCTGGCCGTTACCTTGAGGATGGGAGACCGACGACTTGTGTGTTTAACTCCTAACCGGGCACACTCAACAGTGAAGGCATCTGAGAATTAGAGTCCTCGATCCGAAACAATGTGCTTGGGTACCCCGAATCGGCACCAAATCTGATCATGGACAAAATTCAGTACATTGTCCTCAGTTATCTCAGCTAATGGCTTGGCCTCTATCCATTTTTTAAAGTAGTCGACAGCCACTACCGCAAATTTGAGCCTCCCACGAGCCAGTGGGAAAGGCCCGACCAAGTCTATTCCCCACATGTGAAACGGCCAGCATGCCACGACTGGGGTTTGCTCTGTAGCAGGCAGCCTGGGGAGGTCGGCATATCTTTGGCACTTGTCACACCTTTTGACATATTCCACTGCCACTCTTCTCAAATTTGGCCAGTAATAACCCATGATGATGACTTTTTCCGCCAATTTCTGGAACCGAGGTGGCCGCCACAAATTCCCTCGTGTACTTCTTCTAGCAAGCTTCGGGTTTTCCCTGGAGGTACGCACCTCAAAAGGGGCTTAACGAACGACCTCCTGTACAGATTCCCTTCCAAAATTATGAAGCAAGGGGCTTTCTTTTTTATCACCTTTGCTTTCTCGGTATCTAGCGGCAGTTCCTCCTTCTCGATATAATTTTTCATGTCATCAGCCCAATTGGCAGGGTCCTTATCGAGAAAGCCTCGTTTAGTTCCATGATCTGAACTCTTTCAATTGCGGGTCGTTCCAAAAACTCGACCCATTTTAACTGATTACCTTCTCCCATTTCCATAGTAGCTAACTTGGACAGCATATCAGCTTATGCGTTCTCCTTCCTACCGATCTAGGCAATCTGCCAAGACTCGAATCCTTCCACTAACTTTGCAACGATATCTCTATATCGGGACAATACTGGGTTGGCGGTCTCGTATTCTCCTCTCAACTGATTAACAACGAGTTGAGAATCCGTGTGAGCTTTCAAATTCTTTACTCCCATCGATTTGGCCAAGTCAATTCAGGCTATGAGAGCTTCATATTCAGCTTGGTTATTAGAAGCTGGAAACTTGAATCTCAAGGCCTTTTCAATAGTGAGTCCGTTTCCTGGTTCGATCAACAACACCCTAGCCCCACTATGGATTTTTGATGCTGACCCGTCGTGAACATCTGCCAGCCCTTAGGATCCTCAATCCGGTGGTCGTTGGTGGATGAGCCCTCCTGCTCGTTGCTGAACATTGTTTCAACCATAAAATCTGCTAATGGCTGTGCCTGGAGGGTTTTCCTTCGTTAATAGGAGATATCGAACTCGGTAAGTTCGATCGACCAATTCAAGAGCCTTCCAGAGCTGTCCGGTTTGTGCAGAATTTTCCTGAGAGGTGCGTTAGTGTACACCACTATAGGATGGGCTGAGAAATAAGCCCTCAATTTGCGGGCAGCCACTACTAAAGCATACGCCAGTTTTTCAGCATTGAAGTACCGTGACTCTACATCGTTGAGAGCCTTGCTAGTATAGAAGACCGGCTTGATTCCATTGTCACTCCTGGTTAACACGGCAGCCACCGCCCTATCTGTGGCGGTGAGATATACGTATAAAGTTTCTCCTGAAGTAGGGCTGCTGAGCAAGGGGGGACGGCTCAGATATTCTTTTAATTGCTTGAAAGCTGAGGAACACTCCTCAGTCCACTGAAATTCTTTTCCTCCTCGCAGAACCTTGAAAAATGGCAATGAATTTTCCGCCGACTTGGCTATGAAACGGCCTAAAGCTGCCACACGCGTCTGTTTAGCCTCTGAACTTCCTTGACTGAGACGGCTCTTTCATGGTGAGCAATGCAGTTATCTTTTCTGGGTTTGCCTCAATGCCCCTTTGAGATACCATGAAGCCGAGGAATTTTCCTGCCGTGACACCGAAGACGCACTTGCTCGGATTGAGCTTCATCTCATTGGCTCTCAAATTTCCAAAATTTTCACGCAGATCTACGCAGTGATCTCCATCTCTCGTTTTGATGACCATGTCGTCAATATATGCCTCCATGTTCCGCCCGAGCTGGTTTTTGAAGACTTGATTCACCATTCTTTGATAGGTGGCCCCTGCATTTTTGAGGCCGAACGGCATCTTTTTGAAGCAGTAGGTCCCTTCGCTTGTTCGGAAAGCCGTGTTCTCGATATCCTGCTCGGCCATTTTAATTTGATGATAGCCCGAGTAGGCGTCCAAGAAGCTGAGCGTTTGTGGCCTATGGAATCGACGAGTTTATCTATTCTGGGGAGCGGGAAGCAATCCTTAGGACAAGCTTTGTTGAGGTCGGTAAAATCAACGCACATCCTCCACTTACCGTTGGATTTCTTGACCATCACAACGTTAGCTAACCAAGAAGGGTAGTAAGGCTCCTTAATTATCCCGGCTCGTAGTAATTTGCTCACCACTTCCCTGATAGTTGTCTGCTTGTCAAATGAAAAAAATCCTACGTTTCTGTTTAATTGGCTTCACGCTTGGGTCGAGGCAGAGCTCATGTACGGCTATCTCCTCCTTAACTCCTCTCATGTCCTCAACTTTCCAGCAAATACATCCAAGATCGCCTTCAAAAGGGTGATCAAGTTAGCTCGTTCGTCTTGGGACAGCTGCTTACCAATTTTGACTACCTGCTCTGGGAACTCGGGGTTGATCGGAATCTCCTCGAGCTCGTCGATCGGCTTGAGCTCAGGCCCTTCTATGAATTGGAGGGTGTCTACAATTATGTCTGTGATTCTTTCCACGTCTTCACCGGCTAAAGTGGGGGCCTCACTCTTTATGAGGCCGATCATGCTGCTCTTCACGATCCTTAGTTCCTTTTCAATCTCTTCGTCCGTTTTGATCTCGCTTACTGCGCCGACCAGCATTGTCTCCGACGCTCTTTTGCTTTGACCTCGACTCCAACGGAGTTCTTGCTCGAGCTTTCTCTTCATCTTCCTCGTTTCCATCAGATATTCCAAAAATTCTTGGGCTCGGCTCCGCAGACAACCCACTCCGGCCGGAGTTGGAAACTTGACTCGTTGGTGAGGTAAGGAAACAACCATCCAAGCTTGACTTGGCTTGGGATCCCTAAAATATCATGGTAATCGCTCGCTACATCAATGACCATGAAGGTGATCGTTTCTGGACCTTATAAGGTGCAGTACCTATCTCAACGAGGAGGCTCACAGTTCCTTTGACATCCACCTTATGATTTGTAAACCCTTCTAACCGACCTACATAGGGGGTCAGCATGCTATCGGACAAGTCCATTTCTTTGAAGAATTTATAATACAAGATATCCCGGGCGGCTCCGGTATCCACCAGAAGTCGGCTCGTTTCACAATTGTCATTCTTCCCTCCAAAATGATGGATTGTTCTCTGCAATTTTACTGGCCGCGAGCTCGTTTGGGGAGAAGGAAATGGTTTCCTCCCTTTTTATTGTTCCAAGCCGGCACAAAGGTACCTTTTTAAGACTGTAGATTTGATTCTTCAAGGCAGTGATCGACAGGGCTTCATCGTGGATCACCCCAATTCTCTTTCGAGGTGGTCGCTCCTGCCGTTGTCGGTCTTCATAATTTTCCTTGGTATCATGGCCTCTGGTGTCGCGACCTCGCTTACCATCTCTCCTGATGAAACGATCCTGTGGGTATGCTTACTTCTTAACCCTCCTACTTGTTAGAATTGATTGATACCATCACCTATTAATATTTTATGGACTTTAGGATCCTATGTAAGAAGTTTTATAACTTCAGTTTTTAGCTTAGTCCATTTTATAGTATGGGCTTAGAATATAGGGCTCGGAGCGAATTGGAATGAAGATCTAAGCAAGACTGTGGACCCTGCGCAGGACTACTCTGTGCAGTAGACCACTGCGCAGGTCTCTCCTGCACAGCATTCTATCTTGCTCAGCTTTCGATACATTCAGATCACCTAACTTGGAAAACGCTTTGAAGATGTACGCTTTTAAGAGTGCTAAGGTGTGCAGAAACGACAAAACAAGCACACTTAGCAGATCCAACGGTGGATACGCGCTCAAGAGAAATATTTCAAATAAAGACAGCTGTCAACCTTCTATAAGAAGCTTTTGAATTTGGTCTTCATGCTTAGTCTCCAACGGCTCTATATACCTGCGCACCAATCATATTGTGCCAGGTCATCAACTTTGATCAGAGCCCCAACGGCTATAAAGGACACCTGCGCACCAATCATATTGTGCCAGCTCATCGTCCTTGCTCAGAGCTCCAACGGCTAGTTTTAAGCTCTCTGCTATAAATAGCCAGCTCATCTTCATTTCCAAGTTGCTAGAGTTTGTGCTTTCTAATATCCTTGAAGTTCTGAAGATTGCTGCTTACTATTCACAGATTCAAGATCAACCTTCAAACCTTCATACCTTCAAACTCCTGCCCAGCTCCTAAGCCTTAAATCACCAGAATTCTTCGTGCTCTTCATCTCATAGATTCATAGAGCCCAGAATTTTTGAACACACACACACCTCTCGAAGCTTCGATCATTTAGATCTTACTTCTTGAGATACACCGGTTTAGTCTAGGATTTGTTCTTCATAGATTATAGATCTTTGAGATAGTTTGTGTTTCATTGTTGTATCTTGTAACTCTCTCATATAATAAGATCTCCATTAAAAAATCCAAGACTAACCATCTTGGTAGAGGACGTAGATCTTTCATTGATCGAACCTCTCCAAATAGCTTGTTCTTTATTCTCGCTATTTACTTCCTGCTTAATCATTTTTGAATTACTGCTTTGTTTGATCTTATCAGATTGCTATTGTTGCTGCTGTGCTTGTTATTGCTTATTGCCTTAGAATATTTTATCCAACTCTTTAAGCCAAAACTTAGCGCGTGCGTTTTTATCCTTGCGCAGCTTTTTCCAGCGCAGGTGCTGCTTAAACTTCCGCTGTGCATTTCACACTCTCACTGCGCGCTATACTTAGCTTATTTGAGAACTGTGCGCATAAGCCATTAATTTGCAAAAGGGTTTGAAAAGAATTTTAAAACGCTATTCACCCCCCCCCTCTAGCATTTTTCATACCCTTGTTGCCCCTTTGGGACCAACAAGTGGTATCAGAGCCTACACCTTCATAAAACTTGTTTTGTTTTTCAAGCTTTACAGCTTGGGTGCCGATTCAAGATGGCTTCAAAATCTTGGGCAATGGCTAACTATTCACATGTCCCAGTTACTGAATGAAGATCACTTCGAAATCTGGAAGCACTGCATGCTCACTCATTTTTCTTCTATTGACGAGATCCTCCACGACATCGTTCTTGAAGGACCCTACATTCCAATGAAGGCTAATCCTGATGCTGCTACAAATAAGGAGAATCCTACCATCAAGAAGAACAAGGAGGAATGGATTGATGAAGAAAAGAAATGGGTTTGGCTATGATGGAAGAGCAAGAAACATCATTCTTAGCACTCTAGACCTTTCCACGCACAATCAAATTGTGAGCGGTGGAACTGCAAAGGAACTATGGGATGCTATTGAAGGATATGTGAATGGAGACAAAGTAAGCAAGGAAAATAAAATATTTGTGGTGCAAAGAAAATTCAACTGCTTCATGAGAAAAGATGGTGAAACCTTGAGACAAACATATGATCGCTTCTGTGCTGTTGTAAACTCTTGTAAATCTCTTGGAACTACTTTCACTAATAAAGAAGTCAATTCTCAATTCTTAGATGCGCTAGGTTCCAGATATGTGCACAAGGCAAGTCATCTGGAAGATTCTGGATTTCTAGATACTTGGCCTCTGCGCAGCTTATACGCTAACTTAAAAGTGTATGAGCTAAAGCTTGATCGAATCTACGAAACTGAAGGCAAAGGAAAACTTGTTTCTTATGTTGCGCAAAAGGAACATGCGCCTGCTCAAACCTCAGACAAAGTCTCTACCTCCTCTTTACTTGAAATGGATGATGATGATTTCGCTATGTTCGTTAAGCGATTCCAAAAATTCAGGAAATTCTCTAAACCTGGATCCTCGAGCAAACCACCTGCTAAATTCTCTCGTGGCAGAGACTCAAAAACTGATGAAGAGTTAGTCTGCTACAACTGCAGAAAGCCCGGTCATTTTGCTTCAAAATGTCCCTCTCCAAAATATGAGTACATGAAGAGGAATAATGCGCAGAGATCATAAGGCAACGCGGAATGATTGCTGAAGAAGACTGTGCAGAAAAGGAACTGAAGACTTGGATAGAGACTGACACTGAAGACAGTGATGATGATGACTTTGAGGATGGACTGCTCTGCTTGATGGCCAATGCTGATGCTGATAGCGATTCAGACAATGATCCTGATGCGGACACAAAGGCTGCGCCAAGGACAAAGAAGAAAGGTCCCACCATCACAGAACTGGTGGAAATGGGACATCTGACTCCAAGCAGACAGAATGGAAGTATTTGTTTGCCAGAGCAGACCTATCAAAGAAATTTGTAGCTGCGCCTCCACGCAAAGAATCTCTTGAAATTCCTGCTGAAATTGTAATAGAAAAGAATGACTCTGCTGCTGAGCGCGAGTCTATTTTTCAGCAAGCTGAAAAGGTAATCAAGAAATTTAACTCTATGAAAGAAGCAGTGGACTTATAATTGGAGAAATTTCACAGCTTAAGAGGGAGGAAACTCTTTTAAAATCTGAGATCACCCTCCTTAAGGAGCAGATTAAGAGCATGACTCCTCTTACTGAAAAGAACCGTTTTCTCACAGATCAAAATGAGCTATTTAAGTAAGAGACGAAGAATTGGCTGTTCAAGTAGCTGATCTCACAAAGATCACTGATGAGTGGACCAAATCTCGTGTCACTATGGACCAAATTCTAGAATCCCAAAAAGCTAGTGGAGACAAAGAAGGCTTGGGGTTCTCATCTAGTGATAACTTTAAATGCACAGTTTGCTCTAAAAAGGAAAAGGAATTTACACCACAACAAACTATTGAAATTCCTAAAGCAAAGCATTCCGCTTCAATGGGTAAAGGACAGGAGAAAGTCCAGAGACAAAATTTTCATTATGTCGACCCAATGAAGCAAACTGGAAAAGCCAAGGGTAAGGCTAAAGTTGAACCTGCGCATGACAACTCATATTCTGACTATGGTTGCGCCTCAACTTCAAATGTCAAATCTCCGCAAAAGGGTCATGCGCATGAAAGCCATGCGCCCCAACACCAGATGCGCATTCTTAAGAAAAGCGCACCCAAACCTCAGAAAATGATATTTGTCAAAGCAAGTTCATCTGCTCCAGTAAAGAATGCTGCGCCAAAGAAAAGTAAAGAGTTTGTAAAAACCCAATCTATAAGTGGCTTTCTTCATTGTGTTGTGTGTGATGGTTTAGGTCACAAGGCTGCAGAATGCCTTTTGCGATTTGCTCCTAATGCCAAGGGATGTAAAAATCCTAAGGTCAGACAGGAGTGGGTTGTCAAAAGTTGCTAACTCTAGGACCCAAGAATAAAGGGGACCTGCGTTCTTAATGTCTATCTTTCAGGTCTCCTGCCTCACTGCGCACTCTTCACAAGCTAAAGCGCATATATGGTATCTCGACAGTGGATGCTCTAGACACATGACTGGAGATATCACCGCTCTTGAAGATGTGCATGAAGGAAGAGGTCCCTCTGTAACTTTTGGAGATAACAACAAAGGGCACATAGTTGGATATGGAAGAATCAGAAAAGATAAAGTATGCATTGAGAAAGTTGCGCTCGTTGAAGGTCTCAAGCACAATCTGCTCTCCATATCACAATTCTGCGATAAAGGTTTGGAATGCCACTTCACTGCAACGCACTACTACATCAAAGATAGCATATCCGGACTAACTTTTCTCACAGGGACTCGTAAGACTAATGTTTACATTATTGATCTTACTGCTATAGATTCTATAACTAATCTCTGTTTTGTAGCAAAGAATGTAAGTGAAAGCAGCTGGCTATGGCATAAGCGCTTAAGTCATTTGAACTTCAAGTATTTGGCTAAGCTAGGAAGGGAAAATCTTGTCAAAGGACTTCCCAAAGTAGCTGACCATCATGACAGAAAATGCGCAGCATGCCAGCTCGGTAAACAACCTAAGCAGTCTTTCTCCAGCAAGATTGCCTCCTCAACTTCCAAATGTTTACAACTGCTTCACATGGACTTGTTTGGACCGGTCACCACTGCGAGCATTGGAGGAAACAAATATAGTTTAGTCGTGGTGGATGACTACTCAAGATACACATGGGTCGAAATGATGATATCCAAAGATGACTGCTATGATATCTTGACTGCGCTATTTCGAAAGCTCCAAACTCAAAAAGAAGACGACATCGTGAGCGTGAGATCAGACAATGGAACTGAATTCAAGAATAACGGTGTTGCTCAATACTGTGATGACCATGGAATTGATCACAATTTCTCTGTTGCTGGAGTTCCTCAACAAAATGGCGTTGTGAAAGAAAGAATCGCACGTTGATTGAGGCTGGAAAAACAATGATAGCAGAAGCTAAGCTTCCAAAGTATTTCTGGGGTGAAGCTGTCAACACTGCTTGCTTTACTCAGAATAGATCCCTCATCAACAAAGCCTACAACAAAACTCCATATGAGCTATGGAGAGGAAGAGCGCCCAACATTGCTTTCTTCAAGATTTTTGGCTGCAAATGCTATATCCTCTACAATGGCAAAGATCATAAAGGTAAATTCGACGCCAAAGCAGATGAAGGTATTTTCGTTGGGTATGCCAAACATTCTAAAGCTTTTCGTGTTTTTAATAGAACTACTCTAGTAATTGTAGAATCTGTACATGTTACTTTTGATGAGCATTCTCTCATTGAGCCACATTTGGCTCCTGATGATTCTGTTGAGAATGATGAGACAGGTACACAGCCTCAAACTGCACCTGCGCAGAATGATTATCAAAATCAGAATCAAGCAAGTCCATCTCATGCGCATACACCAGATGCTGACGACTCCTGATGCGCAAACACCTCCTCCTGCGCATAACGTTTCTCCGCTTCAGCAAATCACTTTTGTGATCTCGATGCTGGAGCAAATGAAGTACCCATTGAAGATCTTCGTATTCCTACCACTCAAACTAACTTACCTCCCGAGGTTCGTGAAGTTAGAGATCATCCAACTTCAAACATCATTGGTGATCTCAATGTAGGGTTCGTACTAGGAGAACATCAAACTTTGATGATGAATATCACTCCTTTATCTCTCAAATCGAACCAAAGAAGATTGATGAAGCGCTTCAAGATTCAAGCTGGGTTACTGCTATGCAAGAAGAGCTTAACCAATTTGAGCGCTGTAAGGTTTGGACCTTAGTACCCAGACCTAATGACCAAGGAGTTATTGGTACAAAATGGGTATTCAGAAACAAGATGGATGAGAATGGAAGCATCACAAGAAACAAAGCAAGGTTGGTTGCGCAAGGCTATAGGCGAGAGGAAGGAATCGACTACGATGAAACATTTGCGCCTGTAGCAAGACTTGAAGCTATAAGAATTTTCTTAGCTTATGCCTCTCACAAGAAATTCAAGCTTTATCAAATGGATGTGAAGAGCGCATTTCTCAACGGTGAACTCCAAGAGACGGTCTACGTTGCTCAACCACCTGGATTTGAAGATAGCAGATTTCCAAATCACGTCTTTAAGCTTCAAAAAGCTTTGTATGGACTTAAGCAAGCTCCAAGAGCATGGTACGATACGCTATCAAAATTCCTACTAGAGAAAGGCATCAAGCGCGGTAAAATCGATACATCTCTTTTTATTGCTAAGTATAATGATCATTCTTTACTTGTTCAAATTTATGTCGATGATATTATATTTGGTTCTACTAATGAGTTACTTTGTAAGCGCTTTGAGAAGATCATGAAAAGAAAGTTTGAGATGAGCATGATGGGAGAACTCACATTATTCCTTGGGCTTCAAATCAAGCAATTGAATGATGGCATCTTCATAAATCAATCCAAGTACACAAGGGATCTAATCAAGAAATTTGGACTTGAGAATGCTAAAGCATACGACACTCCAATGGCCACGGGCAACAAACTTGACAAAGACTTAAAAGGTAAGAAAGTGGATCAAACTTTATATCGAGGTATGATTGGTTCTCTCCTTTATCTTACTGCTAGTAGACCAGATATTATGTTTAGTGTTTGTGTCTGTGCGCGCTATCAAGCGGACCCTAGAGAAGCGCACCTAACTGCTGTTAAACGCATTATTCGTTATCTTTCTGGAACTGTTAACCTTGGACTTTGGTACACCAAAGATTCGAATTTCGATTTGCTAGGTTATTCAGACGCAGACTACGCAGCATGCACTATTGACAGGAAGAGCACAAGTGGAACTTGTCATTTCCTTGGAAATCGACTTGTTGCGTGGGCGAGCAAGAAACAAGCTGCTGTGTCCATCTCCACTACAGAAGCTGAATACATTGCTGCTGGAAGCTGCTGCTGCCAAATCCTATGGATGAAGCAACAATTGGTGGACTATGGAATTCATGAAGCAAACTACCCAATATTCTGCGATAATATGTCCACCATAGCTGTCTCCAACAATCCTGTCATGCATTCAAAGACAAAGCACATCGACATCAAATATCACTTTCTCAAGGACCACGTGGAAAAAGGAAACATTCATTTAGAGCACGTGGGCACAGATAATCAAATTACTGATATTCTTACAAAAGCTCTTGACGCAAAGAGATTTGTATTCTTGAGAGGAGAAATGGGTATGCTTGAACTTAGCTAATCTTTCCATATGATTTGTTAATACTAATAATCTTGTGTTTGCTTGATAAAAAGTTCATCATAGGTCATGATCCATGCTTCTGCGCAACCCCTGCGCAGTACTTCATTTGCGCATGACATTAATGTTATTTTGTTTTAAGAATCTAATGCGTTATTCAAAGCTCTGCGCATGATTTTTACATGTGCACACTTCGTGGATCGCAGTTAAGTCTTCTATTTATTAGAAATTGCACTTAGGTCCCTGACTGAAAAGTCACGCTTAGTTCACAAGGGTACTTGTGCAATTAAAATTTTCCCTCGCCTTATTTTTGAAGTTTCTTGGGAAATTACGCTTTTGCCCCTGCGCATGTCCCATTATCATTAAATGCAAACGGCCATTAATGATAGCGCCTGTTAATATTCCTGATCAACATTTATGAGGGAGTTGATGTGACTGTGACCTGCCTAGACCTACGCACTCACTCGCGCGTCAGGTCTGCGTACGCGCCTTCCCTATTCGGCCACGTCGCTTTGCTATCGTGCGCCTCTGCGTTTTTCACCAAATTCGCCGTCTTTTACCAAACCGCCTCGCTGACGTCATGCGCCTTTTCCCTTTTCGGTATAAATCCTTTTGACTCTTCTCCTTTTTCTCTCTTTCCTGCTCTCGCTATCTTCACAAATTCATCCTTTTTCTCTCCTCTGCAACCTACTCTCCACCTCCCAATCATTTGCTTTTCTTCTCTCCTTGACTTTTCTCTCAATCTCTGCAAAACTCTTCTCTCTCTTCCCTTTTCAAAAACCCTAGTTTCATTTAAAATGGCTCCCCGAAAATCAAAAGCTAAGGTAGTTGGTGAAGTCCATGAACCTGTTGAAGAGGTTCCTCCTCCAGAAGCTAAAACCGTTGACGACATGGTAACAATTGAACCTTGAACTCATTTTCAGTCAATCCGCCATTGTTATGTCTCGAGCTCTTAAAAACTCCCTTTTTCGATTTTGCTCTTATCTGTTAATCTTTTTTAAAATCGTCTGTTGTTTTGAGTTCGTCTCTCTCTGATCTACCTTTATATGTACTTTATTTCACGATCAGTACTGTTTTCATATGTTTTCTGCAAAAATTTTCGTTCGAAAACCTCCAAGGCAGACGAACAGTTATTCTCGATTTCTGGGCTAAATGTTTTGTTTTTGGAAATCTTGTTTTCTTAGTTGTTTTTCGTCTCTGAAATGCGGTTATTTCGATATGCTTTTTGTTCTTTGTGGTCAAACTTTGATTTTTAGTGTTCTTGGTGTTCTTCGTGTTCATATTTTATTATTCCGTGTTCATCAAGTTCTCAATTTTTTCTCTTGATTTGGGTCGCCTAATATTTCTTAGTGTTTGTGTTTTTGCGCATATTTTTTTCATTTGTTCCCTATGGAGATGATGCGCATACGTGTATCTGCGCATGCGCTTCGCTCCATGCGTCATTCTTGTCTAAACTATTTCTTATTTTGCGCAGAATTCTTTCTATTTCCTACAAGGCTGGGAACTAGATCTTGCTGCGCTACACAAAGATGCTGTAGGACGCAGAATAGTTCATCTTATGGATTCTTCCGGCATCTTACCTCTCTTTACTCTGGCTCAGGACTTCTATGTCCTCTCTCTTGTAGACGAGTTCTTTGAGAATGCTGAGAGGGTCACCATGACGCACAAGCAAACTCGAGCGAAGATTGATGTTATCCGCTCAGTTGTCCAAAATTATTCAGTGCGCATTGTTCCTGCGTCACTTAAAAAGCTTTGCGGATTTAATGTTGATGATGCGCCAGAAGCCTATTCTGAAGCTAAACAAAACAAGCTTGCGCAGAAACTGGTTGGGGAACCCTCTCTGCAAAGAAATGGAGCGTTCATGATCGCAAGGAATTTGGTGAGGTGATGTATCACCTGTGCACCATTATTGGCGACTCAGTAAACTGTAAAAATGGAAATAAGGGCAAGTTCATTTCCAAGCAGTGGGCTTATTGTGCTGCGGTTTATAATGGCGATGCTCTAGACTGGTCCTCTGTTCTTTTTGACGAGCTATGAGATACATCGGAGAGCTATGACAAGCGCATGGACAAGAAAGTAGCCAAGTACAGAACTCACTGTAGGCTACTATCAAAGTTTCTGATGAACATCTCTGAGCTGCGCACCTTCGTGCAGAAGCGTCCTGATCTCAAAGTTCCGTGCACCAAGACCTATTCCATCTCTCACCTCTACTCTCTGCGCAATGAAATTGGTCGCAGTGATTATCGCAAGATCTGGAACAATGACACCAGCCCAGACAAGGAAAATTGGGTTGATAGTGATGATGATGATGAAGCCCCTCAACCCAAGGCAAAGAACACTGCCGCGCAGCCTTCAAAGGCCACTGCGCCCACTGAACCTGAAACTGCTGCTGCGCAGGCAAAGCGCAAAGGCAAAGGTATTGCAGATCCTGCGCCAGAAAAGGTGAAGGAAATCCCAAATGTCAGATCAACTGCTGGCATTAAAATTGGATCTGATTTACCGCCCCCTGATCCCAAGCCTTCAAAGAAGCGCAAATATCCTCCTGCGCCTGCTGCCTCTCCTGCTCAATCCAAGAAAAAGTCTGCATTTACCAGACTTCCTCCTGCGGCAGCTATGGTTGAAGAAGACAGCGAGTCTCGAATGGATGAGACTGCTGCTGATGCTGCGGATGATACCGCGCAGGAGGAGCAAGATCCAAGGCTGCTGAAGCACCTCCTGCTCAGGGTACAGGAGATAGTGATGATTGGATGGATGAATCTTTTCCCGTCTCCGGTACGCCTGCCAAGACCGCTGCTGCTGCACCTGCTAAGGATGATCCTCCTCGAACTCCGCGCAAGAAGCAAGTTGTGCGCAGCACTGCGAAAGGCCAGCCAAAAACTGCGGCTCCTCCTTGTCCTGAACCATCATCAAGTACCTTTCAACGCCTCAATATTCCGGTTGAAAATACTTAACCTGGCACCTCTGTTGTCCATGATGATTTGGACTTAGAAGATGAGGATGCGGATGAAGTTACCAAGTCTGCGCAGGCCGATGATGCTGCGCAGCAAGCTCCTGTTAATCCTCCTGAAGGTGAAAAGGAAGGAGATGTGCGCACAACTGATACAGATAGCAGCAACACGCACTCATCTACGCATAGGTCTCCTCCTGCTGATCCTATTCATCTCTCTCCCAAACAACCTTCTCCAACGCACTCTCCTCCCAAAGTTTCTCCTCCTCCAGCTCAAGCTATTCCTTCCGTCCCTACAGTATCTACTTCTTCTCTATCTTCCTCTACTGATCTGCGCCAAATTCTCCAGGCTCTCAATACTATTCAATTCAACCAGGTTACTGCGCAGTCACAAATGACTCAGCTCATTACTGCGCAGACAGCTATCCAAGAGCAAATTAATGCGCAGCGTTTAGAGATTGCTTCCATTCAGGGGGATAATGTATCAAAGGCAAGTACCTCCGCAGGCCCCTCTGCGCAGCGCGTTCCTGATGCATTAGACCAAATGGTCCTGGACTCATTGAAGTCAATTGCTGGGATGCTTGAAAATGTCTGCACCTATACTGCTATCAATGATGGGTTTATAGGACTGCTTAAGCGTCTACGCAAGAGCTCGGCCGATGGGTTGCATGAAGGGTTTGCAGGGATGGAAGCGATGATGTTGGAGAGATTGGAACAAGGTAGCCCCGCGCATGCCAATACGCTTAATATTGAAAGTGTCAGGGAGTGCATAACTCAAGTGATGACTGATTTCGCTGATGGGTTCAACGCCAGGATGGATCAAGCCATGTTCGATATTCAAGCAAGCGTGAACACTCAACGCATCCACACTGACCAAAGACTCGAAGCAACGCAGGCCACCGTCATCAACATTATTGAAGCTGCTGAGCAGTCTTATTTTAATCAGATGACGGGACATCAAGTGCAGTATAGAGCCAACTTCCTAGAGCTGCGAGAAGACAACAGAGATATGCGCAGAGGAATGGCTACCTATGTCGGTGAGGCTGTTGCGTTCAGAGAAAGATTTCAAGAACTGAAGATTGAACTTATGAATAAGTTCAACAGTCTGCAGAATGAGCTGCGCGAAGCCTTGCACCGAATCAACATAGACTAGGTTCTATGTAATTTTTTTTTTTGCGCAAAGTATTTCTTTTTGTGCGCATTTTGTTTTTCTTATTCAAACTTGTAATCTGCAACTCTTTACACTTCAAGTTTTAATGAGAAAAATCGCATCATGTGTTTCCAAAACCTTGTTCAATTCAAACTCTTTGTTTGTGGAACAATGGCTGCATTATTTCAACCCATGCGCATAATCTTAACTGTTCATATTTTTTAACGCATAATGTTTAAACATTCAGTTTAAACGCATACTTAAAACTAAAACTCATATTATTTGTATGCGCTGAATGATATTTCTGTCTTTCCCTTTTCGTTAGCTAATCTTTTGGATAGACTAGAAATCTATGACATTGGCTAGTGTGTGCATTGACTTGAGGCATGATTTACCAATCACATCTTTATGGACATGTTATTATCAATTACAATAAATTGCCTTTGTTATAGTATGTAATGGCATCAATCATTTAGGGGGAGGTTGTTGGGTATGCTTACTTCTTACCCCTCCTACTTGTTAGAATTGATTGATACCATCACCTATTAATATTTTATGGACTTTAGGATCCTATGTAAGAAGTTTTATAACTTCAATTTTTAGCTTAGTCCATTTTATAGTATGGGCTTAGAATATAGGGCTCGGAGCGAATTGGAATGAAGATCTAAGCAAGACTGTGGACCCTGCGCAGGACTACTCTGCGCAGTAGACCACTGCGCAGGTCTCTCCTGCGCAACATTCTATCTTGCTCAGCTTTCGATACATTCAGATCACCTAACTTGGAAAACGCTTTGAAGATGTACGCTTTTAAGAGTGCTAAGGTGTGCAGAAACGACAAAACAAGCACACTTAGCAGATCCAACGGTGGATACGCGCTCAAGAGAAATATTTAAAATGAAGACAGCTGTCAACCTTCTATAAGAAGCTTTTGAATTTGGTCTTCATGCTTAGTCTCCAACGGCTCTATATGCCTACGCACCAATCATATTGTGCCAGGTCATCAACTTTGATCAGAGCCCCAACGGCTATAAAGGACACCTGCGCACCAATCATATTGTGCCAGCTCATCGTCCTTGCTCAGAGCTCCAACGGCTAGTTTTAAGCTCTCTGCTATAAATAGCCAGCTCATCTTCATTTCCAAGTTGCTAGAGTTTATGCTTTCTAATATCCTTGAAGTTCTGAAGATTGCTGCTTACTATTCACAGATTCAAGATCAACCTTCAAACCTTCATACCTTCAAACTCCTGCCCAGATCCTAAGCCTTAAATCACCAGAATTCTTCGTGCTCTTCATCTCATAGATTCATAGAGCCCAGAATTTTTGAACACACACACACCTCTCGAAGCTTCGATCATTTAGATCTTACTTCTTGAGATACACCGGTTTAGTCTAGGATTTGTTCTTCATAGATTATAGATCTTTGAGATAGTTTGTGTTTCATTGTTGTATCTTGTAACTCTCTCATATAATAGGATCTCCATTAGAAAATCCAAGACTAACCATCTTGGTAGAGGACGTAGATCTTTCATTGATCGAACCTCTCCAAATAGCTTGTTCTTTATTCTCGCTATTTACTTCCTGCTTAATCATTTCTGAATTACTGCTTTGTTTGATCTTATCAGATTGCTATTGTTGTTGCTGTGCTTGTTATTGCTTATTGCCTTAGAATATTTTATCCAACTCTTTAAGCCAAAACTTAGCGCGTGCGTTTTTATCCTTGCGCAGGTGCTGCTTAAACTTCCGCTGTGCATTTCACACTCTCACTGCGCGCTATACTTAGCTTATTTGAGAACTGTGCGCATAAGCCATTAATTTGCAAAAGGGTTTGAAAAGAATTTTAAAACGCTATTCACCCCCCCCCCCCCTCTAGCATTTTTCATACCCTTGTTGCCCCTTTGGGACCAACAGATCCAATTCTCCTGATCCACTCTCTGCTGAATGGCTCTCTTTAATGACAGGCAGTTCTCCATCTCGTGCCCAAAATCCTTGTGGAAAGCGCACCATTTTCCCGAAGCTCTTCTCCCTTCCTCGTTTCCCACCATGGGACGAGGGGGGAACATCTCTATCAAGTTCATGATTTCCTTGTGGGATCTGTTCAGCGGAGTGAAAACCTCCTCATTGATCTCCTTCCTTTCCGTACTCCTGGTTCGGTTCTTGCCCCTTCTTGACTCACTTTCTTTTGGTTCCTTGGATTCGCGCTTGTTGGCTTTACCTGACTCTTCCTTTGCCTTTGCCTTTCCTTCCTTCGAGGTTCGTTTATCCGCTAGCTCGGCCTGAGCTACGCGATATGCTCGTTCATATAAGTCTCCCTTTGTTTCCGGAGGCCTTATTTCAAACTCAAACTTCAATTGAGATGCTCTCATGCCTGCAGTGAAGCACACCATAACCATATCATCCGTCAATCCTTCAATTTTCTCGGCCAAATCTCTAAATCTTTGGTAAAAACTCATAGACGACTCCGTTTCGCCCTGCTTCACATTTTCCAGATCGGTCGGTCGTTTCTTGTGTTCGCCCGCTGTTGAAAAGTTTTCAATGAATTTACTTCTCAAATTTTCCCAACTGTCGATGCTACCAGGCGGGAGAGCTCTGAACCAAGCTAGTGCCGGACCGTTTAAGGTGCTAAACATCGCTTTACATAGGACATCATCGTCATGGGAGACCAAAGCCATAATCGCCTCAAAAGTGTGCACATGGTCCCGGGCGTCCTCTGACCCAGTGTACTTGGTCAACGATGGGATCTTAAGATAAGGCTGAGGAGGGCTTTCCAAGATCCACCGAGCAAACGGGGCCATCGAGTTCGCAATTTTCTTGGTACTTTTCCTGCTAGACTCCATCTCATGCATTCTCCTCTGTAGATCCATGATCAGAGGATCGAGGGCCTCTCTATTTCCCGATCTGGAGATTTCTTCCTCGTTTTTCCTGTGTGTCAAATGGGAAGTATGGGGAAATCGAGGCGGTTGGTCTCCAGGTCGTTCTTTGTAAAGCTCTCTCTCTTTCATGAGGCTCGGTCCTCGGGGTGCCGCGTTCCTAGCTCCTGAGGTTTCTTCCTGCTCGTTCGGGTTGTGTCCGCCTGCAGTGGTCGGTGGGATAAGATTCATCCTTGGCAAACTACCGCTGGGAACGGGAATGACAGGTGGGTATTCCCTCGCCATGGGTACAACGGGTAATGCCGGGAGATTGGCGACATGTTCCGGACCTAAGGTTGCCAGCTCATCATAGATTTCCTGGATTTGCAAGAGCAACGTCAACCTCCGATTCAACATTGCTACATGTTCAGCAACCGCTCCATTATTGACACCGCTTGTTCCGGCCCCATTATGCGGGATTTCGACCATCCGCTGCGCATAAGTTATCGGAGGGGGTCTCCGATCTATCTGGCCGCCGACATGGATGGGGTGGCTCTCCGTGAAGGGAAGCTCCTCAATCGGATTTAATACGTTCACCGGGGCGGCGGCGACTGCGGTAGTGATTCCGGCGACTCCTGGGTTTTGCTGCACCAGCAAGGCGGATTGAGAGCAGGTCGTGCGACGGTTCTCTGGATTTGGGCATGGAGCGGGCCGATAAAGTTCTGAGTCTCCGGGAGCAATGAAGACTCCGGGAACGGTTTCTGGGTTTTCTAAAACCATGGAAAAAACCGGATGGAAATATCCTCTAGGAACTCAGGCTAACAAGACTACGGTTCCCGGCAATGGAACCAAACTGATCATGCAAAAATTGCAATCAGTTGAGCTGGACCCGCGAAGTGATATCTGGATGTCTGTTAGCCTGAAATAGATGAACAAACGTTAACTCAGCCGGGGCTTCACCGGCGAAGGCCCTCCGGCGTGAGAATGAGTTAGTCTGCTTTAGGATGATTAAAATGGAGAGAAAGAATGAGGTCAGAGAGCTTAACCCTTGCCCATCTGAGTGAGGGCTCTATTTATACCCCAAGATCAATGCCTTGTCACCTAGATTCTTCTCCTTGAACGTAGGGATTTGTACTTATCCATATTTATGACTCACCAAGTTTGTATTAGGGCAACGCTTCTAGAAGTCATCAGTGGGCCTTGTTAGAGAATTGGGCCAGGCCTTTAATTCTTCTAATCGTGATGGGGACGGATACAAGTCCGAGCTCGTATGACCGAGCAAGCGTGTCCCGGAGTTTGGCCAGCTCGATCAAACGAGCTGACCGTCAAACGAGACGATGTGGTCTTTGGAATCCTTATTCGGTTCCTCGTGGCTCCGGCTTCCCAGCTCGGTCCAACGAGCTGCCTAAAAATGCTTTCAGGTTTTGCCGGGTTGGTCCAGTACGCGAGACTCAGGTCGGGGCGTGTTGGACCGACCTTCCAGCCCGTTTCTCCAAGTCGGGTCGTTCCTTTCAATTTCATTGGCCATATCGATAGTGGACCGGACACACTCATATTAAAAACACCAATACAATTATGACACCTCATTTTATAAGCCACATTTTGTAGCCATCTTTTGTAACTTTATTTTTCCCTTATACTATTATAGGTTTGCAATGCAGGTAGCCAACTAGCCAAGTACATACTGGGACTCTTTTTTTGTTTTTTTTTTTAAAATAAAAAATAAAACATTACATACAAAATATGGACGAAACACTCTTCTACGTCAGTTATTCAAAAGTTTTTTTTTTTTTTTTTTTTTTTTTTTTTAAGAAGCTAAATCAACATTATATTGAAAAACAAACATAGAAAATAAAATAAAATAAATGATAGTATATAAAAGAAAAAAGGGACGGTACCTTTAAATTTTATTAATTAAAGGCAAATTTACAATGAGGGGGACAACGAACAATGCCCTTTTATAATTAAGGGAGGACATTAGGAGCCTTTACCTCTTTTTATTACAAATATTTATCTAAATTCTAACCTATAAAAAGAAAATACAATAACAATTAAGTAAATTACATTTTATTTACCTTAATCGCTTCCCGATTTAGTCTCATCAAAGTACTCGTCTAAAACATATTTTGACGCCTCGTCTTGCGTTCTTTTTTCCGCTCTAACCCAATCATTCAACAAATTACAAGTTTCGAAACTATCGGATGATAAATTGTGACGATTATGCTCAATATTCCCACCAATACTAAACGCTTGCTCCACCAAAACTATTGATGCGGGACAAGCAAGTACTTCTCTTGCAATTCTAGCAATGATAGGATTTTTTTTTGCTTTCTTGCCCACCAATTTAAAATATCAAAATCATCTTCATCTTCAAAATCAACGGTTAAATATTTATCAAATTCTCCATTAGCACCGGTAGTACGAGATCGTCCACTAGTTCCAAAGTAGTTTTTAACAAATGATGGTCGTGCTTGTGATGAGGTGACGGTAGAGGAAGGTTGAATATGAGTAGTAGCACTTGGAGTTGGAGTAGCATCACCATATATTGACTTGTATTCCACAAAATTTTCTAAAAATGCTTGTCTAACACTAGCAATTTTTTGACCAACATTAAGAAATTTGGGATCATTTAACAAATAAAAGTTTGAATAATAATATTCCAAAAAATGTGTTAAACCCGCCTCTCTAACTCTAGGATCTAATAACTTAGCAATTAAAAAAATGCCATGAAATTCCTGCCCTGCCATCATTGACGGGTTCTTTTCTGTAGTGTTTCGTGAAAACTGCGGATTCTTGTTTTTTGGCTTTAGGAGCTCTCGGGATATTACTTCCTTTACGACGACGCCCTCCCATTGTGGCTTCCATATCATTGGCAACACTTTCTTGAGTATTTGGAGTTGAACTTAGACCATCTTCAAACGGTGGTGGCGGCGGTGCAAAATTTGGAACTTCTAGCACTTCGTCGCCTTCATTCCATTCCCCCCACAAACTTTCATTTTCTCCCGCAGCTCCCCCTTCAAAGTAGAGACCTTCGGGATCAACAAATGATGGTCGTGGTGGTGCTTGGGGTTGGGGTGATGAAGATGAGGCTTTGCCCTTACAACATTACTCTTGTTGCTTGTCAACTTTTTAAGGAAATTACTCATGATGGAAAATATGTCGTAGAGAGAAATGAAGATGAAAGGAAGATGTTGGGTGGAAAATATGATCAGATTGAGAGAGTTGAGAGAGATAACTGAGTTTTGATGAAGTAATTTATTTGGAGAGGGAAATAGTATTTATAGTTAGAAAATTTAATTAGGATAACAAATATATATATATATATATATATATATATATATATATATATATTTCAAGTATGAAAAGTCGTCCAAAAATCCAGTCAAAACGGTCATATTCAATCAAACTCCCGTTAGTTAACGGGAATAAACGGTCAAAAAATTAAATTTCTAATGGATCTAATGGGGGTGGGTGGGCCGACCTGGTCTGGTCCTGGTGGTTGGCATGGCACAGTGGGATGGGATGGGATAGTGTGTGACTGTGTGGTGGGCCATTGTGTGGGATTTGGGAGGATGGGCTAGAATAGATAGGGAGTAGGGAAGGTAGTAGTAAAAAAGGAAAATGCTGGTCTGACGCGCGCCAGGCATGCCAGTGGCCCAAACACGCCAGAGGCGGGCCAGACCAACACTCCACGTCAGTGACTAGTCGCAGTTAATCCGGTCAGATCGTCCAATTCCTGGCCGGTTCTTCGGTCCGGTTCCGGTTCGAAGAACTTGCGGTTCACCGGTTTTCAGACCCCCGAACCTTAACCGGCCCGGATGACTGGCGGTTCCGGTTACTCTAGTTCTGGTTTATTCGCCGGTTTGCTCCGGTTCTGGGCTTCTCCGGTCCGGTTTTCTGGTTCCGGTTCGGTCATCTTTTATTTACTCTAAATACAAAAATACTTACTCCCTCCGTTCTAAGGAAGTTGCAACATTTTGCCATTTAGGGCATTTCATAAAAGTTTCAACAATCCAAAAATGAAAGCTTTTTACTACTTTTATAATCCTCCACTCATTCTCTCTCTTCCTTCCAACCACTCATTATTCTCCACTAATTCTCTTTCCACCCCCACTAATTCTTTCTCTTCCTCTCTCTCTACCTTTCATTCTTAATATAATATTATATCCTTAATTTTTCAACTCCAAAGTAAATGTTTCAAATTTTCTAGAATGGAGGGAGTATACTAGTTGATTTTTAAATGAGAAAATAAAATATAATGTGATGAGTGAGTGAGTTTTTACTCATTTAATTTAATACTTTTTAGCTTAATTATTGTTTTGTTTGTTCTCAAGCTTTTGTTATTTAATTTGGGTATTTTTGTGGTTTTGTTGTCTAGGGTGATTATGTGCTCAATTTACAAGAATGAGGGAGAAAAAGAGCTTATTGGAGCAATTTTATGAAGGACAGGGAGTGCTGTGAAAAATCTTAAGAATTCACGGACCAAACTGCAATTTATGAAACATAGGGATTGTTTTGGAATTTCTAAAAGCTGAAGGACTAAACTGGAAATTATCAAATTACGAGGGACCTTTGAAGAATTTCGGAATTCAGCCAAAAATTACCCCAAGTTGAAGAAGGAAATTCGTTTCCTAATTCTTTATGGGGGAAATGACGATTTAGGGTCCAAAGTTTGGGGGGTGTGCGCCAATAGGGGTCTGATGTATCAATTTTGTCAATTTAGGGTCCAAAGTTAACAACGTTAGTCAATTAAGGGTTTTTGGACTAAGTTGCAAAGAAAATCCAGTTAAGTAACAGAAAAACTTAACTGAAGTTAGTTTTAGATGTTCGCCTGGGCTGTCATTTCACACACCCCGTATACTATGGACCCTAAATTTTCTTTCACTTTATTATTAAATTTTCGAATAATTTTAATTAATTCAAAAAAAATAAAAATAAAATAATAAGCAAATAAAAAATTAAAGTGGTTTTTTTTAACCGCAAAAAATGAAGTTATAAACAAGGAAAATTAATAAATAAAATAAAAAATAATTTTATAAATAAAATAATAATTGGAATACTAATATTAATAATGAAACAATACTAACCACCACCACAGAAAAAAAAAAAAAAATTTCCAATCCCCCTTTCTTCTTTCTAAAAAAATAAAGTGGTTTTTTTTTTAATATAGTTTTTTTATTACTTTTTCCTTTTTAAAAAATTATACTTTTTATTTTATAGTTGTTCTAATGAAAAAAATATTTTTCTTGTATTTCTTAAAAAAAAATCGGTAAATGATGTCTTAATTATTAGTTAATTCAATATAAGAAAGTAAAATTTAATATTTCAATTTTTTTTTTATTAATTTTCTACATCTGAAATGACAACATGCTCATGCAAATAATAAAAACAAACTCCAGTTAGGTCCATGTCAAAACACTTGTGTCTTAACTGGATTTCGTTAACAAAATCGTTAAAAACCTAACCTGCACAACTTTTGCAACTTTGAACCCTAAATTGACAAAATTGATACATCAGACCCCTATTGGCACACACCCCCCAAACTTTGGACCCTAAATTGTCATTTTCCCTTCTTTATGATATCTTTTGAGTATTCTTTTCAGTTTAGGATTTTCTTTATTAGTTTCCTTTTCTTTTTACAATTCTTTTTCCTTTTAGATTTATGTTAGTTTTTCTCCTATAAATACTAGATTAATTTTATTTTGTTTTAATCAACAATGTAGCTAGTAAATATTTGTAAGGTTTGCAAGGTTGGAGAGATTTGTTCTTTATCTATGAAGAACAATTTCACCACTATGATTTGGAGGTATCGTTTATCTTTTATTAAATTGAGGTATTTTTCTTTTCTTTTTTTTTTTTAAAAAAAAGTAGTTTTTTTTTTTAGTTAACTATGTTCCTGCTTCTGAGTTGGTTCGAACTACGGTGACCTAAGCCCTTCATTGTGGGTTCGCTCACTTTAGAGGGAACGTAGGCTAGGGATGGCAAAACCGGAAAAGCCCGGAACCGGAGTAACCGGAACCGTAAGTTATCCGGGCCGGTTCAGGTTCACATAAATGGCGAACCGGACCGAAAATCCCTTGTTTTTCAATAATTTTAAGGGGGGGGGGGACCGGAACCGGACCGAACGAACCGGACCGAACCGGGGTAAGCGCGGGCCGGTTAAGGGTTACCCATATGCCGAACCGGAATCTGGCCCAGAACCGGTTTTGGCCATCCCTAACGTAGGCAGCTTCGGTGCGGTCAAAGTTTTGAAACATTTAGGCAGTTGCATAAATGTATTGACAAATCGAATTGAGAAAAAATAATATTAGGTGTCACTGTAAAAGTCAGTTTTATAGAGTCCAATGTGCGTTTGACACATCAATTGTTGAGGTGAGCGATAATGTGACAACCAATTGTTGATGAAACTCAATTGTAAACATACCAGTTTTTCCTTCTAATCTTCATCCACCCATTTACACATGAAGCAAAAGTTTGGTCTTTCAAGTGTCCAGGTCTTTACATTTGGGGATTTTATAGTGCTGTTACTGTTAGGATGCTTGCAACCACAGGAGAATAGCATAGATTTATGTCTTGTGGATGATATGGAAATTAACGATTGGCCTCTGCAAACATATGGTTTTATAGTGTCACTGTACCAAATTTTTACTCGATGGAATTATACACATCTTTATAAAATTTGACTTGTCAAACACTTCATTATCCAAAGGAGTGGCTCAGTGGTAAAGCCAAGACCCTTAGTGTGCACTAGGGTTCGATCCCCTTACTCGCCTTCTTCTGGCTTGGAATCGTAAAAAAAAAAGCACTTCATTTTCCAAATCAAATAGACACGAAGTTTCATAAGATTCTTTTGGCCAATGTATGTTTAAGAACACCGTTAAGACTAGAGTCGGGTTTGAATCCGGCTTAGGTCCTCGGGAGTGACAGTAAGATTTATGAGGCAATCTAAGAACAAGGCCTTGAATGCTTTGGGTGTGTCATTAGGGTTAGAGCACGTACCTTGCTCATGGGGGCGAAAGGGGGTATTTATATGACTGTGTGTAGAGAGAGAGAGAGAGCGCGATATCTTAACACTAACTACATTTGTCCTTATATATTCACGTGTCACGATCTGGTTGGCTTGTCAGAAAAGGACACTAAAAAGTAAAGGAAGGTATCGTTGGTGGAATTAAAGCACTGCAAGTCAGAATGATGCCCTGACGATCACGGGGCGTGGGTGTCGTCTCTGCACGATGTTAACGACCTCTTTGACTTATCTGGTAGTAGTACTTTAATTGGTACGGATAGTGAGCCGGAGGCTAAGCTCGATCCTTGGGATAGCGGGAGGCTCATAGCATGGAGAGGAAATAACACTCGAACATATTTGCCCGCGGAGGCTAGATATCTCGGGCTCATCCAACACCGCAAGCCGACATCTAATCAGTTGTCTCTGTTCGAATGGGTTTGATTGCTTTGAAGGGAATGACTCGATCCACACGGAATTTGTTATGAAGTGGTATATCATGTTCAAATTATTTCGTTTTGCCCACATGAAATGGTATAACATGTTCAATTGTGTCATTTTGCCCACATAGAGTGGTATATCATGCAAAAAATACTAACATGTTATACATCACCAAATCTATATATATATATATATATATATATATATATATATATTAAAGGTTGTGAGGAGAGTTGTGGGTTTGACATGTGTACATGTTTTAGTAAAAGCTTGAATTTGGAGAAGCCACATCAACATCATCCTAAAATGTAATGACTTTTGATATTCTCATTCTTAGCTAATACTATTAGTTAATCATATTAGTAATTATATGAGTTAACTATTACTATTAATAGTAAGTTAACTATTACTATTAATAGTATAAGTTAACTATTACTATTAATAGTATTAGTTAACAATATTAGTCACAATACAAGTTAAATATTAATATTAATAGTATTAGTTAACTATAATAGTTACTATATTAGTTAACTATTACTATTAATAGTATTAGTTAACTATAATAGTTACTATATATAAGTTAATTATTACTATTAATAGTATTAGTTAACCATAATAGTTACTTTATAAGTTTTTTTACTATTAATAGTATTGGTTAACTATAATAGGCTACATACATTAACTATTACTAGTATTAGTTAATTATAGTATAAGTTATTATATAAGTTAGATTATTAATTTTTAATATTAATCATAATAGTTACTATATCAATTAACTATTACTAGTATTAGTTAATTATAGTATAAGTTATTATATAAGTTAGATTATTAATTTTTAATATTAATCATAATAGTTACTATATCAATTAACTATTACTATTAATAATATTATTTTATTATAATAATTATATTATTATTAATATATATTAAATATTTTTTAAGACATAGTATTGGTTCCCCGTGCAGAGCACGGGTTACTCGCTAGTTGAAAGTTATACTTAGGGTCATGAAAAAGAAAAAGAAAAGTTAAGAAAAAGGCATCACGTGGAGAAAATATGGCAGTAGAAAAAAGGAGCACAGATTTTTATGTGAATGTTAAGAAGTGAACCCACTATTAACCATCAAATAGGAGTATTCTTTTTATGGAAAGTTATTTTTAATGTGTAACAAACTTTTATTTGGCATTTTGCCTTTTTTAATGTCAACTGCCCACATGCTTCCTTATTACTGCATTCATTGGATTCGACCTTTTCTTCCTTCAAATTTGTTTTTACAACAAAAGCTAGAGAATTTAAAATGAATTGGGGTAACAATTTTTCACAGTAAGCCCAAACCCGTCAATGTTTGAAAACTTTGGTTACTCTCTTGAAAAATGTGTTTTTAAAAATGTGTGGTAATATTTTTATAAATAATTAAAACTTGTCAACACCATTTGACACTCTTCAACAAATTATCTCAACTTTTGTAACACATCAACTGATCATCCTAAACATTGTCACTGACTATTTGTTAACACTTCATTAATAAAAAAAATAAAAGTCTGTTTGAGGGCCTAAATAATGACATCTTTTGAGATTTTTAAACCTGTAATCATGGGGTGGAGCCCTATAACTTTTATTGCTCTCGAATTTCCTTTCAGAAAATACATTCTGGCTATTAGTTTCAAATGTTCTGGCTATCAGTCTCAAAGGTTTTGGCTATAAGTCTCAAAGGTTCTTTTCAGTTTCAGCCTTAAAGGTTCTTTCAAAATGCTCACTGGCTGTTAAAAACACTACAACTGACTATCAAAAACACTAGAACTGACATTAAAATACACTCTCACTTGCACTAAAAAACTTCAAAAAAAAATTTCACTGGCGATGAAAAACACATGAACCAGCACAACAAAACACTTGCATTGGCACAATCAGTTTGAGTGATAAGTATCGCTAGTGCATTTTAAGAATGCCAGATGCATTTTATAAGAGTGCTAGAAAGTTTTGAAACATTTTGATTATTTACAAAAATGCCACCGCGTATTTTTAAAAGATTTTTCCACATATTTACAAAAATGTCACCGTGCGTTTTAAAAAGATTTTCCACATATTTATAAAAATGTCATCGCGTTATTTATAAACACATTTTTCCTGAGTGTTAGGAAAAACACCAAGATTTCAGACATATTCTTTTATAAAGTTTAAATATTACAAAAAAAAAAATCATTACTTATCTAATCTATTTTTCACTCACTTACTTTATAAAAAATATTTAGGAAAATTATATCCTCGATTCATTATTATTGTTGACTCATTTTGTATTGATTTCTTTATAAGCGTGCAAAGTCAAACTAAAAATCTTAATTAGGGACGAAGAGAAATGGATTTGTTTTTTTACATGACACCTTAATGTTTGAAGAAATGTCCATTAAATATGATAATGTAGTTGTTCACTGAAATTGCATAACAAGTGCTAGCGTTTAACATTACCTGGTTAAGTTGCACTCGCCTACTCGGTAGACGGTGCGTTCCAAACAGATAATTTCAACATTTCATGTTACTATTCAAACTTTTTTAATTTCATTCCGTAATCACCCTTAATTAATTACTCCCCTTGTCTCAAAATAAGCTTCTCATTTGGCATTTTTCATTATCTCAAAAAATTCTTCACATTTTTACAACCCATGCTTAGAAGTGTCCAAACAAAACATGACTAGTGAATCAAGTGTATATATCCTTAAAAAGTTTGAATATTCAAATGTGAAGATCATATTTTGAGACGGAGAGAGTAAGTTAATTCACACGAACAAATCATATGTAGCATAACAAATTTGCAAGGTGTATCTGTCTAGTCGCCTTTAACGTTCTATTATATAAATAGACAACAGTGAAGTTGGTTACTCTCTCATTATCATTTGTATTGGCCATGTTTGAATTTTTTGATCAACGCAAATAAACTTTGACCAATTATTAAACTCAATCTAAATATTTTATTGAAATTTTAAAAATTACTACTGATAAATCATATAGTGATTTATCAATAACATTTTCTAAAATTTTACTAGGATGATTAGATTGACTTTAATATTTGGTCAAAATTCACTTGCATTGACTGAAAAAGTCAAACGTGACCAATATAAATGAGACAGATGGAGTAATTTCAGACAACTTGAGAAGTTCAATGATTTAACTTGCATACTATTTTTTTTAGATAATTTATACTCCATCCGTTTTATTTTAATGGACACAATTTTATTTTATTTTGGCGTCTCCTTGAATGGGCAAATTATCAACAATGACAAAGAATTTTTACTATTTTTCCAACTCATTTTCTGTCTACTTTTATACTCACAACTCCAATCAACTTACTATTTCCTACCCCATTTCTCACTCATAATTCAGTTTTCATACTCACAATACTTACTAGCTTCACAATACACTTTCCTTTATTTTAGTGCTAAAAACAATTTGTGTTCATTGAAATGGGACTAGATATATATAGATATATATAAACAGGACTACGGGGGGGGGGGGGGGGGGTGGTTGAGATTAGCTATCACATGGTATAGTTATCACTTTGAGAACATCAACTATGATTTTTGATATGTTATTCATTTTAATATTCTTTAGATTATGATACCAATGTTTAGCATTCTCTTAGTTTATTTGATAGAAAGAGATATAATCAAGTTTAGTGGACATCTTTCAAATATTTAAGAGTGTTATACTCCATCCTTACATGCTAAAAAGTTTATTTTATTTAACTTTTTATAGTTAATACAAATAAACTTTAACTAAATAGTGATAACGGTTAAATCATCTTAATAAAATTTTAAAAATTGAACATGATATAGAATTTCATTGTGATCATTAGATTGACACCAACATATAATCAAAATTAACGTGATTTGTCCATAAAAAATCAACACAAAATTTTGGGGGAAACTAGTTTCCCCCTAATGTTAAAAAAAGACCGGTTTTGGACAACCAGCAAACCAACTCCTACTTTTTTTGAACCGGTTCTCGCTCATTAAAAAAATTCGATCAAAATTTTTGTAAACCAGCCTTTTATGCTGCTTTGGATGTACGACTCTTTCTCTCTCCCATCTCTAACCGTGCTCTCTCCATCTCTCTCAGACCTAGCCGCCTCCATCTCTCTCACTCTTCGACCTAATCTCCATCTCTCTCACTCCCCAACTAACCGTCGCCGTCGCTATCTCCATCTCACTCTCTCTCAGACCTAACGACGGTCATACTCACTCTATTTCACTCGATTGCACTCGATTGCAAGCAGAATGAGGTTGATTTCAAATCCAAAAGCAAAGAAATATGTAATGAAGAAGAGGACGGGCGTGATGGAGGTATGTGTTGATTTCAATCTTTTTCCGCTTGATTCTCACTCTATTTTGTTCGCTTATTGTGTTGATTTCAAGCATTTTTTGTTATGTTTTTGTGATGCTTGTTTTAGTTATGTTGAGTTTGGTACTTGTTACTAAGTGATTTAAACAAGCAAAGGAGTCTTTGTGAATAAAGTTGAAGACTTTCCAGCAATCAAACATTATCACATTGACAAGGTTGTTGGGAGCAAAGACAACGAGGAGAAGAAGAGGAAGAAAGCTGATGGTTCGACTGCAGCATATGTCAGCAAACTAGGTCTAGAAAGGGTGTTAGTCAGTGAAATTGTAACTTATTGTTTTTTAAGTCCAAACTTATTATTTTAACTTATTAACTTGCTGTTTTTTATGATTAAACATATGTATTAAGTTGTATTATAAGCTCATGTTCAAACTGCTTGTTTCAAAAGAAATTGCACGGTTATTATAATATCAAGTTTGTCTGTTAAATTACGAAGTTACACTACTAAAATACCAAGTATATATATGATATAGCATAACATCTTTAATCAGCAACTTGCACTAACAAATCACCAAGTTATTGTATTAAAACATAAAGTTACAATACTAAAATACCAAGTTACTAAACTAAAACAACACCAATTTATATATAACTCGATATTCAAAATGCTTTATTTCAATGTTATTATAATATCAAGTTTGTCTGCTCAAACACCAAGTTACGCTACTAAAATACTAAGTATAGATCTGATACAACATAGCTTGATTAACCACCAGGCTGCACTAATAAAAAATCAAGTTATTGTAATAAAATATCAAGTTACAATACTAAAACTCCAAGTTACTATACTAAACAACAAGTTACACCAAATCAATTATATTTCAATTTGAGCAGCTTGAACATCTCCATTTCAATTTGAGCAGCAAACGACTACAGGATTCAAATTAAGTGTAGATTTGGTGTTTTTGAGCCAAATGAAGATATCCATCTCTTCAAATTGATCTTCATTGTCTTTTTCAATCTCACTCTCCTCTGGTTCAAGGACATTGTGATCTACTATCTCCATCTCCATCTCCATATCCATCTTCTATAAGGAGAAAATCAATTTCAATTAGATCAGTTAGAGAATTCGAATATCAATTTCAATTTCAAATTTAAAAAAAAAAATGTGACAATTGATAAACAAATTTGTAAAGATTCATACCTTTTCAATTGTTTTTTTGAAGCTCATCTCGTCTGCAATGGCGGTAGAGAGATGGAGAGAGAGATTCCGGAAGAAGGGAACAGTCGGCGGCTACTAGTGTTTTCCACGTTTTATGCCCTAATTTTTGTTAATGAGCGAGATGTTGGACCGAACCGGTTTAAAAAAGGTTGAAGTTTGGTTCATTATTGCTTGTCAAAACCGGTCTTTTTTTAACATTAGGGGGAAACTAGTTTCCCCCAAAACCAACTCAAAAATCAAATAAAACAATATTTTGGGGACATGTGGAGTACAAACAAGGACATTTATATATAATGGAAAAACAATAATAAAGAGCGGTTGTGATTAATCCAACTAAATGTTGTGCTAGGATTTTTAGAAGTTATATTTTACCCTCTCAAATTTTCTTATTTTCATGTTAGCCCTATAATTTTAGGTGTCACACTTTACCCCTTACTCTTCTTCTCTTTTTTAATTTAGTCCCCAAACTTTCACAAGTGGCAATTTGTGGTTCATGCACAATCTAAGATAAAACAATAAAGAACGGTTAAGATTAATCCAACTTTTGTATTTTAAATACTCTACAAAGTAGTACTTTCATAAACCAATGGAACACGCAATAGGTGGGAATAGACATGCCCATGGTTCACGTTTAAACCGGATGAACTGACGGTTTTTGAACCATTGAAAAACCGTGAACCGTGTGAATCGTGAACCGGCGGTTTGGCTTCCAAAACCAGCGGTTTGGACCGGTGGTTCATACTGTATGCATTCAAAATATTTTAGAAAATTTTGAGGTAAAGCTCCTAAATGTCCACCCTTAATTATAAAAGGGTAAGGTTGGTTGTCTCCCTCTATCTTGTAGGGTACCGTCTCTTTTTTTTTTTCTTCAAAATATTTTCAATCCACTCACACCCCTAAATTCCTTAAAAAAATACGTAATTCAAAATTTTCTTTATATTTTACGTAAAATAAAATAATTTATAATATATCAAAGTATTATAAAATAAACAATCTTTTTCAAAAATTACTTAAAAACTCCTCAAAATGTGTTTTTTTTTTAAGAAAAAAATTGAACCTGATGAGCCGGTAAACCGTACCGTGAACCAGGGACGGATCCCTTTTGGGACAAGGGGGTCAATTGACCCCCTAAACTTTTACGAAATACAATCTTTACGCCTTCAACTTTACAAAAAGTGCACATGTATGCAATTTTGACCCCCCCTGAATTTTGATAAAATTGCAAATCATGCCTAAAAGTTTAGAGAAAGTAAGGATAAAATAATGAAACATGGAAAAAAATTGAAAGAGTTAAAATTGAAGGGTTATATTGTAAATTTAATACTTTCTCCATCCCGAAACGAAATGAATGTAATTTTTTTTCTAAAATTTCCTTTTTATCAAGAATAATTTTGAATTTTTTGAAGCTTTCGATTTAGACGGAAGCTTTATCAAATTTGGCAATATCTAAATATTTAAACAACCACTCGATAAGTGCATAGTACCATATACTTCCATTGTTCCAAAAAATCAACAATACTTTTACTTTTAGTTTTTATCAAAAATTCATCGTGCTTTTAATATAGCAATAAATATATTGTTATCTTAACAAGGTACAAACAAGTAAAGCATGTTTAATGTTACATTTTCAAATGAAAAAAATTATGGAAGTCATTAGGAGTATGTTTTAGTTTATACTTTGACCCCATCACTTCAATTCCTGGCTGTGTCCCTGCCGTGAACCGTTGAACCGTGAACCGTACCATGAACCGTGAGTTAACGGTTCATAAACGGTTCTAGTTTTTAGCGAATCGTGAACCGTTAACGGTTCATAAACGGTTCTAATTTTTAGCGAATCGTGAACCGGCGGTTCATGAACCGTGAACCGGGCATGTCTAGGTGGGAAGTAAGAATAGACCATGCAGATAACACTAGCAGACAATAATGAAGGTGGTTAGTTCCAAGTTATAGAATGTTTCTTTTTATTATATTTTCACATAGGATAAATTGAAAATTTCAGTGATTTAATCTATTTTTGAATGATAAACTACACAATTTTAAAATTGAACTATATTTTTTAAATAAATAAAATAGAAAATGAGACTATAACGTGATGACGCCCTGTGAATCTGGGGTCACGGAGATAGAACTCCAATTTGATTGTCTCCTGTTCCTGAGAATGTGTCGTGTTGTCAGGGAATCATGGTTCCACCACCAACCGTTATGGTATGTCAGGTACGAACAGTTAACGTCAGTTGTACGTCTGTGACAGCTGGGTACTGCGGGCTCCGGACACGAGGTTGAGTGATCAACACGGGACCCTTAGGATAGCGGGAGGCATATCCATCTCGGTCAGGGTCATCGGGGAGCCCGGGTCTCTCAGGTTTGCTCGCTTACGGGCTTATCCGGTTCGGTCCTCAGGATTAAGGTCTGGGGTGGACGAACTCGTTTGTAGTGGATCTGGACCGGGTTCGGGCCGGTCTGTGACGCTCGGTCTCATCAGTGGCCCCTAACTCCGAAGGTCAGCTTATTTATGAGTGGCGCGAGGAGTTACATTTCCATGGCTCGGTCCGGGCAAACCGCAGTAAATACGGACACGGAATATCATAGGACGGGAGTCTCACGATGGTGGTTGACGATAGGACAGTGGGCCCCTCATGTCAGGCTAGTGACATAGCTGCCAGACCTTTGACGTGACCAGGAACACGCTCATTAAATACGAACCGTCATTGGAGTTCGAAAAAGCTGGTTCCCGCCTCTTCATTTTCGGGGCATATGCCGGTTCAAACCTGACACGCCCCAAGTCCCGGGATCCCCTAATAGAACCTCGAACCTGGTGCGCGTAACTAACAAGAAACAAGAAACTAACAGAAAACACGAACAATACCTGTTAGAAACAAACTGACATGATATATACACTCAAGAGTAAGGAGCTAAGATAGCTCACAACGAGTTCTAGACCAAGAAAATTAAAACCAAACATGGTTACATACAGCGGAAGACATGCCTAGCACATAATCTGGTATCAAGAGATGTCTAGAGACAACAAGTACTACACAAGTCTACCCCAACAAGCCATGAGTTTAACAACTCATACAACAACGTCCTTACCAAAGTGTAAAAGGACACTAGTCTCAAACAAGAACATCCTGCGGAGTACGTTCCCAGCTATGTCGAGCCTCACTGCGTACTATCCCCTGCTTTCCTGGGGGGGAAACAAATAAAGGGTGAGATAAATCTCAGTAAGCTATTAACATGCAACTATATGACATGTTATCACGCAATTCCAGTAGATACTCAAGTAATCATATATCAAGTATCATCAAGTAACAAGTATAGGAGAGGCTAAGCCAACTCAATAAGTAATCAAGCTTAAGATATGATCAGGTAACAAGTAGTCAAGTAGTGTGAGAGGCTAGACCAGCTCACCAAGATGCACATAGGCCTATCACGTATCATTACCTGAATCCTTCCTTATTCCTCCCAAGAATACCATTGTTGTCGATGCTTGTATAGCTGAGGACAACCACGATCAAGATCAAGAGACTGCTATGCAGTATATAAGAAGACCCGGTAACCAGTGTCATTCACAAGAACAAGATTCACGAGGTGTTCACGAGTTAGCATTCACTTAAGTCAGGCTTATTGGTCCAACCAAGGAAGCTATGCTTTTACTATGGCCGGTAGTAAGGGGTCAAGCGCAAATACATAGGGACCCGATTGTCACTTAAGCCCCAGCTCTCGCGACAAGCGTGAACCTATATATTTCTGAACAAGCAAGGAGAACCAGCTGGACTCACACAAGAATGCACAAGTAGATGTTTACTTGAACTACGAGAATAGAACTAAGTCCCATACTAGTGGACCAGTCTTTATGCACCATGTAATCATGTATCATGTGCTCACGAGAATATGCACCATGTAATCATGTATCATGTGCTCACGAGAATATGCACCATGTAACCATGTATCATGTGCTCACGAGAATACAAGTACACGTACGCAATCATTGCGAAGACAAATCAATCTAACAATGGCACGTAGAGTGTCCATATAACACAGTCAATCCAAGTTAGAGTCTATTAATAACAGACCTCAAACAAGTAGTAGGGTATATCATTCTATATCACTTTGTCACATGCCAAGTTTGCAAGTTGTTAGTACCCGACCTGAAAATGAGTTTATTAGGGCTTTCCCAAAAATACAAGGACTTTATAGGAATTAGAAACCTTGCAAAGACTTGTTCCGGATTCCCGAAATACCTCATTTATGACATAATCTATCAAAATAGGTAATAAATGGTTTCCTTAAAACCATGCAGAAACCCTAGCTTGAAAATTAAGTCAGCCAGCAACGATGGCCATGCGGCCACATTCGCCCAGGCTCCAACCTTGGCCACGTGGCCAACGTTGTCGCCGCCCTCCATCTTGGCCACGCGGCCACATCCGTTCCGGATGATCCTGACCGTCATATCTCTCCATCAGTTTCCTATTTAAAGACCTCCCTTGCCTCATAATTGGAGGATCCGAATTTAGAGCCCACGAGTGACGATTTTGCTCCCAAATCAAGTCATTCAAGCCTCCAAAAACACTCTCAAGAATCCCAAGAAGATCCAAGGTTATTTCTTGCCAACAAAGGTAAGTTTTCTAACTTTTTCTTCATGTTCTTGCCATATTATTAATTTAGATCCATAATATTCATATTCTTAATATGTTTATTCATATGTTCTTCATAATATTCATATTCTTAATATGTTTATTCATGTGTTCTTCATAATATTCATGTTCCTAACATCTTTATTCATATTTTCTTCATGACATTCATATGTTCATAATATGTTCTTCGCATATTCATCATATTCTAGATTAAAACTTTATTTATGCTATATTTAGGGTTGCGATCTTCATGTTTACATGTTATTTCATAGCCGATGATGATCTAGGGTTCATCAACCCGAACATGATCTAGGAACTACTTCTAAACCCTAATCTTTAGGTAATTTCCCCAATCATTATGCATGATCCCGATTCTTCTGCCTATTCTAAATTCTCCTCGAACTACGCTGACCTGAGCTTCTCACATTGAGAGGAACGTAGGCAATCTTCGGATCCGGTCTCAATCACTAACACACTACATACACCGCATCATGATAGAAAGACCGATCAATTCGGGCAATAGGAGTGATAACGTGAATATTCTTCTCTCGTTGTAATTTGACCCCCGAACCCATTAACATGCTTTTTCTCAAAGTTTTGGCTATAATTAAAACGGTGTGGCGACTCTCATATTTTAAATGTTGCTATGAATATATTCCCAAATTCAAACATACGTATTCACAGTGGCGACTCTGCTGGGGACTGCTTTGAAACTTTTTCAAACTTAGTGGGTCTAACTTTCGTCACATCATGATGCTTGCCATGTTTACACATGCACACACTTGCCATGTTTACACACGCACCTCACACACTTTCCATGTTTACACATGCACCCTACACACACCTGCCATGTATACACATGCACCCTACACACACCTGCCATGTTTACACATGCACCCTACACACACTTGCCATGTTTACACATGCACACACTTGCCATGTTTACACATGCACACACCTTCCATGTTTACACATGCACCCTACACACACTTTCCATGTTTACACATGCACACACTTGCCATATTTACACATGCACACACTTTCCATGTTTACACGTGCACCTCACGCACACTTGCCATGTTTACACATGCACCTCACACACTTGCCATGTTTACACATGCACCCTACACATACTTGCCATGTTTACACATGCACACACTTGCCATGTTTATACATGCACCTCACATACTTGCCATGTTTACACATGCACCCGTGCACCCCGCAATGTTAATACTTGTACTTTGTTGATACTTGTACTTTGTATATACCTTGTATCCTTGTACCTTTGTTGTTTTCGTCTTAGTATTAGGGTCAAACAAAACTCTGCTATGCTCCCTTGTACATTATTTTCCTTCTCCTGCATTGCATTGCATAGCATCATTCAAACATTCAAAACTTCTCTCTTTTCTCCTTAAAAAGAATTAGTTTCTTGCCACACACTACCACTAGTCCGTGTCAGCACTGCACATGTCCCTACTACCCGGAGTTTTCGATGTGCGGGAATTTGTGCGCTACTGCCGCCCTCTTTTCAAGTCACTCGTCTACTCCACTCACCGTGTACGTTCCGCGAGCGGTGGGAACCTTTAACCTAACCCGTGTCAACCCACACATAGAGATTAGAACACTCCTCGGACCACCCATTTAGGATGTAAATAAATGCAAAACTTTTCGCAAAATAAAATGTGCATTGCATCTAAGCGACCTCTAAGGTCCATCGCTCATCCGTTGGGCCATCATTGCGATCCATTTGGGTCTACCCTTCACCTTCGACCGCCTAGGTCAACCTTCTCAACCTTTGACCCCATAGGTCAACCTCATCCGTCTTTGACCTCTTAGGTCAAACCTTCGACCTCTTAGGTCAAACCTTCGACCTCTTAGGTCAACCTTTGTCCCCCTAGGTCAACTTAATCATCTTTGACCTCTTAGGTCAACCTTTAACCCCCTAGGTCAACCTCATCCTCCTAGGTCAACCCTTGACCTCCTAGGTCAACCTTATCACCTTTGACCTCTTAGGTCAACCTTTGACCCCATTGTTGGGTATGCTTATTTCTTAACCCTCCCAATTATGTTAGAATTGATTGATACCATCACCTAAGTATTTTGTGGACTTTAGGATCCTATGTAATAAGTTTTATAACTTCTATTTTTAGCTAAGTCCAATTTTATAGAATAGGCTTAGCGGTTAGGGCTTGCTCGGAATTGAGGTTTCATTTACTGAAGACCAAGTATAATGCGCAGGACATTTCGTGCGCAGCACATTTCACGCGCAGAGCATCTCCTGCTCATTTTCCGCGCGCATAGCATCACTTGCTCATCCTCCATACGCATGGCTTTTATGAGCAGAGCAGATTAACTTGGTCCTTATGCTTATCTTTCTTCAACCTCATATTCTTGAAGCTTGGAGCGAAGGAATGAAGATCTAAGCAAGACTGTGGTTACTGCGCAGGACTCTCTGCGCAGGACATCACTGCGCAGGTCTCCTCTGCGCAGCATGCATCCTTGCACAGTTTTCAATGCATTCAGATCACCTAACTTGGAAAGCGCTTAGAAGATGCACGCTTATTAAAAGTGCTGAGGTATGCAGAAACGACAAAGCAAGCACACTCAGCAGATCCAACGGTGGAGACGCGCTCAAGAGAAATATTTCAAATGAAGACAGCTGTCATCCTTCTAGAAGAAGCTTTTGAATTTGGTCTTCATGCTCAGTCTCCAACGGCTCTAAATCACCTGCGCACCAATCATATTGTGCCAGGTCATCATCTTTGATCAGAGCCCCAACGGCTATAAAGGACACCTGCGCACCAATCATATTGTGCCAGCTCATCGTCCTTGCTCAAAGCACCAACGGCTAGTTTTAAGCTCTCTGCTATAAATAGCCTGCTCATCTTCATTTCCAAGTTGCTAGAGTTTGTGCTTTCATAAGTATCACTGAAGCTCTGAAGATTGCTGCTTATATTCCCAGATTCAAGATCAACCTTCAACCTTCATACCTTCAAACTCCAAGCCCAGATCCTAAGCCTTATATCACCAGAATTCTTCGTGCTCTTCATCTCATAGATTCATAGAGCCCAGAATTTCTGAACACACACACACCTCTTGAAGCTTTGATTATTTCGATCATACTTCTTGAGATACACCGGTTTAGTCTAGGATTTGTTCTTCATAGATTATAGATCTTTGAGATAGTTGTGTTTCATTGTTGTATCTTGTAACTCTCTCATATAATAAGATCTCCATTAGAAAATCCAAGACTAACCATCTTGGTAGAGGACGTAGATCTTTCATTGATCGAACCTCTCCAAATAGCTTGTTCTTTAATCTCGCTATTTACTTCCTGCTTAATTATTTCTGAATTACTGCTTTGTTTGATCTTTCAGATTGCTATACATTGCTGCTGTGCTTGTTATTGCTTATTGCCTTAGAACATTTTATCCAACTCTTTAAGCCAAAACTTAGCGCGTGCGTTTTTATCCTTGCGCAGCTTTTTACTGCGCAGGTGCTGCTTAAAACTTCCGCTGTGCATTTCACACTCTCACTGCGCGCTATACTTAGCTTATTTGAGAACTGTGTGCATAAGCCATTGATTTGCAAAAGGGTTTGAAAAGAATTTTAAAAACGCTATTCACCCCCACCTCTAGCATTTTTCATACCCTTGTTGCCCCTCTGGGACCAACAAGTGGTATCAGAGCAAACACCTTCATAAAACTTGTTTTGTTTTTCAAGCTTAACAGCTTGGGTGCCGATTCAAGATGGCTTCAAAATCTTGGGCAATGGCTAACTATTCACATGTTCCAGTGCTGAATGAAGATCACTTCGAAATCTGGAAGCACTGCATGCTCACTCATTTTTCTTCTATCGACGAGATCCTCCACGACATAGTTCTTGAAGGACCCTACATTCCAATGAAGGCCAATCCAGATGCTGCTACCAACAAGGATAATCCTACAATCAAAAAGGATAAAGGGGAATGGACCGATGAAGAAAAGAAATGGGTTGGTTACGATGGAAGAGCTAGAAACATCATTCTCAGCACTCTAGACCTCTCCACGCACAATCAAATTGTGAGCGGTGGAACTGCAAAGGATCTATGGGATGCTATTGAAGGCTATGTGAATGGTGACAAAGTAAGCAAGGAAAACAAAAGATTTGTGGTGCAAAGAAAATTCAACTGCTTCATGAGAAAGGATGGTGAAACCTTGAGACAAACTTATGATCGCTTCTGTGCTGTTGTAAACTCTTGTAAATCTCTTGGAACTACCTTCACCAACAAAGAAGTAAATTCTCAATTCTTAGATGCGCTAGGTTCCAGATATGTGCACAAGGCAAGTCATCTGGAAGATTCTGGATTTTTAGATACTTGGCCTCTGCGCAGCTTATACGCTAACTTAAAAGTGTATGAGCTAAAGCTTGATCGAATCGACGAAACTGAAGGCAAAGGAAAGCTTGTTTCCTATGTTGCGCAAAAGGAACCTGCGCCTGCTCAAACCTCAGACAAAGTCTCCACTTCTTCTCTGCTTGAAATGGATGATGATGATTTCGCTATGTTTGTTAAGCGATTCCAAAAATTCAGGAAATTCTCAAAACCTGAATCCTCAAGTAAAGCTCCAGCTAAATTCTCTCGTGGCAGAGACTCAAAGGAAGAAGATGACTTGGTTTGCTACAACTGTAGAAAGCCTGGTCATTTTGCATCAAAATGCCCTACGTCAAGATTTGAGTACATAAAGAAGAATACTGCGCAGAGATTTTCAAAGCAGCGCGGAATGGTTGCTGAAGAAGACCCTGCTGAGAAGCAACTCAAGACCTGGATAGAGACTGACACTGAAGACAGTGATGATGATGACTCTGAGGATGGACTGCTCTGCTTAGTGGTCAATGCCGATGCTGATAGCGATTCAGACAATGATCCCAAAATGGACACAAAGGCTGCGCCAAGTACTATTCAGAAGAAAGGTCCCACCATCATAGAACTGGCAGAAATGGGACATCTAACTCCAACCAGACAGAATGGCAAGTACTTATTTGCCAGAGCAGACCTAACGAAGAAATTTTTGATGCGCCAATACGCAAAGAATCTCTTGAAATTCCTGCTGAAATTGCAATAGAAAATGATGACTCTGCTGCTGAGCGCGAGTCTATTTTTCAGCAAGCTGAAAAGGTAATCAAAAGATTCAATTCTATGAAAGAAGCAGTGGACTTATCAATTGGATAAATTTCACAGCTTAAGACGGAGAAAACTCTTTTAAAATCTGAGATCACCCTCCTTAAGGAGCAGATTAAGAGCATGACTCCTCTTACTGAAAAGAACCGTTTTCTTACAGATCAAAATGCGCTATATAAAGTAAGAAACGAAGAATTGGCTGCTCAAGTAGCTGATCTCACAAAGATCACTGATGAATGGACCAAATCTCGTGTCACTATGGATCAAATTCTGGAATCCCAAAAAGCTAGTGGAGATAAGGAAGGCTTGGGATTCTCAACTAGTGACAACTTTAAATGCGCCGTTTGCTCTGAAAGAGAAAAGGATTTTACACCCCAACAAACTATTGAAATTCCTAAAGCAAAGCATTCTGCTTCAATGGGTAAAGGACAGGAGAAAGTCCAGAGACAAAATTTCCATTATGTCTACCCAAAGAAGCAAACTGGAAAAGCCAAGGGTAAGGCTAAAGTTGAACCTGCGCATGACAACTCATATTCTGACTATGGTTGCGCTTCAACTTCAAATGTCAAATCTGCGCACAAGAGCCATGCGCATAAAAGCCATGCGCCTAAACGCCAGATGCGCATTCTTAAGAAAAGCGCACCCAAACCTCAGAAAATGATATTTTTCAAAGCAAGTTCATCTGCTCCAGTAAAGAATGCTGCGCCAAAGAAAAGTAAAGAGTTTGTAAAAACCCAATCTATAAGTGGCTTTCATCATTGTGTTGTGTGTGATGGTTTAGGTCACAAGGCTGCAGAATGCCTTTTGCGATTTGCTCCTAATGCCAAGGGACGTAAAAATCCTAAGGTCAGACAGGAGTGGGTTGTCAAAAGTTGCTAACCCTAGGACCCAAGAATAAAGGGGACCTGCGTTCTTAATGTCTATCTTTCAGGTCTCCTGCTTCACTGCGCACTCTTCACAAGCTAAAGCGCATATATGGTACCTCGACAGTGGATGTTCTAGACACATGACTGGAGATGCTACCGCTCTTGAAGAAGTGCATAAAGGAAGAGGTCCCTCTGTAACTTTTGGAGATAACAACAAAGGGCACATAGTTGGATATGGAAAAATCAGAAAAGATAAAGTGTGCATTGAGAAAGTTGCGCTCGTTGAAGGTCTCAAGCACAACCTGCTCTCCATATCACAATTCTGCGATAAAGGTTTGGAATGTCACTTCACTGCTACGCACTGCTACATCAAAGATGGTATATCCGGACTAACTTTGCTCACAGGGACTCGTAAGACTAATGTTTACATTATTGATCTTACTGCTGTAAATTCTATCACTAATCTCTGTTTTGTAGCAAAGAATGTTAGTGAAAGCAGCTGGCTATGGCATAAGCGCTTAAGTCATTTGAACTTCAAACATTTGGCTAAGCTTGGAAGGGAAAATCTTGTCAAAGGACTTCCCAAAGTAGCTGACCATCATGATAGAAAATGCGCAGCATGCCAGCTCGGTAAACAACCTAAGCAGTCTTTCTCCAGCAAGATTGCTTCCTCAACTTCCAAATGTTTACAACTGCTACACATGGATCTGTTTGGGCCGGTCACCACCGCAAGCATTGGAGGAAACAAATATACCTTAGTCGTGGTGGATGACTACTCAAGATACACATGGGTCGAAATGATGATATCCAAAGATGACTGCTTTAATATATTGACTGCGCTATTTCGAAAGCTCCAAACTCAAAAAGAAGACGACATCGTGAGTATTCGATCAGACAATGGAACTGAATTCAAGAATAACGGTGTTGCTCAATACTGCGATGACCATGGAATTGATCACAATTTCTCTGCTGCTGGAGTTCCTCAACAAAATGGCGTTGTGGAAAGAAAGAATCGCACGTTGATTGAGGCTGGAAAAACATGATAGCAGAAGCTAAGCTTCCAAAGTATTTCTGGGGAGAAGCTGTCAACACTGCTTGCTTTACTCAGAATAGATCCCTCATCAACAAAGCCTACAACAAGACTCCATATGAGCTATGGAGAAGAAGAGCGCCCAACATTGCTTTCTTCAAGATTTTTGGCTGCAAATGCTATATCCTCTACAATGGCAAAGATCATAGAGGTAAATTCGACGCCAAAGCAGATGAAGGTATTTTCGTTGGGTATGCCAAACATTCTAAAGCTTTTCGTGTTTTTAATAGAACTACTCTAGTAATTGTAGAATCTGTAGATGTTACTTTTGATGAGCATTCTCTTCTTGAGCCACATTTGGCTCCAAATGATTCTGATGATTCTGCTGAGAATGAGACAGGTACGCAGCCTCAAACTGCACCTGCGCAGAATGTTAATCAAGAAAATCAAAACCAGAATCAAGCAAGTCCATCGCATGCGCATACACCCGATGCTGCGCCAGAAGTGACGACTCCTGATGCGCAAACTCCTCCTCCTGCGCATGATGTTTCTCCGCTTCAGCAAATCACTTTCGATGACCTTGATGCTGGAGCAAATGAAGTACCCATTGAAGATCTTCGTATTCCTACCACTCAACCTAACTTACCTCCCGAGGTTCGTGAAGTTAGAGATCATCCAACTTCAAACATCATTGGTGATCTCAATGTAGGGGTTCGTACTAGGAGAGGATCAAACTTTGATGATGAATATCACTCTTTTATCTCTCAAATCGAACCAAAGAAGATTGATGAAGCGCTCCAAGATTCAAGCTGGGTTACTGCTATGCAAGAAGAGCTTAACCAATTTGAGCGCTGCAAGGTTTGGACCTTAGTACCTAGACCTCTTGATCAAGGCATTATTGGTACAAAATGGGTATTCAGAAACAAGATGGATGAAATGGAAGCATTACAAGAAACAAAGCAAGGTTGGTTGCGCAAGGCTATAGGCAAGAGGAAGGAATCGACTGCGACGAAACATTTGCGCCTGTAGCAAGACTTGAAGCTATAAGAATTTTCTTAGCTTATGCGTCTCACAAGAAATTCAAGCTTTATCAAATGGATGTGAAAAGCGCATTTCTCAACGGCGAACTCCAAGAGATGGTCTACGTAGCACAACCTCCCGGTTTCGAAGATAGCAAATTTCCAAATCACGTCTTCAAACTTCAAAAAGCTTTGTATGGACTTAAGCAAGCTCCAAGAGCATGGTACGATACCCTATCAAAATTCTTGCTAGAGAAAGGCTTTAAGCGCGGTAAAATCGACACAACTCTTTTTATTGCTAAGTAAAATGATCATTCTTTACTTGTTCAAATTTATGTCGATGATATTATATTTGGTTCTACTAATGAGTTACTTTGTAAGCGCTTCGAGAAGCTCATGAAAAGCAAGTTTGAAATGAGCATGATGGGAGAACTCACTTTCTTCCTCGGGCTTCAAATCAAACAATTGAATGATGGCATCTTCATAAATCAAGCCAAATACACAAGGGACTTAATCAAGAAATTTGGACTTGAAAATGCTAAAGCATACGACACTCCAATGGCCACTGGCAATAAGCTTGACAAAGACTTAAAAGGTAAGAAAGTTGATCAAACTTTATATCGAGGTATGATTGGCTCTCTTCTTTATCTTACTGCAAGTAGGCCAGATATTATGTTTAGTGTTTGTGTCTGTACGCGCTATCAAGCGGACCCTAGAGAAGCGCACTTAACTGCTGTTAAACGCATTATTCGTTATCTTTCTGGAACTGTTAACCTTGGACTTTGGTACACCAAAGATTCGAATTTCGATTTGCTAGGTTATTCAGACGCAGACTACGCAGCATGCACTATTGACAGGAAGAGCACAAGTGGAACTTGCCATTTCCTTGGAAATCGACTTGTTGCGTGGACAAGCAAGAAGCAAGCTGCTGTGTCCATCTCCACTACAGAAGCTGAATACATTGCTGCTGGAAGCTGCTGCTGCCAAATCCTATGGATGAAGCAACAATTGGTGGACTATGGAATTCATGAAACAAACTGCCCAATTTTCTGCGATAATATGTCCACCATAGCTGTCTCCAATAATCCTGTCATGCATTCAAAGACAAAGCACATCGACATCAAATATCACTTTCTCAAGGACCACGTGGAAAAAGGAAACATTCATTTAGAGCACGTGGGCACAGATAATCAAATTGCTGATATCCTCACAAAGGCTCTTGACGCAAAAAGATTTGCTTTCTTGAGAGGAGAAATGGGTATGCTTGAACTTAGCTAATTGTCCATATGATTTGTCAATACTAATGATCTTGTGTTTACTTGAAAATTCTCTAAGATAGGAAATGCCTCATGCGCATATGAAGCGCACAAGATGTTGCGCACAAGGCAAAATATTTATGAGTTTTCAAAGAAACTCTGCACATTATATTGATGCGCATGGACCTCACGCGCATACCCCGTGGACCTCAGTATATCATTCTTCCAGTTTCTTCTCCCTTAGATCCCTCAAGTGGTCAATGCGCAGACAAAGATTCAAGAGCCATGCCAGTATTCTATAGACCTGTGATTGTGCCATTAAGGGGGAGAGTTATCTAACAAAGGCAAATAGGGAGAGAACAAAGGCATTAAGGGGGAGAGAGATTAAGGGGGAGAGTAACCTATCAAAGGCAAAAAGTTCCGAATTGATGCTCCCACTTCAAATAATTGAAGCTCTGCGCAAAGCAATTTGGGAAGCTACAAGATGAAGTGCGCAGAGCTCTCTCAAAGGTGAACTCAACTTATAATGCATCATTGCTTTTCCCAAAACCTTGTTCAATTCAAACTTTTTATTTGTGGAACAATGAACGCATTATTTCAAACTTCATGCGCATATACTTAACTGCTCATATTTTCTGTGCATGATATTTTAAACATTCAGTTTAAACGCATACCAATCCTAAACTCATATTATGTGTATGCTCTGAATGATATTTCTGTCTTTCCCATATTGTAAGTTATATCTTTTGGTTAGACTAGAAATCTATAACATTGGCTAGTGTGTGCATTGACTTGAGGCATGATTTACCATTTTTATTTCTATGGACATGTTATTATCAAGTACAATGAATTGCCTTTGTTATAGTAGGTAATGGCATCAATCATTTAGGGGGAGATTGTTGGGTATGCTTATTTCTTAACCCTCCCAATTATGTTAGAATTGATTGATACCATCACCTAAGTATTTTGTGGACTTTAGGATCCTATGTAATAAGTTTTATAACTTCTATTTTTAGCTAAGTCCAATTTTATAGAATAGGCTTAGCGGTTAGGGCTTGCTCGGAATTGAGGTTTCATTTACTGAAGACCAAGTATAATGCGCAGGACATTTCGTGCGCAGCACATTTCACGCGCAGAGCATCTCCTGCTCATTTTCCGCGCGCATAGCATCACTTGCTCATCCTCCATACGCATGGCTTTTATGAGCAGAGCAGATTAACTTGGTCCTTATGCTTATCTTTCTTCAACCTCATATTCTTGAAGCTTGGAGCGAAGGAATGAAGATCTAAGCAAGACTGTGGTTACTGCGCAGGACTCTCTGCGCAGGACATCACTGCGCAGGTCTCCTCTGCGCAGCATGCATCCTTGCACAGTTTTCAATGCATTCAGATCACCTAACTTGGAAAGCGCTTAGAAGATGCACGCTTATTAAAAGTGCTGAGGTATGCAGAAACGACAAAGCAAGCACACTCAGCAGATCCAACGGTGGAGACGCGCTCAAGAGAAATATTTCAAATGAAGACAGCTGTCATCCTTCTAGAAGAAGCTTTTGAATTTGGTCTTCATGCTCAGTCTCCAACGGCTCTAAATCACCTGCGCACCAATCATATTGTGCCAGGTCATCATCTTTGATCAGAGCCCCAACGGCTATAAAGGACACCTGCGCACCAATCATATTGTGCCAGCTCATCGTCCTTGCTCAAAGCACCAACGGCTAGTTTTAAGCTCTCTGCTATAAATAGCCTGCTCATCTTCATTTCCAAGTTGCTAGAGTTTGTGCTTTCATAAGTATCACTGAAGCTCTGAAGATTGCTGCTTATATTCCCAGATTCAAGATCAAACTTCAACCTTCATACCTTCAAACTCCAAGCCCAGATCCTAAGCCTTATATCACCAGAATTCTTCGTGCTCTTCATCTCATAGATTCATAGATCCCAGAATTTCTGAACACACACACACCTCTTGAAGCTTTGATTATTTCGATCATACTTCTTGAGATACACCGGTTTAGTCTAGGATTTGTTCTTCATAGATTATAGATCTTTGAGATAGTTGTGTTTCATTGTTGTATCTTGTAACTCTCTCATATAATAAGATCTCCATTAGAAAATCCAAGACTAACCATCTTGGTAGAGGACGTAGATCTTTCATTGATCGAACCTCTCCAAATAGCTTGTTCTTTAATCTCGCTATTTACTTCCTGCTTAATTATTTCTGAATTACTGCTTTGTTTGATCTTTCAGATTGCTATACATTGCTGCTGTGCTTGTTATTGCTTATTGCCTTAGAACATTTTATCCAACTCTTTAAGCCAAAACTTAGCGCGTGCGTTTTTATCCTTGCGCAGCTTTTTACTGCGCAGGTGCTGCTTAAAACTTCCGCTGTGCATTTCACACTCTCACTGCGCGCTATACTTAGCTTATTTGAGAACTGTGCGCATAAGCCATTGATTTGCAAAAGGGTTTGAAAAGAATTTTAAAAACGCTATTCACCCCCCCCCTCTAGCATTTTTCATACCCTTGTTGCCCCTCTGGGACCAACACCCATAGGTCAACTTTATCCGCCTTTGACCTCTTAGGTCTACCCTTGACCCCCTTGGTCAACCCTATCGCCTTCGACATCCTAGGTCAACCTTTGACCCCATAGGTCAACCTTTGACCCCATAGGTCAACCTTTGACCCCTTAGGTCAACCTTATCCGCCTTCGACCTCTTAGGTCAAACCTTGGACCCCTTAGGTAAACTTTATCACCCCTCGACCTCTTAGGTCAACCTTTGACCCCTTAGGTCAACCTCATCCGCCTTTGACCTCTTAGGTCAACCTTTGACCCCCTAGGTCAACTCTATCATCTTTGACCTCTTAGGTCTACCCTTGACCCCCTAGGTCAACCTCATCCTCCTAGGTCAACCTTATCACCTTTGACCTCTTAGGTCAACCTTTGACCCCCTCGGTCAACATTATCACCCGTTGACCTCTTAGGTCAACCTTTGACCTCCTAGGTCAACCCAATCACCTTCGACCTCTTAGGTCAAACTTCGACTCCTAGGTCAACCTTATCTGTTTTCGACCTCTTAGGTCAATCTTTGATTCCATAGGTGAACCCAATTACCTTTGGTCCTAACCCGCTTAGGTCAAACCGTCATCTTGACCCACCTAGGTCATTATTTGACCCACCGTCGTCCAGACCAACCTAGGTCAACCCGTTTAGGTCCACACACCATCCTTGACTTATTTAGGTCAACTTGTCCGTTTTAGGTTAAAACTACCCCTTCACCTTTGACCCGTCAAGGTCACCCCGTGACCCGCTTAGGTCGATTTACCTATCTTGGATCCATATAGTTCCTTGGTCCACCAACCCGAATAGGTCAACCTTAGACTCGCTTAGGTCAAGCCATGCCTATCCCGTTTAGATCATCCCATAGGCAACCCGTTACAACCCGCTATCTTGATTCATTCACCATATAAGTCAATCCAACCATTTCTCAATTAGGTTGACCTATCCTACACCCATCTAGGTCAACCCACCATTATTGTCGCATTCTAGCTTGAACTACTTCTTGTCTCAAACCTTAGGTCAAACCTTAGGTCAAATTTAGGTCAAACCTTAGGTCAAACCATACCCGACTCAATCAAAACCAACTCCTATAGGTCTTCCTCACCCATGCTTGACCAAAGACCGAGTCATCTCCCTCTTTTTGACCCCTATGGTCATCTCTCACCTCTTTTAAAAGTCTAACTTGATTCGAACTACGGCGACCTGAGCCTCTTATTGTGTGGGACCTCTCCCTCATGATAAGGGGAACGTAGGCAACTTCGGCCCGGTCAAACTTTCAATTTTTTACCAAAATGCATTTAAAAAATGTGGAGACCGACTCTTTTCCAAAAATGATTTTATAACGATGCCTTATCATTAAATACGAATCTAATTCTTTCATGACATAGAGTTCTGCATCATGTCGGCTGCAAGGAACATCGAAGTTGCAACTGAAGCTGCTACCCAAGATCCCGAGACAATCCTCTACACCGGTACTGCTCTCAGTAAGCAAGCATCCCACTTCGAAGCCATCCTCGATGAACAAGCAATCCACTTTAAGGCCATTCTCAACGAGCAAGCAACACACTTTCAGAAGGAGATGCATAAGACCCTAAGAGATATCGAGAGGCGCCATTTGTCTGACATTCATGGCGTTTATGATTACCTCAGTCGAGTTCTCCCTCTTGCTTAATGTCAACACCCGTACGCTCCTCAAATGTACGGACCGCCACAGACTGTCCCCGTCGGGATGCCTCCTATGACTACTCATCAACGACAGGTACCGGTACCTAAACCACCCTCAAAGACAGTTCAGAAGGACGAATGCGAGTACAATGACTTGGGTATGCCGTTAGCCGAACTCTTCAAAAGTCTAGTTCAAGCCGGCAAGTTGTCTCCTTTGTTCAACTATGAACCAAGTAGGGTGAAGCAAGGCTTGGATCCCTCCAAACACTGCCAATACCACCAGTACATTGGGCATGACACCGAAGATTGCCTCCAATTGAGGAGAAAGATTCAAAGCCTCATTGACAGCGGAGCCATCACCCGCCAACGGAATACATGGGCATGGGCAAAAGAGGAAATTGGGGCTACCTCCTTTAAATAAAAGAAAAGAAAAGGGTCATTCAGTCTTCGTAGGTTCTAGAGTGTCCTTAGTCAAAAGTCCACCTTGGACGATTTTTGTTTCTTTAAGTAAAAGTCCACCCCGGATTAGTCGTTTTTCTTTCAAATAATAAAAGAGTCTCTATTTCTTTTCTCTCTAGACTTGAGACATAATCTTGCATAAATCAATTCCATGAAAATTGTATTATTCACCATCTTCACTTGATTGCTATATCTTTATATGATGAATTAATCTTAATCTTACTCATTAATGAAGACTCATTAAAAGGTAAATGGACCCATAAACCATTCACATAACTAAATACACAATTAGTCTCAAGATAACAAATGCTTTGACCAATTGGGATGAACGAATCACTTTCTCTTCTCTCTACATTCTACCCCCATACACTCTCTCTATACAATCACCCCTTGTACACACTTCATGTACACTCTCTATATACACCTTCTCCCATACACTATCCTCATACGCCTCTCATCCCACCGTTAGACCCCTTTTCCATATGGTCATGACAAAGAAATGGACTGCGGTTGCTCATCATCAAATAGACATCCATGCTGCCACAATTTAAGGGGTTGTTTGTTCCCTTCATAAGTACTACATGCCGATACACCGGGGCTGTCCGTATTCCATCGCAAATATAAAAGAAATGCACGAAGTTGTTCATGCCATTAATAGGTGCCACGTGATAATCCGATGGAGCTCTACCGGTATAAATCAAGGGGCTAGGATGCCCGCAGCCAGCAAAAGGCCGCTTGAACTATAAAGAGGCTACCTCGCAATCGAGAGAGGCGAAAGCAAGCTAGGGGCTCGTCTTGCCCAATGTTTCATGTACAAATATATAAAAAAGGCTCGCTAGGTTGAAACCCAAAAGGGAAACCTAGGCAAAAGTTAGAGCATTGCACCAAAAAGAAGCCCGCTAGGTCGAAAACCCGAAAGGGCGGCCTAGGCAAAAAAAAAGGGTGTGCACAAAGAGATAAAATAAAAAAATAAAGAAAAATAGAAGGGGCTATCACCATAGAAAAGTAAATGTCCCATTTTATTTTCACTTCAAATGTTCTATTTTTCTTTCTTTCCCTACAAAGAAGATTAACGCGGTAGCAGCAGCCATGACAACTACAATGGAGCAATCCACCGCAATGAGCTGCAATGAAGCAATCCAAAGCAACAAGCTACAAGCTACAACGGAGCAACCTATCGCGACAAATGAACCTCATACTCAAACCCAACTCCATCATCAGCCAGGATATCCCCGAACTACGCGAACCTGAGCTCCTCACCTTGAGGAGAACGTAGGCAACCTCCCGGTTCGGTCCAAAATATACACAACCCACCTCAAGCCAATTTTCTTTCTCTTCTCTCTTCCCCCATATTTCTACTCCTAACTTCTTCACTCACAATTGATCAAAACATTTATTAATTTGAGGCTACTTGTTTACCAATTAACCATAACTCATTAACTAATCAACGAGGTCCATTCTCGAGCAATCAAATGAGAATCTTGAATAAAACAATTTTCAAATGTCTCGACAAGTCTTCTGTTCTACAATCTAGGAAAGAGCTAAACACTTACTTTCTGTCAAGCAGGGGCTTCCTTCCTTTTATATACACTCAATTGTCCAAAGAGTCAAAATGCGAGTACTATCTCTCTCTCCCTCTCACTATCACCAAAATGCCCCCGCATGTTTAAACAATTATTTTTCCTTTTTTTAGTCGACTGAATGATTTTCAAAAAAAAAAAAAAAAAAAGATGACGCAAAAGAGATGCCCGCTAGATTGAAAACCCGAAAGGGCGGTCTAGGCAGAAAAGAGGGTGCGTCTTAAAGGAGGTAGGATACCCCGCTCTACACCCTTATCGAACTGGGGCTTCCCCAACAGAATGGGTCGACTATGTGTTTTCTCGGAGAATACCGAGGTCCCAACAAGGATACACTTAGAAGAAGGGCACCCCTCATCGTCAAACTCGGCACGCGACGACCTATTTGGATTGATTAGAATCATAATTAATTATAAGGAATCTGTATAAGATCATAACACTTTCATAATGTTTTCTCCTCCCCGACACTTTGTTTATAAACCCGCATTCTCGGTCTCCACAAAATTGTAAAAACATCTTCGGTCCGTCCGGGACCCATCTATGTGATTCCCAGAGTTGACTCGGTCCTTTACCCTATCTCCTACACTTTAGGGAACCTTTAGGACTAAACCCTCAACTCTCTAGGTCCCAAGCCTACCCGGTCAGTCTTACTTAGGTTACACCATAACTCCTTAGGTCCCGAACCTACCCGGTGAGTCTTACCTAGAATACATCATAACCCCTTAGTTCGACCTTCCGCAAGTTTGTAGCATGACCCCTTAGGCCTTAAATCGGTTCTACCCAGACCTTCAAACCTTAAACCGGTTGGCCAAAGCCAAGTCCTTAGGATGAACCATTAGGTCCCGAACCTACCGGTCCCAAGCCTACCCGATCTCCTAGATCTCAAACCTACCAACACATACTCGTCCTTACCCTATCTAGGACATAGCTCTCTTATCATCCTAGGTCCAGCCTCTTAGATCTACCCAGTCTAACCTGTTGAACGATCCCTTAGATCCCAAGTCCATGCAAGGCCGCCAAACACCTACCTTATAGGTCTCTAGCATATCCGATTCACACCTCAGGTCTCAACTCCTAAACCCTTTAGATCACAAAACTATCTACCCTCTAAGTCTATAACCTTAGAGCTCGTCCCTTAGAACTCTTTAGTTCCCAAGCCTACTTGGTCCAACCAAAAAAATGCCATCTACGTCTACCGTCATACCCAAACCATGGCCCTGCCACTCTTAAACCTAATGTTGCTCCTTAGCTTCAAAAGACTTCCTAGTCTGACCTTCACCCCTTAGGTCTCTAACCTACTTAATCCGAGCCGAGTCCAAACCTCACCACCTACAAGGTCCACCCTTGAACTCTATGGATCTCAAACCTTTCTTCCCCACGAGTCCAAACCTCAAACGTGCTCGAACGCATAGGACCTCCCGCGTACCGTGATATGCCATAAAGATATCAAAACCCGTCCAGTCAAAAATCATACGCTTAACACCTTTGGTCCCATACCAAACCCACCTTTGCAATCGCCGAACGAGCTTGGTCACGCGCAATGACCTCTGAGACAAACTTAGGACCTAAGCATACCCAATCCAACTTAGGTACCTATTGTACTCAAGCAAAGTCTTGGACACTCAATCCCTTTACCTAAAGCTCCAACATGGTCATATATCCAAAACCATTTCCCGTACCTATGGTTTGCACCTAGCCTAAACTTTCAAACACTCTAGGATCCAAGCCCGACATGCGTATTAGGTACTAGGATCATCCAATCCCAATCCGTTGCTCCTTGGTCGACCTCAAGCCTGCTTGGTCCTAACCCATAACGCGGTTTCTCTAGGACAAAAGACTTACCCGCTTGAAAGCCTTATGTCCCAACGCTACCCTGCCTAGCCTTCGATCTCCTAGATCTCACGCCTACCATTCCATTAGGCCCCGGTCTCCTTAACACATGTCTGAGTCTTACCCTAGCTAAACCCTAGCACTCTAGCCTAGGTCTAACCTATCGAGCCTATCCATCCATGAGGTATCAAGCTCACCTGCCCCAAACCACAACACTCTTAGACCTCAAACTTGCTCGGTCTAAACCAAGACAAACCTTCAAATGTTTTCGGTCTCCAAACCCTAGCCTTAAGCCTAAGTAGTCACATTCTCTCCAAGCCCTAGCCTCAAGCCTAGGTACTCACCTTCTATTCGAAGCCTAGCCTTAAACCTAGGTAATCACATTCTCTCAACCCTAGCCTCAAGCCTAGGTGGAAACATCCTCTACAAACCTTAGCCTCTAGCCTAGGTAGTTACATCCTTCTTAAACCCTAGTCTCGATCCTAGGTAGCCACATCCTTCCTAAACCCTACCCTCGAGCCTAGGTAGTCACATTCCCTCCAAACTCTAGCCTCAAGCCTAGGTAGTCGATATTCTTTCCAAACCCTAGCCTCAAACCTAGGAAGTCGCGTTCTCCCCAAACCCTAGCCTCGAGCCTAGGTAGTCGCATTCGCTCTAAACCCTAGCCTCGAGCCTAGGTAGTCTCATTCGCTCTAAACCCTAGCCTCAAGCCTAGGTAGTCGCACTCTTTCTAAAGCCCTAGCCTCAAGCCTAGGTAGAAATTATCCTCTTTAAACTCTATCATCAAGCCTAGGATTCAACATTCCCTTCAAACCCCAGTCCTAGACCTAGGAAACTCCTTCACCGTAGTCTCAAAACATAGGAAGTTTACAGTCCTTAGCCTTAAAACCTAGCCTAAAGCCTATGTTACCATGAACATTTCCAAGCCATAGTCACCAATCCCAGAAAATGGTGAACCCTAACATCAAGCTTAGTGGACCTTCGACAAAAGCAATCCCTCTTCCCAACGGTCTATGGTCTCAAGCCTAGGAAGTCACAACCCTTTCAACTCCCAGCCTTAGGTCTAAAGCCAACGCCTTTGTAACCTCTGAACCTACCACAACTCCAAGCCCTAGCCTCAAAGCCTAGGATGTTTCTAAACCCTAGTCCCAAACCTAGGAGAGTCATGGTCCTTAAACACCAGTTTCCAAACCCTTGTTCAAAACCCTAACATCTAGGAAGTTCCCAAACCTCAACCTCTCCAAACCCTAGCCCCAATCCTAGGAATCTGCATTCTCTCCAAACCCTAGTCTCAAGCCTAGGAAGCACCATCCTCTTTAACCCTAGCCCAAGTTCTAGGGAATTTCCAAAGCCCTGTGTGCAACATCCTTTCCAAATTCCCGAAACCCTAGTCTCGAAACCTAGGAAATTTATAATCTCAATCCCCCGCTAGTCTTATGCCTAGGATACAATAGCCTTTCCATATTCTCTCCAAACCCTAGCCCGTAAGCCTAGGAAACCCACATTGTATCCAAGACACAATCTCAAGTCTAAACAACCATAACATCTTTTGCATCCTTATCTCAAGGCTAAGAGGCTACCCATCCCCTTTCCTTAAAAGCCTTAGGTCCTACCCTAAGCAACCAAGCAAAATGTCCCTTACCTAATACCTTCATCTTAATGGTTCGTAGCCTCATATTATCTATTCCTCCTAATTTAGGGTAAGCGGATCCCAAACATTACGCTTTCTGTGGTTGTCCTTTGCTCACCAAAGAGTCCTTTACCTTGGCGACTCCCCGAGAGTCCATCACCTTTGCGACTCCCCAAGAGTCCATCACTTCTGCGATTCCCTGAGAGTCTATCACCTTCATGACTCCTTGAGAGTTCATCCCGTTTGCGACTTAATAACGATCCATCATCTTTGCCTCCGCATGTAAAATCCCATTTTTACCCCTGACCTGTTTCATCCATTGTAGGTGCCCTTAACGCTATTTTGACTGATGTTCGTTATTTTTGGGTACGGGAAGCCTCTTAAAATTTCCATTCTTCACCGAATATTTGCTTAGGATTCGTATGGTTGTAGAGACTTCGGCGCCTCTATGACATACGCATCCTAGATTGATCGCGATTGGCAGAAGCCTCGGCGTTTCTGTTTGCGAGAGATCCAGCATCTATTATTTGCTTAGGATTCGTATGGTTGTAGAGACTTCGGCGCTTCTATAACATACGCATCCTAGATCGATCGCGATTGGCAGAAGCCTCGGCGTTTCTGTTTGCGAGAGATCCAGCATCTATTATTTGCTTAGGATTCGTATGGTTGTAGAGACTTCGGCGCCTCTATGACATACGCATCCTAGATCGATCGCGATTGGCAGAAGCCTCGGCGTTTCTGTCTGCGAGAGATCCAGCATCTATTATTTTAGCACTTCCTAATATTTGCTTAGGATTCGTATGGTTGTAGAGACTTCGGCGCCTCTATGACATACGCATCCTAGATCGATCGTGATTGGCAGAAGCCTCGGCGTTTCTGTTTGCGAGAGATCCAGCATCTATTATTTTAGCATTTCCTAATATTTGCTTAGGATTCGTATGGTTGTAGAGACCTTGGCGCCTTTATGACATACGCATCCTAGATCGATCGAGATTGGCAGAAGCCTCGGCGTTTCTGTTTGCGAGAGATCCAGCATCTATTATTTTAGCACTTCCTAATATTTTCTTAGGATTCGTATGGTTGTAGAGACTTCGGCGCCTCTATGACATACGCATCCTAGATCGATCGTGATTGGCAGAAGCCTCGGCGTTTCTGTTTGCGAGAGATCCAGCATCTATTATTTTAGCACTTCCTAATATTTGCTTAAGATTCGTATGGTTATAGAGACTTCGGCGCCTCTATAACATACGCATCCTATATCGATCGCGATTGGCAGAAGCCTCAACGTTTCTGTTTGCGAGAGATCCAGCATCTATTATTTTAGCATTTCCTAATATTTGCTTAGGATTCGTATGGTTGTAGAGACTTCGGCGCCTCTATGACATACGCATCCTAGATCGATCGCGATTGGCAGAAGCCTCGGCGTTTTTGTTTGCGAGAGATCCAGCATCTATTATTTTCTTAGGATTCGTATGGTTGTAGAGACTTCGGTGCCTCTATGACATACGCATCCTAGATCGATCGCGATTGGCAGAAGCTTCGGCGTTTCTGTTTGCGAGAGATCCAGCATCTATTATTTTAGCACTTCCTAATATTTGCTTAAGATTCGTATGGTTGTAGAGACTTCGGCGCCTCTATGACATACGCATCCTAGATCGATCGCGATTGGCAGAAGCCTCGGCGTTTCTGTTTGCGAGAGATCCAGCATCTATTATGTTAGCATTTCCTAATATTTTCTTAGGATTCGTATGGTTGTAGAGACTTCGGCGCCTCTATGACATACGCATCCTAGATCGATCGCGATTGGCAGAAGCCTCGGCGTTTCTGTTTGCGAGAGATCCAGCATCTATTATTTTAGCATTTCCTAATATTTGCTTAGGATTCGTATGGTTGTAGAGACTTCGGCGCCTCTATGACATACGCATCCTAGGTCGATCGCGATTGGCAGAATCCTCGGCGTTTCTGTTTGCGAGAGATCCAGCATCTATTATTTTAGCATTTCCTAATATTTGCTTAGGATTTGTATGGTTGTAGAGACTTCGGCGCCTCTATGACATACGAAACCTAGATCGATCGTGACTGGTAGAAGCCTCGGCGTTTTTGTTTGCGAAAGATTCAGCATCCATTATTTTAGCGCGATCGGCAGAAACCCGGGCGTTTCTGTTTGCGCTTACCTCAGCGTTTATTATTCCACCTCGGGATTATTTAGACAACGTAGTCTTTATTGTCCCATTATCCCTCTTGCTTCCAATGACTTCATTTCCTAACGAATGTTCGTTCTTCATACAGGATAGTGCCCGTAGGTTTATTATCCCTAGCAGAAGTCCGATGGCTCGTTTTTCCCTAATCCCTCTGAACTACGACCGGCTTGATTCCTCGGAGGATACGTAGGAAACCTGAAAAGGTTCAGCCACCCGACCGATGCGGTCATCTCTCATCCCCAGCAGGTGCATTTTCCCCAGCATGAGACGTTGCTCCCCATCAGAGGACAGTCATTCCCAATTTCCCATCAGATTTGAACTACGTTTGGCTTGATTCCCCCGCGGATACGTAGGTCGCCTGCCAAGGTTCAGCCGTTCCCTTACCTTTCCTCTGTTTTGAAACTCATGTTTTAGAACGGTTCCTATTTTTATCGTCGACCCTCCATTGCCTTGCAAGAAGCGTCCCCGAGGGGCTACTGTTAGTACCCAACCTGAAAATGAGTTTATTAGGGCTTTCCCAAAAATACAAGGACTTTATAGGAATTAGAAACCTTGCAAAGACTTGTTCCGGATTCCCGAAATACCTCATTTATGAAAAAATCTATCAAAATAGGTAATAAATGGTTTCCTTAAAACCATGCAGAAACCCTAGCTTGAAAATTAAGTCAGCCAGCAACGATGGCCACGCGGCCACATTCGCCCAAGCTCCAACCTTGGCCACGCGGCCAACGTCGCCGCCGCCCTCCATCTTGGCCACGCGCCACATCATGATCCTGACCGTCAGATCTCTCCATCAGTTTCCTATTTAAAGACCTCCCTTGCCTCATAATTGGAGGATCTGAATTTAGAGCCCACGAGTGACGATTTTTCTCCCAAATCAAGTCATTCAAGCCTCCAAAAACACTCTCAAGAATCCCAAGAAGATCCAAGGTTATTTCTTGCCAACAAAGGTAAGTTTTCTAACTTTTTCTTCATGTTCTTGCCATATTATTAATTTAGATCCATAATATTCATATTCTTAATATGTTTATTCATATGTTCTTCATAATATTCATATTCTTAATATGTTTATTCATGTGTTCTTCATAATATTCATGTTCCTAACATCTTTATTCATATTTTCTTCATGACATTCATATGTTCATAATATGTTCTTCGCATATTCATCATATTCTAGATTAAAACCTTATTTATGCTATATTTAGGGTTGCGATCTTCATGTTTACATGTTATTTCATAGCCGATGATGATCTAGGGTTCATCAACCCGAACATAATCTAGGAACTACTTCTAAACCCTAATCTTTAGGTAATTTCCCCAATCATTATGCATGATCCCGATTCTTCTGCCTATTCTAAATTCTCCTCGAACTACGCTGACCTGAGCTTCTCACATTGAGAGGAACGTAGGCAATCTTCGGATCCGGTATCAATCACTAACACACTACATACACCGCATCATGATAGAAAGACCGATCAATTCGGGCAATAGGAGTGATAACGTGAATATTCTTCTCTCGTTGTAATTTGACCCCCGAACCCATTAACATGCTTTTTCTCAAAGTTTTGGCTATAATTAAAACGGCGTGGCGACTCTCATATTTTAAATGTTGCTATGAATATATTCCCAAATTCAAACACACGTATTCACACAAATACATATTCATATCACGTTTGACACATTAAAGTGTCTACCACGATACCCTTACTATCAAATAGAACCCTATACCTTAGACTCTAAATACGCAGTAGAATAGGTCACATTATACCTAGTCACAGTCATGTCTCACGTATATGTATCGTTAATAATCGAATACATTTTCCAACACATATTGTGTTCTGTAGTTATTCTTATTAACTTAAATCGTAGTATTCACAATTATATGAATTATCTTCATATTACACTAGTCCCTATTTTCTTTAGGAACCTATTTCAAGACAAGATATCTTCTTTATTCTTTATATACTTCATTGAGTATATACATGATTAAAACCAATCACTAGCACTTTAGTGCTTATTCATAGCACTTCCAATATACACGTATCAAATTCAAATGTGTAGTAGAGTTAATTATTCTCTATCTAATTCCATATCCCAACTCATTTGGTTATTTATACCATGTATCAAGTAATCAAAAGCCACATTCTATCAAGTAAATATATGCAAGATTTGCATATACACATCAAGGATCTTTCAAGTTTATTACCATACACATATATTGGTGTCAAGGCACGTACAAGATTTTATAATCTTATATTCAAGTCTTAATCCAATTATTTGGAGGTTCAAGTCATGTACAAGATTTTATTGTCTTATACTTCAAGTTACTGTCTCAACTTAAGACATTCAAGACATTCAAGACATTCAGGACCTTCAAGACATTCAAGACATTCAATACATATACAAGATTTTATCATCTTATATCCAAGTTCTCAATCCATTTCTTTGGATGGTTAAACATGTACAAGAGTTAAACATCTTATACTTCGAGTTCAAGCTAGGAAGATGAATTATACATCTTTCACGAATTATTTTCCAATCCTTTTCTTAGGACATTCAAGCTCAAGACATTAGTTGGTGCCCCTAAGGTACACAAACATCAACTTCAAGACACATAAAAGAGTTACTACTCCTATACCCAAGTTATCATTTAAATGTGATTTAAGTCCACATTTCATTTGTTCACAAAGGGACTATTTTTCAGTACTAGAGTGTTCTACAACACTCATCTAGGCCATCTAGGGTAGTACCCTAAACCTAGACCAAGAATACTTCGAGATCAAATTAAATAAATGAGCTATACCACTCATACTTACAAGTTCATGGCATTTTCAAGACATAAAGAAGAGTTCTTCCTTTTTATACTCAAGTTCTCATTTTAATTTAATGAGCAATCATGTTCAAGACTCACTTCTGATACCCCTAAAGTGTCACAACACTTGCTAGGACATCTTATCTTAAGGCTATATGCCTTAACAAGGGATAAGCTTTCAATTTAATTTTGATTTAAAACACTATGGTTGAAACAGGGGACCGGGCGGGCGCCTACAAGGTACCGGGCGAGCGCCTGTTCTAGCACTTTAGAAACCCAAAACTTCTGTTGAAAAGGGCGGGCGCTCAAGGGATCACCAGGCGGGCGCCTGGTACAATTTTTAGCAAATACCAAATTTCTTTCCAGGCTTAGAAATCTCCGTCCCAAGCGTAGGAGTATACTTTTACTATCCCTTAGGCAATACCCGAGACACTAATTCAAGCTCAATTCATTTCTTTTACAGTCCCATATATAATAGGACAATTTCCTTTTATTCCAATTAAATATTTCACCGACCCAAAAGTATAAGTACAATTTTATAATATACTAATATACATATTTAGAGATACTTCCATTCATTTCCCCGTACCACAAATAATGGTACAATTTTTCTAATAATATTTAAATCAAGTTACTATTTTACCGTCTCACGAATGGGAGTATAATTTCCTACTAATCTTTTAACAAACCAACAAACCCAGGAGGTTAACCAATTTGAACCATTTTTTCAAGTTTCTTTTGTACGCAGTATATTTATACTCTCTTCGTCCCAAAATTACAAGTATCACAAAAATTGCTCAAAACACAATTTTAAAAAGAACAAGTATCGGGAATAATATATATGCATGTTATTACAAGTAAGGGGGAGTCAATAGCTTGCTTAGTCCGAAATCAAGTTGACCCAAATTAATTTCTGATCGGCCTGGAACGCTCTATTCAACGCCACGAATATTTATCCGAGACCAGAATCACGAACGGAGGGATAATTAAGCTCGAGGAGTCGAGAATAGGAAGAATCCTAAACCTTCTTTATGAAACAGAGAGAAAGTACGAGAAAGAAATTGAGAAAGTGCTGAGGAAGAAGGCAAACCCAACTTGATATACTTCAACTATCCAAGAATTGCAACTAGTCCCCTCAAGTTCTAACTTTGACAAAAAGGCCCCTAAACTTTCAACTTTGACATTTAACCACCTTAATTTTCTAAAGTAGTTAAATAATTAACTCAACTAAAATAGCATATAAATATGCTAGTCAAGAATTTAACAAGCAAGTCAAAAATTTAACCAATAAATCAAATATTTAACGAGATTAAGGATGGGCGTTACAAAACCGGATCTTGGACAAAACCCGACCCGCTTTGGGGGTATAACCCTAACTGGCTTCGTTCAAACACTTTTGCCATTCAGAATACTTTCCTTTGCTTTCCTTCACCGCTTCTGCTTATAAGGCTTCGTGATTCTACTTTCAGTGCCTTTTCTCCCAATCGATCACACAAGTAGTGTTTCTATTTTATTTTGCTCGTCGTTAATTTCTTCATTCGTCCGCTCTGGGTATTTAGGGACCTTTTTTGCTGTTCTTTAGGGTAAACCCTAGCTACTGGTTCTTCAGACTCTGGGAAAGAGTCCTTAGGTTTTTTACTGAATAATTAGCCTTTTTTCAGGAACCTCGGGTCCTTGATTTCCTCAGAATTTTCGGAACCATTTATTTCTTTTTAACAGGGATAATGGATGAACTGGACCTGGGGCGCAATCTCCGTCCTGACCTTTTTGGTTGTTGTCGACGAACGGGAGGGATTTACGGGTATCTGATAAATGCTTGGAAAAGGCTTTCCTTGGATACTTTCAAGACTATAGGGGTAGTCTATGACTGGGATTCCTGGATTCTACCCCTGCTGTGGGAGACAGGTCCTCGGGTTCATTATGATTCAGAGAGGATGAGAGTTCTGGGGGGTGTAGATACCCCGGGGGAACCACGGCTTGGCTAGAGCGCGTGAATTATCCTAGGATGTCTAACTTGTTTTTAGAGTCGCCACCTATGTTTTGAGGAACATAAGAAAAACCTATTGATAATAGCCTAAGTTTGATTACGAAAACAGAGATTCTTTGTTTTGAGGTTCGGGGGTTAGGTTACGAGATGGCAAGTACCGAAACACCCATCTCGCCCAACTAAAGTTGGTCTTGCTTGATCAAAATCAACATGAATGATAAACGTTCTTCTTCTTCTTCTTTAAATCATAAAAAAGGGTTTTAAAATAGAGTTTGGAATGTAGGAGACAACTCTTTAACCGACCTCAATGAGATGAGGTGATCATTAGAGTCATGTCCCAAAATTATTTGGGTGATTGCACTTTGATAAAACAAAAAGAAAGAGAAAAGAGATGAAGTTAAGAAGAGGAAAGAAATAACTTTACCTAAACTTCAAGAGACTTCAAACACTTTTTGATGAATTCTTTGAAGAAATCCTTTGGAAATGCTTTGTAAGTGTAAAATTTTAGTGTCTTATTGAGAATGTAAGATTGAGAGCCTAAGGTCCTTGAAAATGTAGGTAAAGGGGGGGGTTATAGGTGAAAGAGAGATGTTTTTGGTGCCAAAACTCAGTCACCAAGAAATCTTTCTCGGGCAAAATCCTGTAAATTGAGCAAGGGGGAGAATCCTGGCCAGAAATCTGTAACCGACGCCCAGAGGCGCGCGCTTCCTGCTTTGGGGGCGGGAGGCGCGCGCGTCTGGATCCTCCTGTTGGAGGCGCGCGACTCAGAGAAGGCGATTTTGACAGAATGGACTAGAAAGTCAGCCCTATTATTCAGTTTAGTCCCTGGACTTAACGAAGTCAGTCAGGAACTTAACGGAAGTGACAAAAACTAACGAGAAACACTTAAAATGGGGAGAAACACAAGATCAAATGTGCAATCGGGGTGAGCGGTCCAAGGCGGGGTGTCTACAGAGCCCCTCGGCGATGTGGATTGCAAAGCAAAACGCGTCGACGAAAGTTAAAAACACCCGCCGAGGACATCACCAAGAAAAAGCAAAGACTCGATGAAAGTAGGAATTTGAAATTGCGAGAGATAGTGGTGCGCTCCCTGTGTGAGCGGCTTTTGTTGATAGAGGGGGTGGCATGATCCGTTAGGTGAACCTGCCGGCTGAATATGTTGAATGAGGCCGTTAGTGAACCTTTGAACGAGGCCGTTAGTGAACCTTTGGAGAGGCCGTTAGTGAACCTTTGAGGAGGCCGTTAGTGAACCTTTGAGGACGAATCCGTTAGTGAAATCCGTTGATAAGGCCGTTAGTGAACCCTTGAATGAGGCCGTTAGTGAACCTTTGAGGAGGCCGTTAGTGAACCTTTGAGGACGAATCCGTTAGTGAAATCCGTTGATGAGGCCGTTAGTGAACCTTTGAAGACGAAGACGAATCCGTTAGTAAAATCCGTTGATGAGGCCGTTAGTGAACCCTTGAATGAGGCCGTTAGTGAACCTTTGTAGAGGCCGTTGGTGAACCTTTGGAGAGGCCGTTAGTGAACCTTTGAAGAGGCCGTTAGTGAACCTTTGTAGAGGCCGTTGGTGAACCTTCGGAGAGCCCGTTGGTGAACCTTTGTTGACGAATCCGTTAGTGAAGTTCGTTGATGAAATATTGCTTTGAAGTCGCGTGCCACTTGGAGTCACACTTGACTTTTTGACTTGTGGGGTGCGGGCACAGTTGACCGCGACCAGAAGAATATTCCTACTGGGGATGAAATGTTGAGATTGACTCTTGAGGGGGGTATGGCACCCGTGACAGAACTTAGGGAGTTCGGAATCTGGAGAAGGACAGCCTACTTTTGAGTGGAGTTTCTATCCTACTTTCAATCTTTGACATGCCTTAAGGGCGGACCAGAAGAAGGTGTGCCCAACTGGGTGTCCGAGGACCGGGGCTGTGTCTTGATTTAGGCTGGAGATTTCTGACAAGGCCTTTTCTGAAGTGATCTAGACTTGGGAGGCGCGCGCTTTCCTCTGTAGGCTTGAGACGCGCACGCATTTCAGACCGCTGGCGGGTGGCGCGCGCGTCTGGGAGGCGGAATTCCGGGCTTGACATTTGCTGGCCAAAAGACCCCCCAACAGCTATAATATCAGCTTCTGTTCGACCACTTGATTCTCACAGCTCCTTTCTGCCATTTTTGAACATCATATTATTGCTCAACTTTGCTTGTGATCAACATTTTCCATGGCTTCCAATTCTTTTGTTCTTGATGCCAAGGTTGTTAGTGGGTATGAAAAGGACTTGGACACTTTTGTGTATTCTTTCAAGACCCACCCCAAGAAGGCCTTCATTAAAGACTTCGGGTTCCGAATTCTTTTCACTTTGCGGACGTTGAAGCCGGATTGGGATTTGTTGAGAGCTGCCGCGGCTTTCTAGGATTACGATAGCCATACCTTCAACTTTTCAGCTAATGAAATGGTGCCGACTGTTGATGATTTCGGGGCCATCCTTGGTATGCCTTTGGCCGGTCGGATTGCCGTCCCTAAATATCACCGTGGTGCCATTGACTCTTGGGTTGAGTTACTGAATCTCCCTGTTGAGGACGTGAGGAAGATGTTGCACGGTACTGTGATTGACATAACTGAGTTGCCGATGTTCTTCATTTTACACTCGGAGGATCCGGTGGTTCAATCTTTCAAGAGGAATGCCATGGCCGCTTGTCTCTTTAGTGAAGTACTGTTTGTCACACCCTTCGGGATGGGCAGTTGGCTGAGATTATTTTGCAAGCCAAGGAGCAACAATTTAGTATAATCCCTCTTATTGTAGGGGAGACGTTGCACGGCCTTGATGAGTTACATAGGACGGACAAGATGTGTCGGGGAAGCCCTTTGCTCTTGACCATATGGCTCTGAGAACACTTCAAGATTTATTCCCCGGATGGTGATTTGTCTCCTTTTGCTGTTTATAGGAGGAAGCTGTTGATCCGGGATTTATCTGAAGATGGTTGGAAGAAATTCTTTGCCTCTCGGGTAACCGTCGATATTGAGTGGTGCCCTCCTTCTTGGGGTCTTCGTCCTTTTGTGGAATGGACTCTTGGTTTTCAGCACGTGGTTGTACCCAGCTTGAGAGATTCTTCATTTTACCAGCCAGAGCGGGTTCTGCGGCAGTTTGGTTGCCAACATATAATTCCTTTTTCGAGGGACGGAATGCTTCGTCCAGTTGCTTACATGGGTCCGGACTTCTCGAGTGAGCTTCAGTCGGATTGTGGAGATGATCGCAACCGTTGGGCTTTTGCTCCTCTACATCGGGGGAGTGTCTTCCTTCCCAAGAGCTACTTGGATTATTTTTTTGGCACCCTTTACCGTGGCATCACTTGGGTCGATGTGCTTCGTGCCGAGTTGTTGGGAAAGGGTTTTGAGCCTAGCAGCGCTTTGAGATATAGGAGGCTGCTGCTGATTCGAGTAACATTCTTGCTGACCCTTTCGGTACTCATTTGGGTGACTTTTATGCTAGGAGACGTGCCGCAACACAGAAGGTTTCGGTGCGTATTAGTGCTCCTCCGTTATCCAAGAAGAAAAGGATTGAGAGACGATCGGGTGATCCTTTGAAGGCTAAGAGAAAATTGGAATTTTCTTAGTACCCTAAGAGATTGCAATTAAATTAGACCACTTTGTGTTTAGGATTTAATGTTTTGATGTCTTTTGTTGCTCAATAAATCGTTTTAATGGCTTGAATAACTCATTTAATGAATAAAAATTGCATCTTGTTATTTGAAGTGAATTGGGTATTTTTGATATGTTTTAGACCGCACCCGAAGGTTGCCTACGTTCCTCCAGTTGGGAGGCTCAGGTCTCCGTAGTTCAAACAAACAAAGACCATTTTTTTTTGTGCACCCTGTTTTTTGCCTAGACCGCCCTTTCGGGTTTTCAATCTAGTGGGCTTTTTTTTTGCACGTGCTCTAATTTTTGCCTAGGCCGCCCTTGCGGGTTTTCAACCTAGCGAGCGATTTTTTTTATGGTCTTTGTTTATTAAGCATAGAACCTTTTGAGCTTGTCGAGGTTGACCTCCTTTGGCAGATGGTCACCATCTAAATCCACGAGTCGGACTGCACCGCCGCTTAGTATCTTTTTGACCACGTACAGACCGATCCATCGGGGTCCCCATTTCCCCAGGGAATTCATGGCATTAGGAGGATGTTGTCTTAAGACCAAATCTCCCACAATGATGTTTCGAGGCTTCACCTTTTTGTTGAAAGCTCTTGCCATCCTTTGCTGATATGCCCTTGTGCGTTCGAGTGCTCTTAGCCTTTTCTCGTCGAGTAAGGCTAGCTGTTCATATCGACTTTTTCATCCAATCGACCTCGTTGACTTGATTCTCGAGGAGGACCCGTAGAGATGGGACTTCAAGTTCGATTGGGAGTACGGCTTCAGAACCATAGACTAATGCATAAGGAGTTTCTCCTGTTGCTGACCGTATTGATGTGCGGTAGCCCCACAATGCTAATGGTAGCTTCTCGGGCCAATCCCTTCCTGTTGAGGCCATTTTATTGACGATGGTCTCGATGGTCTTATTTGCTGCTTCAACCGCGCCATTTGCTTGGGGACGGTAAGGAGATGACTTGTGCTTGGTGATCTTGTATTCTACCAAAAGTGCATCCATTTCCTTCTCAAAGTGAGTGCCGTTGTCGGAAATGATTTCATGAGGCATGCCGTATCGGCACATGATATTAATCTTTACAAATTCGGCCACTTTCTTGGCGTTGAGGGTCCGATAGGCTTGTTCTTCGACCCACTTTGTGAAGTAGTCGACGGCCACTAGGACGAATGACTGCCCATTGCTTCCGGCAGGATGGACTTTACCGATGATGTCTATCCCCCAACAAGAGAAAGTCCAAGGTGTGACCATGTTGTAAAGTTGCGAGGGTGGAGCATGTTGCAGATTAGCATGGAATTGGCACTTGGCACACCTTTTGACTTTCTCAATACACTCTCGTTCCATAGTGCTCCAATAGTAACCAATGCGGAGTATCTTCTTGACTAGCATATACCCATTCATGTGGGGTCCACACTCTCCTTCGTGCACTTCACACATTATCTCTTGAGCTTCGGCCTCATTGGCGCATAAGAGATTGATCTCGTCGTGGTGCCTTTTATAGACTCGGTCCCCAATCAGTACGTACCGAGAGGCTATCCTTTGCAGAGCCGCTTGAGACTTCTTATTGCTATTCTCGGGATAAATGCCATCTTTTAGGAAATTCATGATATCCGAATACCACGGAGAGTTTTTTTGAACCTCGTTGATCTCGATACTCATGCAGTACGCCGGACTGTTCCTTCGGGCAATTTTGAAAGGTTTCACCATTTTCCCTTTGGGCATTTCGACTAATGAAGCTATGGTGGCCAGTGCATCGGCGAAGCGATTTTTATCCCTTGGCAGGTAGTTGAAAGTGATCTCTTGGAATTGTTCAACCAATTCTTCAAGGTGCTGACCATACTGTTGGAGGGTCGGGTCTTGGATTCGCCATTTTCCCGATTGCTGATTGATAAGGAGCAAAGAGTCATCGAATACTTCTAGTTCCGTGACGTTTCTTTCGAGAGCTGCTTCGAGCCCTGCTATGCATGCTTCGTACTCGACAATGTTGTTGGTAGCTTCGAATTCCAGACGGATGGCAATGGGAGTATAGATGTCTTTTGGATCGACAAGTAATACTCCTATACCAAAACCGTGTTTATTGGCGGCGCCATCGAAAAAAAGTTGCCACTTATTTTCCTCGGTTGCAGTACAAATTAAATGCTCGTCGGGGAACTGTACGTCTTCCCCCTTCACTTCGTCACACGGGAATTCGGTAAGCTGGTCACTGAACACTTTCCCCCTGGCGGATTTTAGTGTGACGTAAGTGATATCATAGCCGGCGAGCATGAAGTACCATTTGGCTATTCTTGTTGACATGAAAGGCTTCTCGAAGATGTAGCGGAGCGGGTCCACCTTTGCTACTAGCTTGATCGGAAAAGCTTCCATATAGTGTTTGAGCTTTTGAGTAACCCAAACCAATGCTGCACATGACTTCTCTAAGACAGAGTAGTTCTTTTCGCCTCCTTAGAATCGGCGACTGACAAAATAAATGGCATTCTCCTTTGTGGACTCTCGTTGCTCTTGTGCTAACATAGTCCCTAGGGCTTCATCATTGACAGTGAGATAGAGCAAAAGAGGCTTCTCCTTGTGCGGCGGAACTAGAACAGGAGGGCACGTCAAGTAATGCTTCACTTGGTCGAAGGCTTCTTGGCACGCGTCGGTCCATTCTAGAGCCACATTCTTCTTGAGTAGCTTGAAGATTGGCTTGCACATGGAAGTGAGTTGGTGCACAAACCGACTGATGTATTGCAGTCTGCCCATGAAACCTTTGATCTCTTTCTGCGTCTTTGGAGGAGGCATGTCAATGATTGCCTTGATTTTGGAGGGATCTACTTCAATTCCCCTTTCAGTGACCATATAACCAAGGACTTTGCCTCGGATAACCCCGAACGTGCACTTTGCAGGGTTGAGCCTCATCTTGTGTTGACGAAGCCTTTCGAAGAACTTGCAGAGATCGATTAAATGTTGACCATCGGTCCTCGATTTCTTTGTGAATCATATCATGGAACAAGTCTGTCACGGCTCTTTGGTAGGAAGCCCCAGCATTTCTTAACCCAAATGGCATGACTGTGTAGCAAAAGGTACCCCACGGTGTTGTGAAGGCTGTCTTATGTTGATCTTCCTCGGCCATGAGAATCTGATTGTACCCAGCGAACCCATCCACGAATGAGCGAACCTCGTAGGCAGCAGTGGAGTCGACCAGCATGTCGATGTTAGGGAGTGGAAAATCGTCTTTCGGGGAAGCTTTGTTCAAATCCCGGAAGTCCACACAAACTCGAACCTTGCCGTTTGCCTTTCTGACTGTCACGATGTTGGCTAACCATGTCGGATACTCGATAACCTTGATGAAACCCACACTGAGGAGCTTCTCGATCTCTTCTTTGACTTGCAGAGACCATTCTGGCTTGATCTTTCTGAGCTTCTGTTTTACCGGCTTGGCATCTTCTCTGATCGGAATTCTGTGCTCCGCTACCTTTCTGTCCAAACCCGGCATGTCTTTATATGACCATGCGAACACATCCACGAACTCCCGTAGTAGTGCAGTCAATCTGTCTCTGTCGTCCCCCTTGAAGAAGCTTCCGATCTTAGTTTCCCTTGGCTCTTCGTCGGTACCCAGATTAACAACATGCAATTCTTCGTCAGCCCCTGGACCATTTTCACCACGACTACGGACCTGTTGAGCAAGTTCATTTAAGTATGTTGTGTTTTCGTGGTTTATTTCATCATAATTTGAATCGTTATTAACTTGTTCATTAAGTTCATTATTAGTTAATTCATCATTTATGATATTTGCAATCTCAGGGTACTCAAAAATATCAAATTTTTCATTAGCAAAGAAAGGAAACACACGCTCAGCTATGGCCTCCATATCCTCTTGGGTGAGGGTATTAGAGACACTCTCGGACTCGAAAGTAAGTGTGAGCTGCTCTTCCTTTGTTGTTGTGCGAGGTATGTAACCCATTTCTTGGACTAAGAATTCCTCGGATACCACAGGCCCTTTCGTAGAATACCAATTGTTGATCGGCTCGGAGCTTGGAGGGATCTCACTGATAGTCTCATTCATGATGACGGTGTCATAGATGGCGTTGACTTGGCATTCATTCATTATGGCAAGCTCTTCGAACATGGAGGCTAAATCTGTCGGTTCTTCCCCCACGATGATTTCTGTCTCGGACTCTATAGTCACCTTCCTTCCCCACCATTCATGGGGCGACATGGGAGTTGGTTCCCTTTCGGATTTCTGGATCTCACAATCGGAGAAGATTTCGAGACCGGGCTTTTTGACACCCTTATTGTTAACCCATGGCTCGGGAAAGATCATGTATGGAACGTCTTCCCCTTGCGGACAAAATAGCCATTCAACGTCTTGCGGTAAGGCCTTAGATTAGGGACCTCATAACGACGGCCTTCTTTACGAGCTCGGGCCTTTTCATTCTTGATCGCTTGCTCTTGTTTCAAGTCTTCTCTGGAAGGCTCGTACCCCAAACCGAATGTGTTCTTGACAAATGGGACTCGCACAGGATGTAGGATTCCTTGTTGATATTTCCCTAGGCCTAAACCAGGGAAGTAGTCCATATTCCTCATCATGCGGAGGACTTTGTGATTGCTGGGGGTCCATGATCCGTTTCCCCCTTCTTTGTCAATGGCGTTGATTGAGACGCCGGAGAGAGTGGAGTCTGGTAAACCATGCTGAACTTGGTGGACGGGCTCACCTTTTCTGTGGATAGTGACGTTTTCGGCCATGACGGTCACTATTTCATCACCATTTCGGATCTTGACACATTGATGGAGAGTTGACGGGACGGCATTAGAACTGTGAATCCATGGTCGACCCAAAAGCAAGTTGAACGAGGACGGGATGTCAAGCACTTGGAATGGAATGGACATGACCATGCTCCCAAACTCAATGTCTATTTCGATCATGCCCATGACTGTACGGGCGGTGCTGTCATAACCTCGGATTACTTGAGTAGAAGGCTTCAAATCGGAATCCTTAAGCCCCAGTATGCCCATGATTCTTCCAGGCATGAGGTTGAGTGCGGAACCACCGTCCACTAAGACTCTTGAGATGGGACTCCCCCTTGCTCGTACGTTGAGGTAAATAGCCTCGTTGTGGTCGGAACCAAATGGTGGAAGGTCCATATCGGCAAAGGTGATGACGTTGCCAAAATGAATGTGACCGATCATTGCCGTGAGGTCCTCGGGAGTAGTATCGGGAGAAATTGATGTATCATCGAGATTGCGGATGACAAGATCTCGGTGTTTCTTTGAGGATGCGATGAGGTCCCAAATAGAGATGTTGGCTTGAGTTTTCTTGAGTTGGACAAGTAGAGGATCTTCGGGAGTGTCGCGAGCTTGCGGCCTTTGAGAAGAGGAGCTTGGTGCGGAAGTGGAAGGGTTGCTTGCTATGACTCGACCGGATCGAGTTAGCATGTTGACGTTCCCATCTTGCTTCTTTTTTCTATTCTCTAGTACTTCCCTCATTACCTCATCGTAAGTCACAACATAACAAGAATTGTCAAGTTTATTCATAACATTGGGGGGCCCATTCACAATTGGGATTGAATGGGTGGTCCCCTCGAGTTCTCCTATTTCTATTACATTGACATGTTCGCCATTAGTCACTACAAATTCTTTCTTGTCTATGAGATCTTGAATGACATTGCGGAGAACGAAGCATTCCTCGGTGGTGTGGCCACTATATTGGTGGTAGCCACAATATTTGTGGTGAGCATGATTGGGGTTGACCGTCTTGGGTTGGTACCCTTGTACGGGTGTGACTTGACCCTTTGCTTTGAGGACTTCGAAAGCTTCGGTTTGAGTCATGCCTTGGAGAGGCGTGTAGACACGGTCATTTCGAGACTTCTTCCTTGGGGTGGAGGAACCTTTTTGTAATTCCCTTGTCGATAGTGACGGCGTTGACCGAGGCCTCTTTTGTGGAGTTGGAAGCGGCCTTGTAGCGGTAGCTAGGAGCACTTTTCTTGACTTCCTTGAGCAACTCGTCCATTCGGACCCCCGCCTCATACATTTGGGAGAAATCCGCATAGCAAGCCCCACTTAGGTGGGTGTGGAGATCAATTTTGAGACATTTGAGAAAGATGTCCATTTGCTCCTTGGTATTTGGCCTTTCCACAATCTCGGAGAGTTTATCATTCCATCTCCTTGTGAAGTCGATGAAGGACTCGTGGTCTCGTTGAGTAGTGTTCTCTAGCTCTTTCCTTGTGGGCCGGTGAGTGGTGTTGCCTTGGTATTAGTTCTTGAAAGCAAGCATGGCGGAGTCCCAATCAAGACGGACAGTGAGCGGGAGAGTAGTATACCAATCTTTTGCCGCCCCCTCGAGAGTGAGAGGAAAGCATTGAGCCATCACCTTGGGGGAGACCTTCTTCGGAACCATTGCCCAAATATAAGTCTCAATGTGAGCCATAGGACAAGAGTTGCCCTTGAATTTGCTTATGTCGGGCATCTTGAACTTATCAGGAAGAGCGGCCATAGTACTCATGAGGATGGATGATTGATAAAGGCTTGTGTCGGAGCCTTTCCCATGTTGAGCCTATTGAATTTTTGGTCGATGTAGGCCATGATAGAATCCACCATTTTGGGCTCATTGTTCTCGGAACTTGGCTCTCCCACTTTCTTGGTGCGTGTGTTGACATAAGGACTTTTGAACAAACCTTCGGTCCATTCGGATTCGTCATCGTCATTTTTCTCTTCCCCTTGGCAAGATTAGTGAGCTTTTCTTTCATTAGCTCCATCTCGGCCTCGTGGGCCTCCCTTTGGCTGTCGAGGTGGGATTGCCAAATGTCGTCTTTGCTTTGTGCCTCCTTATTAAGGGTGGAGACTTGCTCTTGGAGGAGTTGGACCATGGTTGCGAGTTGCTCGAGAGTCATGGTATTGGAGCCGCCGGCCATTGTTTATGTAGGAGCTGTTGGAGTGATCTCTTCACGGACTAACCGATTTGCCGAATCCCGGTAGACTCTGTAAGTACCAATTGAACCTAGATTGCAGAAGAGGCCCTTGTCAGTCTTGAGTAACACTTGCGGTCCACGAAGAGGCTTAGAACACTCAGTTGGGCACACGACTCGAACCACATAAGAAAAGACTCTTTTTTTTTTTTTTTTTTTATATATATAAGTCGGAGGGAATGGATCCCTTTTGGGGTTTCTAAGAAAATAATGGAATCGTCACACTAGTATATAGACCATCTCGCGGTCCCATATACTCATCGGATTCCATCGCATTTGTGAATCCTACATGTATCGGGATTAAACTAAATTAATGTAGTAAAGCATACATGCGGGGACGGATTTTTATTTTCGTCCAAAATAACCACTTTTGGGGACGGATTTTTATTGCGTCCGTTTCAACAAGTTGGCATGTATGATTTGAAGACATTAGTTTAGGGAAATCTCGGTACATGGAAACCGACTTGAGTCACGGAGTGTTAGACCCTAACTAGAATTGTGTGGCTTGTGCTCGGCTTGAATATGAGGCTCAAAGGTCACCCCCGGCATGTAGTCATGAACTACGCCACGGGCTGAGGTTTACCGCTTCGAAAGAGCCAAGGTCGAGTGGAGCTTGAAACTTTCTAGGACGGGCCTCGACGGGTTTGGGGTTGGACTTGTGCGACTCGATAGTGAGCAATTCATAGGAATATGTGCATGTAGTGTGAGGTCTAACAGGTGACAAAATATTTTTTATATTTTTTTTTTCAAAAGAAATAAAAAAAAATAAGCACATAATTACAACTTTCGAATCACCCGTATGACCGATAAAATAGAACATAAAATTAAAACAGTCCGAAGTTCCGAATAACCACTGATGCAGGCAACTGTGCCCACACCCCCATCATACTGCTCTGTTCTGAGACCTGTTTCTGTTCTGGGAACCAACCCAGAAGCGTGCGCCTCTGAGTGTTGATACGAGACGCGCGCGCATGGCGCGATGCTATTGGGAGGCGCGCGCTTCTGGGCACACCTGTCAGATTGTCAGATTTTGGACTCAGGGGATTGCCCTGGTCCTATGTGCATATTGTAACCCCTGCAGAAATGATTAGTGGAGAATAGCAGAAGAAGAAGATGAAGAACATGAAGAAGCGGGCGATTCTGGTCCTTGATGCGGGATGCGCGCGCCTTAGGCTGAAGAGGCCAGAAGCGCGCGCCTCCCCCATCAGGAGTCAGAATGCCCAGAAAAGATGTAGATTTTGATCAGAATGCAAGTTTAACCCTCAAACGTCCCCAGCGGAGTCGCCACTGTAGATACCCCGGGGGAACCACGGCTTGGCTAGAGCGTGAATTATCCTAGGATGTCTAACTTGTTTTTAGAGTCGCCACCTATGTTTTGAGGAACATAAGAAAAACCTATTGATAATAGCCTAAGTTTGATTACGAAAATAGAGATTCTTTGTTTTGAGGTTCGGGGGTTAGATTACGAGATGGGAAGTACCGAAACACCCATCTCGCCCAACTAAAGTTGGTCTTGCTTGATCAAAATCTACATGAATGATAAACGTTCTTCTTCTTCTTCTTTAAATCATAAAAAGGGGTTTTAAAATAGAGTTTGGAATGTAGGAGATAACTCTTTAACCGACCTCAATGAGATGAGGTGATCATTAGAGTCATGTCCCAAAATGATTTTGGTGATTGCACTTTGATAAAACAAAAAGAAAGAGAAAAGAGATGAAGTTAAGAAGAGGAAAAAATAACTTTACCTAGACTTCAAGAGACTTCAAACACTTCTTGATGAATTCTTTGGAGAAATCCTTTGGAAATGCTTTGTAAGTGTGAAATTTTAGTGTCTTATTGAGAATGTAAGATTGAGAGCCCAAGGTCCTTGAAAATGGAGGTAAAGGGGGGTTTATAGGTGAAAGAGAGATGTTTTTGGTGCCAAAACTCAGTCACCAAGAAATCTTTCCCGGGTAAAATCCTGTAAAATGAGCAAGGGAGAGAATCCTGGCCAGAAATCTCTAACCGACGCCCAGAGGCGCGCGCTTCCTGCTTTGGGGGAGGGAGGCGCGCGCGTCTGGATCCTCCTGTCGGAGGCGCACGACTCAGAGAAGGCGATTTTGACAGAATGGACTAGAAAGTCAGCCCTGTTATTCAGTTTAGTCCCTGGACTTAACGAAGTCAGTCAGGAACTTAACGGAAGTGACAGAAACTAACGAGAAACACTTAAAATGGGGAGAAACACAAGATCAAATGTGCAATCGGGGTGAGCGGTCCAAGGCGGGGTGTCTACAGGGGGTGAGGAGCAACTGGGCACTTTTGTTAGGGCCGTTTTAACTCGATTCCCTAATAATGTAGATATGGCCGGGAAAGCTAGGCGATTAGTGAGGCAGGGTGGAGACCGTGTGTCTTCGACTAGACCGAATCCCTTGACTTGGATGGATACCCCGTTGACTGATGATCTGCCCATTAACGAGCAAGCACAGGACGTCCCGACGGCCCCGGGCTTAGTGGAGCTGTCCAGCGGTAACGAGGCATTGGAACCAATCGTTGAGGGAGACAGTTTTTTGTTGGAATATAATGCTCCGGATGCCGGTGAGGAGATCAACATTGATCGTGGGCTTATCGACGAGCCCGCATCCTCCGAGACTCCAACGGACTCTCGCGGGCCAGATAAGAGGTTGGCCCCTGATGCTGTTCGAAAGCTGAGTTTGAGGCGCTCGCCGGTCAAGATGGTGAGCTCCTTCCCCGAGGGGCCGGATAACCGTGCGGTCAGTCAGGTGGGGGCGTCTACCTCTGGCGCGGCCTTAGTGGATGAAAGTGAGGGCGATTCTGACGATGAGTTCCGGTCCCAGTATCACATCGACCCAGAGATTTATCTCGTGAGTGGTTTGGGTGAGTATGAATCGCCTACGGGAGGTTCCAAAATGACTTCTACTTTGGTCCACGCAGAGAATTTAGCATGTGTCTTTTATCCAGTGCAGTTCGAAAATGGGCTTCGCCTCTCTCTTGACCTGTTTATTTACGAATTCCTCAGCTTCGCTCAGTGTTTGCCTATGGACCTGACTCCCAATCCCATTCGTTACTTGGTGTCCTTCATCGTGGTTAGCCGCGTTCTTGGGTTTGAGCCCTCCTTGTCTGCCCTCCATATTTACTTTATTCATCAAATAACTGCGAGGTGCCTGAGTTTGAAAATAAAACCGCTCTCCGAGAAGATTTTTTCTGCCGCCTCTAATAAATTCGATCAATGGCAAAGGTATCCTCTTGTAATTCAGAACCGACTGGGCTGGCCTTTCCCCCATCCTGAAAACATATCTCCTATCTCGGTTTCTCGAAAAAACTTTCCCGATCCAGAAGAAGGCCGTGAGTTAAGTACGGCCATGGAGTCTTATCTTGCCCGCCACGCAAGGAAGATCGTGGGGGAGGATGGGACAGTGGAAGCCGTGGTCCCTCAGGTTTTTGATGTACATGCCATCATAGATGATGAGGATCTCCTGATTTATGCCGAGGTGGCACCGAGTCGTACTCCCGATCGCGGGCCCAGTATTGATATGGTTCCCTTGCTGAGAGATCCTGATTGGCGGGTCCATCAGTCTTTTGTTTTTGCGTCTGAATGTTCGTTTTGTAACCATGGGGAGGCATGCTCTGATCCTGGCTTAACCGGTCTCTCTTCGTTACTTTTTTGCGTCTGAATGTTCGTTTTATTTTCTGTTATTTGGAGGGAGTGCTAAATTCCCTTTGATTTCAGGTCCCGAAGATACAATGCCTCCTAAAAGTGTGGCAGCCCAAAAGCAAGCGGCAAAGCTTCAACTTGCCCTCGAGAAGAAAAGAAGAGGGGCCGAGCTCAATAAAACCGAGGCTCCGGGCATCAAGCTCCCGGTTACTGATAAGACGGATAAGTCCGGTGTCGCTGTGGCCACACAGCCCGCTCTTACTCGCAACCTGCCTCTTAATCCCCGTCATGGAGCGGGGAGGGGCAAGGGATTGATCGGTACGGGTCATTCACAGTCTTCTTCAGATGCGAGCATGATTACCCCGGAACCGCAACGCAAGAGGTCTGCAACGGGAGACCCAACTCCGCCTCCGAAAGATAAAAACAGAGGACCGAGGCCCCTTCAGCTGAATTCGCTGTGGTATCTCCCGCCCGAGGTGGGATGTGTGCTAGCCACTTCCCCATAGAGCTTATTGATGATAGGGAGCGGGCAAAAGAATTTGGTCTTAAGATCGCCCGAGCTCCCGAACTTTTTGGGATTGACCTGCATAGCCGCCGTAGCAATAACGCCTATATTGGTGATGGGTTGTTGCGCCGCCTAAATTTTCCAGACTACCAACAGAGGGTTCTATCTACCTCTAGTCCCGCAACCGCGGTAGGCCACGCCGGGCTGGCCCTCACCGAGGTTCGCTCTTTGTCTCTATTCCAAACTGTCCCATATTCATTCTTTGCCCTTTTGATTCTTTATTTCTTGTTTGCAGATAGCTAATGACCTCCTCTACTTAAGTGCCCAGGCTAAGTCTGATGCTTCCATTATTGCCACCAGGAATAAAGAGGTCATGGAGGCAAGGGAAGATGCCAGTAAGTGGTCGAAAGTCGCGTAGGGCTTACGCGCCAAGCTCAAAGAGAAAGATGCGGAGGTCATGGGCACGGTCAAAGAAGTTTCCGAACTGAACAACGATTTGGCCGCGGAGCGGGGAGCCAAGGAGCGCCTTGAAGCTGAGAAGCAGAGTCTGGAGGCCCGCTGTGCTGAATTGAAGAAGCTTTTGGATGAGGGGAAGGAGACCATTGATAAGTTGTCAACAAAGGTGGACGAGCTGGATGGACAATTGCTTGATCGGGTGCGGTTTGATACTGATCGGGAACGGGTGCTGCAGGAGGAGAGGGAGAAAAGCATAGAAGCGTTCAAGGAGTTCGGCGAACAGTCCGTGATATTAACGGACCAATACAACATGGATGTTCATGCCGTAGCCCGGAATTTGGCTGCCACGGGCAAATACACGGCGCAGGAGATAGCCACTTTGTGTTCTATATTGCCTTCTGACCCAGAGTGCTTTTCCGGCCACAGCCTGGTGCCATTCTCGGATGACCAATTGCTAGATCTCCCTGAGCCCGTTCGTACTTCGCTTCCTCCTGTCTTCCCGGTCACGGTCCAAGAGCTATTGACCGCTATTGATGATTTGCGATTTCCCGCGAGAGGGAATGGCGTCCCTTTGGCCGCGGCTTTGGAGAAGGTCTTTGGTCCTGGCGGCCCCTTTGTTGAAGGTATGGTTCTTCCTTTTTCTGCCTTTGCCTCTGCTCTTGCCGAGGCTTCGAAGGCTCCACTCAATTCGGCTGTTGATCCTGATGCCTCTGCTGCTTCTATTCCAGAAGTGGAAATCAATCCTCCTCCGGCCAGTTGAAGTTCAGACCGGGCTGCGTCCTGGGACCCTTTGTAATAGTCGTAGATTCTAAAGACTTGAACATTTAATTGTATTTTGACCTGATTTTGTTATGTATCTATTTGCTCTGCTCTTGATCCCTATATCTCTCTGACATTTATTGCCGTCGTACCTTGTTGTCATTTTGCTTATTGCCTTGGAACAGCCGAGCATTTATTGATACCTGCCTACTCATTATTTCCCCAATTTTTCTTTCACGTCAGTATTTATTGCGGCTGTTTGTCTTCCCGCCCTTTCGTATTGCCCTGGCTATAAGTAAGGTATGAAGTTTTATTTTAACGTCTGTCCTTATATTATTCCTCTAATCTTTCCCAATTTTCATGGCTTCTCATAGCTTTTCGAATGGGTCTCTCCCCGATCCTTGTGATTCTGATGGCTCTTCCTCAGTTTCTCCTTCTCCTCCTTTTCCTATGGAGGACTCCCCAACTGACAGTAATAGTGAGCAATCTCCCCCTCTCAACACTTCTCCCTCTGATGATTCCTCTTCTGAGGGTAAATCATATGAAGAGGACATGAATAAGGATGAGGATGAAGATGAGGATGAGGATATGTTTGAAGGTGCTGGTGTAGGCGGTTCGGGAATGGCTACAGGGGGGCCGAATTCTCCTATCCTTATTTCAAGATCTGATGATTCTGACGGCGGCTCTGATGAAGATGTCAGTGACTATGGAGGAGATGGAATGGATGATGGTGGGCATGGTGCTGGTTCCGGCTCTACCATCATTGTTTTGGTTTTTGTTTTTCCTTGATCACTTTGTTTTGTTTTATGTATTTTCTTTGTTTTTTCAAGGCTATGGCCCCAGCCTGTTGTGGGGCCCCTTTTTCTTGATCAATGTATATGTGTCTTGAACTTTCTATATCTGGTATTCATGATCATTTCCCTCGACGGACTTGCGGTCTAGCTCGAGGGCGTATGACCGCGCATCGTACATGAAGATTTATGCAACTGTATTTCCCTCGGCGGGCTTGCGGTCTAGCTCGAGGGTATATGACCGCACATCGTGCATGAAGATTAATGTAACGGTATTTCCCTTGGCGGGCTTTCGGTCTAGCTCGAGGGCGTATGACCGCGCATCGTGCATGTAGATTAATGCAACGGTATTTCCCTCGGCGGGCTTGCGGTCTAGCTCGAGGGCGTATGACCGCGCATCGTGCATGTAGATTTATGCAACGGTATTTCCCACGACAGGCTTGCGGTCTAGCTCGAAGGCGTATGACCGCGCATCGTGCATGAAGATTCATGCCACGGTATTTTAGGCGTGGGGCCTTAGCGGTTTGGCACTTTGTCATATCTTGCCGTATACACGCTTTTCTTTTAAGTATATATCTATGATCTTTCGCTTCAATGGATCAAACATAATATTATTGATCTTTCATATTTTTTCCGCTCATAGAGCCATTACATCAAAATTACAATGCAGAGATAGAAAACAGGCGGATTTCTAACAAAAAGGGGGGATACAATTCTTAAGGTAGTACTTCTTCAAGTGGTCGCTGTGCCAAGCGTTCTTTAAATCCTTCCCCTCTTTAGTGAGGAGTCTGTAAGTCCCTTCTTTGATTATGCGGGCTATCTGATAAGGCCCCTCCCAGTTGGGCGCGAGCTTGTTATATCCGGGCTGTCTTCCCGTGACTTCAACTTTTCTTAACACCCAGTCCCCTACGGCGAATGATCTATTGTTTACTCTCTTGTCATGATGAACCTTTGCTTTCTGTTTGTAATTGACCATCTTTGCCCGTGCTTGCAACCGTTTTTCTTCGATAAAGTCCAAGTCATTTCTCCGGGCTTCCTCGTTCTTTGCTTTATCAAAATTGGCCACCCTGTAGGTGGGCAAAGCTGCTTCTACGGGCGCGACTGGGTCCGATCCATACGTTAAAGAAAAGGGGGTCTCTCCAGTTGAGTTCCTCGTAGTGGTGCGGACAACCCACAGAGCAGTACTGAGCTCTTCCATCCAATGCCCGCTTCTTCCCTTCAGATTCTTGTGTAACGCGGTCATGAGCAGTTTATTCGCGGCCTCGGCCTGCCCATTCCCCTGCGGTCTTGCTACTGAGGACTGTCGGTGCTCTACATTGAGTCTTCTACATTCCGCTGTAAACTTTCTTTGAAATTGAGGTCCATGATCGGAAACAATAGCCCGCGGCAAACCGAAACGACAGAATATATGGTCGTGGACAAATTTGATGATGTTTTCTTCGGTAGTACTAGTCAGGGCCTTTGCTTCTACCCATTTTGTGAAGTAATCTACTGCAACCACTACCATTTGTGCTCCTCCGGGTGCTTTGGGGTAAGGCCCAATCAGATCAATCCCCCACATATCGAATGCCCAAGTTGGGACTACCAAGCTTTGTTCCGTGGATGGCTGTCTCGGAATGTTGGCGAATCTTTGACATTGATCACACTTACGGACATAGTCCTCCGCATCTTTCTTCATGGTCGGCCAGTAATATCTGAGGAATATGATTTTATCGGACAGCGTTCGGGCTCCTGGATGCCCTCCACATACTCCCTCATGCACTTCGTATAGCAAGTTCGTGACGGTGTCAGACTTTACACACCTCAGCAATGGTTTGGTGAAAGACCTCCGATAAAGCACATCATCAATGACCGTGTATCTGGCGGCCTGTTTCCTTAAAACTCTTGCCCGGTCAGGATCGTTGGGGAGGGTTTGATTTTCTACATATTCTCTGATCTCGTCCACCCAATCTTTCTCCGGCTCCCCTATTTGATGGATCTCTACCCTATCAATGGTCAGGCACTCCGTAAATTCTATCCAGCAGTCAACACTGAGCTTGGCAATGTCTTTGGTTGTTATTCTTGAGAGTAGGTCCGCCTCGGAATTCTCAGCCCGGTTAACCTGATTCAGCTCATGGTATTCAAACTCCTTTAACAGACTTACTGCGAGCTCTTTGTATCTGAGTAACACCGGGTGATTTGTTTCATACTCCCCTTTGACTTGGTTTACAACGAGCTGTGAGTCGCTCTTTACAATTAGCTTTGGTACCTTCATGTCTTGGGCTAACTCTAATCCCGCTATCAATGCCTCGTACTCAGCCTGATTGTTTGAGACTGCGAATTTAAACCTTAGAGCTCGTTTAAACCTTTGACCTTCTGGGGCGATTAAAAGGATTCCAGCGCCGCTTATAGTTTTTCCTGCGGATCCGTCTACGTTTAGTGACCAACAGTTTTCTGGTCTTTCCTCAGCACCTTTTGCCTCCTTGTTCCGCTTTTTCTGTGCTTTCTCGGGCTGACTTTTATCTACTTCCTTTTCCTTCGATTCGAATGTGGTCTCTGCTATAAAGTCCGCTAGTGCTTGTGCTTTAATGGTCTTCCTTGGAGAGTAAGTAATCTGGAACTCGGTTAGCTCTATGGACCACGACAGCATTCTCCCCGAGGATTCGGGCTTATGGAGTACTTTCTTTAGCGGGGCGTCTGAATAAACCGTGGTCGGGTGAGCGGTGAAGTATGCCCGCAGCTTCCGAGCGGCCATGAGCAGAGCGAAGGCAAGATTTTCCACGTTTAAGTATCGTCTTTCTACTGCGGACAGAGCCTTGGATACATAATACACGGGCTTCTGAAGATCGTTTTCTTCCTTCACTAAAACCGCAGCCACCGCATTATCGGTTGCGGACAAAAAATGTAGAGTTCCTCGCCCAAGATAGGGCTACTCAAGAGCGACGGTTTTCCCAGGTAGGCTTTGATTTGCTCTAAAGCGTTTTTGCACTCCTCGTTCCATTCAAAACCTTCATTTTTCCCCTTTTTGAGGGTTTTAAAGAAAGGCAAACATTTTTCAGCTGATCTGGCTATGAACCTCCCTAAAGCCGTGATACAGCCATTAAGCTTTTGTACTTCCTTAATGCATCTAGGGGGTTGCATATTTACCAATGCCCTGATTTTTTCCGGATTTGCTTCGATACCTCTTTGGTTCACCATAAAACCCAAGAACTTCCCTGCCTTTACTCCAAAGGCGCACTTGGAGGGGTTGAGCTTCATGTTGTTCTTCCGGATATTGGTGAAGGTCTCTGCTACATCAACATCATGGGATGCCCCCTTTGTTTTGACAACCATATCATCGATGTACGCCTCCAGGTTCCGGCCCAGCTGGTCGTCGAAAACGATGCCTACCATTCTTTGATACGTTGAGCCGGCATTCTTGAGACCGGACGGCATGTTGTTGTAAGTGTAGGTCTTGCCCGCGGCGTAAAAGACGCAAGATGGGACATCGGCCTCTTTCATCTTAATTTGATGGTAGCCTGAGTATGCATGTATAAAACTCAATACCCTATGCCCGGCAATAGAGTCTACCAACTGGTCGATCCGAGGAAGGGGGTAGCAGTCTTTGGGACAAGCTTTGTTCAGGTCTGTAAAATCTACGCACATCCTCCATTTCCCGTTTGCTTTGGTCACCATTACTACGTTGGCCAACCATTTCGGATATTTGATAGGGCTTATGATTTTAGCTTTCAGCAATTTATCCACCTCTACCTTGATCGCGGCTCTTTTCTCTGGGGAAAAATATCTTTCTTTTTGAAGGACCCTGGAGAACGTGGGGTCGATATTCAATTCATGTTCGATCACTTCCCTACTTATCCCCTTCATATCTTATACGGCCCAAGCGAACACTCTAGGCTTTTTCTCAGCAGCTCTATCAAAGTCTTCCTTTCCTCCGCGGGGATCTCTAGCCCGAACTTTATTGTCTGTTCGGGGTATACTGGATTTATAACCACATCCTCTAGAGCATCGTTAGGGCGGATGTCTGTTATCTCCCAGTCATGAAGTGAATCGATCACGATCTCTATCGGCTCGGCCTCGGCCATCCTTCGGCGGGCACTCCTGCTCTGCTTGAATTCTGCCCGGGTCGAGTGAAATGACATGGTCACGATCATAGCAGTATCTTGGATCTCCTTTCCGTTTAATTTCGCCCTTTTCTCCTCTTTTTGAGCCCCTGGTTTGTTCATCCCCGGCTTCTCTCTTCTTTTCTTTTCGATGATTTTTAAAAACAACTCGGGCTTGTTCGCAATACATGCTATCCTCGCGGGTGTATTGAATTTGACTTTCTGGTGCGGGATTGAAGTCACGATTCCCAGTGCCGCTTGCGCTGTCACTCCAAGTATTGCATTGTACTGGGATTTTAAAGCTATCACCATGAAAGTTATCCGAGCGGTTTTTTCAAATGGCTTTTCCCTAATAGTTACATCAAAATCTATTGTTCCCTTGACATTGACCGTGTGATTAGTGAACCCTTCCAGCAGTCCAGCGTACGGAGTAAGGTGTGCCTCGGACATTCCCATCTCTTCCAGACAGTTGAAATAAAGGATGTCTCGCGATGCCCCCGTGTCAATCAATACTCTACTGATGTCCGCCTGTCCAATGGACATTTTGATCGTCAAGGGTTGGGTGGAATGAAAAAGCATGGAGGCCAGCTCGCTCCTCCTGAACCCAATCAATTCCTCCTGCTCGGGCGGGTACGCCGGAATCAGGAATACTTTCTCCAACTGTTTGATCTGATTAGACAGCTGGGTGTTGCTTGGAGCTTCCTCCCCGATATATTGGATGTCATAGCGTCCTTCCCCGTCTGCGTCATTAGGGCGGATGCATTGTACATTTCCCCGGGGGGGCTCTCCTTTATCACCGGACCCAGTGATCCACTTTTTCAACTCCCCGGCCTCTACCTTTTGTTGTATTATTTTCTTTAACTGGAAACAGTCATCCGTGGTATGTCCGTGGCTTTCATGGTATCCACACCATTTCTTTTTGTTCGCCTCGTAAGGCTTCCTCTCCAGTGGAGGTGGGGGAGGCAAGGCTTCTGCCCGCAATATCTCGGCTCTTGGTGCGATCAAGGGGGTGAAAGCACTGTCATCGCCTCTTTTAAAATTGGGCATTCCCCTTGGTCGGCCTCTACCTCGGCCACCATTGCTCCCCGTATAGCCTGAGGGGTGACGGGAATCATGAGCCGGTTCGATCCTTTCCCTTATGCTCCTGTGGGCGTCGTCCGTGAATGCGGGTTCTACTCTGGCCATAGCGATAGCCCTGTTATACATCTCCTCTGTCCCCTCGGGTTTTCGGCAAGCAAACTCCTGCCTCAAAGTGTGGGATGTTAATCCCCCTAAGAAGCATAGTTCGATGTCGTTTTTTGTTAAGTCCACAATCTGCTCGGTCATTTTTCGGAACCGAGTGATGTATGCTTTCGTGTTCTCCCCGGGATATTGCTTAACGCCGCACAGGTCCGATTTTGGTCTTGCGGCCTCCCCAGCGCCCGCGAACGAGTTCAAGAATGAAGTCCGCAATTGCTCATAGCTGCAGATAGAGCGCGGTTTATGGGCCAATAGCCATCCCAATGCCTTCCCTTTAAAAGTGGAGGCGAGAGCTTTGCACTTCACGGCTTCATCTGTTGAAAACAGAGCCATCTGCCCTCAAATCGCCCAACATGGCTTTTTGAATTAGATGAGCCATCATACGCGTCCAGCGTGGGTACCTTTCCTCTTTGGATTGGGGAATCATTGATCCATGATGCGAAAGCGTCCATGGGTCCAACGCACTTTGTTACGTTTTGCTTGGACTCCCGTAGCTCTGCGATCATTCTTTGGAACTTTTGATCCATCATGTCCCCCGTTTTAGCCCTTTTTACTGTTTCTGTAATTTTATCGCCGTTTTTAACAACTGCCTTCCCTTTAAATTGGCCTCTAGGCTTTCTAAGCTGTAATTCTCCTTCCTCACTTTCCCCCTCTTTTTCTCCCCTTTCCTCGTCATCGTCCATGAGGATTGTCCGCCTTTTTTCTCCTACAAACCTGCTGGCTCTGCTTTTAGAACTTGTCAGATCATGGGTTTTTGATTTTTCAGGAGGGCTTCCAGTATTGGCCTCGGCTTTAAACAGCTCCTCCAGGGCTAGATTCAACTGTAGCCCTTCCGCTACCAGATTCTGCCTGTCCGTCAGGATCTGGATTTATTTTGGATTTGGTCAGGGGTGAGGGGAGTGACGGGAGTTTTTTAAGTCTTGAGAGCTTTAGAAGTTTCTATACGATCTCTCAGGTCCGCCTTTCTCCTTGCCTTTTGAGAGGGGGTATAAGAGTCTTGGATTCAAAATTTCTTTTCCAGTCATTGCGAGGATTTTTTATGCCAAGAATCAACAGAAAGAGTGGAATACACTTTGAGAACCGTAAGAGACGGAAGAGCTAGACGAGGATTTGAAATGAATTAGACTGGAAAAGCAAACGAAGCAAGAAGATTGCACTAGGAAGATTCTCGTTTCCTGGCAATGGAACCACTGATGACGCCCTGTGAATCTGGGGTCACGGAGATAGAACTCCAATTTGATTGTCTCCTGTTCCTGATCACAGCACAAACGAGAACACCGTTAGGACCAAGGCCGGGTTTGAATCCGGCTCAGGTCCTCGGGTGTGAGAGTAAGTTCTCGGAGGAAAACCTAAGAAGATAGATCGGTGAAGACCTAGTGTGTGTGATTAGGGTAGAGTACGTAACTGGCCCATGGGGGCAGATAGGAGTATTTATATGGGTAGGAGAGAGTGGTAGGTTCAAGGTACCAACTGGCCTGGTACCGGCTAGACACGGGGCTGGTCCTTATTGGTCTGTCCAGGAGAGTCGCTGAGAATGTGGCGTGTTGTCAGGGAATCATGGTTCCACCACTAACCGTTATGGTATGTCAGGTACGAACAGTTAACGTCAGTTGTACGTCTGTGACAGCTGGGTACTGCGGGCTCCGAACACGAGGTTGAGTGATCAACACGGGACCCTTAGGATAGCGGGAGGCAGAGCCATCTCGGTCAGGGTCATCGGGGAGCCCGGGTCTCTCGGGTTTGCTCGCTTGCGGGCTTATCCGATTCGGTCCTCAGGATTGAGGTCTGGGGTGGACGAACTCGTTTGTACTGGCTCTGGACCGGGTTCAGGCCGGTCTGTGACGCTCGGTCTCATTATAACGGAGGAAGTATTATATTATATTGTATAATTATGATTATAAGTGTAACAACCAGCCTTTTTGGCCCATTATTATTATTATTATGCTTTTATATTAAATATTGCGATCGGGCTCATTAAATAATTAATGAGTTGGGCTAAGGAAGAAGGGCCCAATCTAGTCAATTTGGAAAACCTTTTTTGAATAGGAAAGGGGAAACCTAAGTATTTAATCAACTCTTTAACCCTCTCCCTATTATTTTGAGTCAATCAAAAACCCTAGAGAAAAAGAGAGAGAGGAGGCGGGAGAGAGGGAGAGCCGAGAGAGAGAGGAAGAGGAAGAAGAGAGGAGAAAGAGAGAAGGAGGAAGAAGAAGATTCAACCCCCTTCGAAGGTAATTCTCTCACCCCTAAAATATTAATTCTTGGGTTGGGTATCGCCTAGGAATTATGGAACGGAACTTAGAACCCTAACTCTAAATTGGTAAAACTAGGGTTTATTGTTAATTGTTGAAAACCAATTAATGGGAAAGATGGGAATGGTATTGACATACATGCATGAACCACCACCACCACGACGGCGGCGGCGGCAGCGGCAGCAACTGGCGGCGGCGGCGGCTGGCGGCTGGCGGAGTGTGTGTGTGTGTGCGTCCATGTGTGTGTGTTTGTGCATGTGTGCAGTGTGTGTGTGTCGGGTGGTTGTGCCGTGTGTGTGTTTGTGTGTGTGTGCAGTGTGTGTGTGTGTATGCCGTGTGTGTGTGTGTGTGTGTGATGTGTGTGTCAAGTTAGGGTTTGTGCATTAGGGTTTTGTGTGTGTTGTTCAAGGTGTTTTAATGTGTGAAAGTCAATTGGGAATAGTAAGTCAATACTGGGAATAGTAAGGTCAACACGGTGAATAGTGTTTTCATAAAATAAGGTCAACTTAAGACACATGGATTGGAAGTAAACTTTTACGTAAATCTAAAGATATGTTGGGAAAGTTGTGAAGGGTAAGATAAACCCTAAACTAAATTAAGAACCTTAGGAAGGAGTTTAAGAAATAAACTCAAAAGGTTAAAGTTAGAAAAGGAATTTGGTGACGGGGATAAATATTGTTCTTGTCCTAAAAGTAGTATCTTTGCGTGATTGTAGATTGTAAGCAAAGAACCCGCTAGAAGTCAACGCTAGCAAGGTAAGGGATTACGTTCCTAAGTATCTTGAATTCTTTATTCATTGGAACTCTATAATTCTTTCATGAATGCTATATGGTCCATAGCGCTTGAACTCTACGTTGATGAACGTCTTTTGTATATCTTACCTATGACATGTTTTGGTCGTAGGGAATCTTAGAACATTTGAATTTGCTTGTGCTCTCGTTTAGGGAACACTATTGTGGAAAGTATGCTATATCTAATTGCAACAGGTGTAGCTGTATAGTCCCTGAAAAGGACTAACTAGTCCCTGAAAAGGACTAATGTGGAAACGCTCCTAGGAAACGGACTAATGGAAATAAGTCTAGTTAACTATGTGTAACTTAGACTTTGTGGAACTCTAGATTATCATGATAACTCTCAATAAGGGAGCACCCTGAAAAGGTGTAAGGTCTCTTATTCACTTAACACCCTGAAAAGGTGTGACACCTGAAAAGGTGTTTGGAACTTGGAATTGACGGAATGGAAATAGGACCACTAATCTCTGAGTAGTTAACTGTATTCGTTATATGCAGTTAGTATTTGAACTGATATCCGATCTTTGGAATTATCAATTGAGTCCGTTCTTTCGGTCACTTCTCCTTAGCTATCAGAGAAGTCCGTATGAACTTACTGAGCATTGTTCGCTCACCCTTTCTCTAATAATCTTTTTCAGGTGACGACTTAAAGAAGTAGACGGATCGCTAGATGAAGCTGTCCGTGTCAGTTATATTAAGACTTTATGGTTTATTTTGTTTAGCTAGTGGTTGTACTGGCTTGAAGACTTAGTATTTAATTTCGTTTCCGCATTTATGGTTGTATTGATGGTTGAGACTAGCCGTTGGGCTATTTAAGTTGGATTTTGTAAGACAACTGTTAGTATTTCCATGTTTTATGGATTTGTTTACTTTATGAAAATCTGGGTTGTTACAGTTGGTATCAGAGCTAAGGTTTTAGAACTTAAGGGATAGGGAAACTCTGATATTGAATAGGCTTGATTGAGCATTCTAGGAGTACTAGGATTGCTTAAGGTAGAACTTCCTATTTTAGGAAGCCTTCTATTTTAGGAAACTTTCTATTTTTGGAAACTTTCTAAATTTAGAATCTTCTATATTGAGAAAGAATCTGGAATCAATTTAGGGATCCTAAGAATTACTTATGAATGAACCTTAAGTAATACAGTGATGTATTGTGTTGGTGCTTAAAAGATATTTTGGTAATCATTTATATCATTAAGATTATGCTCACTAATTGTGGTAATGTCATGGTTGTAGGTCATGAACGGAGTTGAGAAGAACTTGAAGATGAACTCGTTAGGCAAGAACGTGACCAAAGTTGTTAAGAGGTACTCTCTTCGGGTAAGGAAGCTGAATAAGACTCTGAAGAAGGAACAATCTAAAGGAAGGATTACTTTGAACAAGTGGCTGCTTGCAGAAAAAGCACTAAGAGACACTAGTAAAGAATTGAAGGAAAGAAAGGAAGAACTAATGGGATTTAGAGAGTGGGCTGATATATTATGTGATGATGTGCGAAGCTACTACTTTGCATTGAAGGAAGTAGACCCACAGATGGCAGCAGCTTTAATGGAAGAGAGTAGAAAGAGGGCAGGAAAGCTAATTGAGGAACATGTAATAGTCAAAGAAATGGAGGTTAAAGTAGAGGGCGATGAAGCTGCCCCAATTCTTGTGGAAGATGATGAAGAGATAGTGGAAGTACCGGTTCGTAGGCCTAGAGGGAGGCCAAGAGGTTCGAAGAAGGCACCCAAGGTCCCTAGTGGAAGACCTAGGGGAAGACCAAGGAAAAATGCGAACCTTTGAAGAAAAAGTAGAAGTTGGATATTCTTTTATTTCTTTCATAGTATTAGTAAGTAGTTATAGTTAGAAGTTTAGTTGGAATTTTTATTTCTTAACTATTGGATTTTTGAAGTTTCATTTAATAAAAGTATTGGAGTTATTCATTAGTAATTGACCTTTGTTATCCGTTATGTCTAATTATGGAATGTGATCTAGTAGAACAAGAAGTGTAGGTCGAGAAAAGACCTTAATTAGAAAGTATGGCTAATGAAAAACGACCAAGTGGAAATAGTTTTGGTCTAGTAGAATGACTGAAACAAAACTGTGAATGACTTCATAGTAGTAGTTGACTGTAGAAGTAATTGGCATGAATTGATGGCCAATTGTGTATAAGTAATGGGTCCAGTGAATTGACCTCTAATAATGAATATAGCCTAGTAAATGGCTAGAACCTGGAATTAATATAGAAACTTTATCTTTTGGGGACGGCCTATGTATGATAGTATTTAGACATAGTAGCCATGCATGTATAATGTAAATAATGCGTTCTCCCCTACGATATTAACTTAAGAATAATCTTATTCAGATGGCTGGAAGAGGATCCGGAAGAAACGCTAACGCCGAGGGACGAGTTGACCCTGATATGGCGAACTTGTTTAGAACTTTGAATCAAACCGTGGCCGGCATCGGGCAAGTTATGACGGCACTAACTCAACCACAGCAGAACCCACAAGTTCCTATGAGGGATCCGCTAGAACTCTTTCAGAAACGGAATCCGGAGTCATTTTCGGGCTCTAAGAGTGAGAAACCAGAAGACTGGGTGAAAGACATGGAGAAAGTTTTCGAAACTCTGGATTGTACTCCAGAAAGGAAGGTGGTGTTCGCCACATTCATGCTTAAGGGACAAGCCCTGAAATGGTGGGAAGGAGAAAAGAGAGCTGCTACGGCTCGTGGTGATGCTGCACTTACTTGGGATGGATTCAAGCGCATTTTCTATGTAAAGTATTATTCAATGAGCGTTCGAAACGCTAAGGTGGAAGAGTTCATGACTCTAACCCAAGTAAAGTTGACCGTGGACGAGTATTGCGAGAAGTTCACAAAATTGCTAGAGTTTGCTCCGGCGTTCTTCGATAATGATGAGAAAAAGGCCCGGAAGTTCGAACTTGGTCTGAGTGACCGAATCCGCTACAGAATTACCCCACTGATGTTGCCAACGTATGATCAGGTGTTGGACCGAGCTAAGATCGTGGAAACTGAAGCGGACAATTACCGGAACAAAAAGGATGAAAAGAGGAAGACGACTGAAAGGGAACCTACCAAAGGAAGCTGGAATAAGAATGAGGATAACAAGAGCAAGACGAGTGATGATCGTGAGAAAGATGGTACGGCTAACAAGTACCCTAATAAAGGTCAACGAAACCGTAGAGATGGAAAAAGAGAAGATGCCAAAGGGCAAGGCTCAGATGTGAAATGCCAAGTATGTGTCGGGAGGCATAAGACTGAAGGGTGCTGGTACAAGGAGAAGAAATGCTACAATTGTGACAAGATGGGACATCCCCATTGGAAGTGCCCGAAACCAAGGAGGGACAACAAGGCCAAAGGAGTAAAGGACGACAATAAAGGAAAAGGTGGAGGTAATGGACGTGTCTTCACTATGACAGTTAAGGATGCACGCGCCACTAATGATCTCGTGGCAGGTACGATACAACTCTACTCTCGTAATGTTCGTGCATTGATTGATTCTGGCGCTACTCATTCTGTGATAAGCACTCATCTAGCAAATAAAATGAAATTGGTCCCTGAAGTACTAGAGCATTCATTAGTAGTAGATACGTTGACTAAAGACTCGATTTCTATTACTTCAGTATATAAGGGATGCCCTATAGAATTGAACGGTAGGAAATTCGAAGTCGACCTTATTAGTTTGAAGATGGATGAGTTTGATGTGATCTTAGGGATGGATTGGTTAGCATCCTATCATGCTCATATAGATTGCTTTAGAAAAGAGGTTAAGTTCAAGATACCCTCTGGAGAAGAGTGTTGCTTTAAAGGTACGAGACCTAAGGCTCCATCGAACATCATTTCAGTCATGAAGGCGCGTAGGATGTTAAGAAAGGGATGTGGAGGATTTCTGGCGTATGTGAGTACCACTGATGCCAGAGAGGTCACTATAGAATCACTCTCAGTGATCAAAAACTTCAAGGACGTGTTTCCAGAAGATTTACCTGGGGTACCACCTGAAAGAGAAGTTGAGTTTTCCATCGATTTGGTACCAGAAACTACACCAATATCGAGGGCACCGTATAGAATGGCTCCCTAGAACTAAAGGAATTGAAGGAGCAACTACAAGAATTGCTGGACAAAGGATTGATTCGACCAAGTGTTTCGCCATGGGGCGCACCGGTCTTATTCGTAAAGAAGAAGGATGGGACGATGAGGTTGTGCATCGACTATAGGGAATTGAATCATGTGACGGTAAGGAACCATATCCATTGCCGAGGATTGATGACATGTTCGATCAGCTTCGTGAAGCATGTTACTTCTCCAAGATAGATTTGAGATCTGGTTATCACCAGCTAATGGTAAAGAAGGAAGATATAGAAAAGACGGCTTTTAGAACTAGATATGGTCATTATGAATTTGTGGTGATGCCGTTTGGGTTGACTAACGCACCGGCAGCGTTTATGGAACTAATGAATAGAATATTTCAAGAGTTCTTAGATACATGTGTGATTGTATTCATCGATGATATTTTGGTATACTCAAAGACTAAGGAGTAACATGAGGAACATTTGAGGTTAGTATTACAAATCCTACGGGAACAAAAGTTGTATGCCAAATTTAAGAAGTGTGAATTTTGGTTGGAGGAAGTGGCATTTCTAGGGCATGTAGTGTCGAAAGATGGGATCGCTGTGGATCCAACAAAAATAGAGGCTATTGTAAATTGGGAGAGACCAACGTCAGTAAGTGAAATAAGGAGTTTCTTGGGACTGGTAGGTTATTATAGGAGATTCGTGGAAGGATTCTCTAAGTTGTCCTTACCACTAACCAAGTTGACGCAGAAAGGAGCCAAGTTCGTTTGGTCTGATGAATGTGAAACAAGTTTCGAGGAATTAAAATGACGTTTGGTATCTGCACCAGTTCTTGCACTACCATCAGGCACCGAAGGATTCGTGGTTTATAGTGATGCTTCACTTAAAGGATTAGGTTGTGTATTAATGCAAAATGACAAGGTGATAGCTTATGCATCCAGGCAATTGAAAAACCATGAGAAGAATTACCCTACACATGACTTAGTTAGCAGCTGTGGTATTTGCCCTGAAGATTAGACATTACTTGTATGGGGTTACATGTCAGATTTTCACGGACCATAAGAGCCTTAAGTATATCTTTACGCAGAAAGAACTCAACATGAGACAGAGGAGATGGTTAGAATTGCTGAAGGACTATGATTGTACGATCTTATATCACCCTGGCAAGGCCAATAAGGTAGCAGACGCGTTGAGTAGGAAGAATCGTGGGACGCTAGCCACATTGATTCTAAGGAGAAGAATGTTTGGGATCGTTTGGAGATTACTAACCTAGAGGTTGAGGTTAAGGGGTATTTGGCACAAATGAGCGTCCAGCCAATGCTTATGGATAGGATTAAAGAAGCTCAAGGAGGAGACGAAGAATTAAGGAAGGTACTGGAAAGTATAGCTAATGGGAAGGCGAAGGAATTTCGTGTAGGAGAAGATGGGATCCTGACGTATCAGTCTAGAGTATGTGTACCTAATAATGAGGATATCAAGAGGGAAATTTTTGAAAGAAGCCCATTGTTCGAGATTTTCTGTACACCCTGGGAACAAGAAGATGTATAGGAATCTAAGGGAATTATTCTGGTGGAACAATATGAAGGGAGAAATAGCTGAGTTCGTTTCAAGATGTTTAGTATGCCAGCAAGTGAAAAGTGAACACCAGAGACCGGCAGGATTGCTTCAGACACTGCCTATTCCCGAATGGAAGTGGGAGCATATCGCGATAGATTTAGTAGTAGGTTTGCCAAGGACGCTGAAAGGGTATAACGCAATATGGGTGATAGTTGACCGACTCACCAAATCTGCTCATTTCCTGGCAATAAAGGTAAGCAATTCGCTGGAAAAGTTGGCAAAACTCTACATAGATGAGATTGTGAAATTACATGGAATACCAGTCTCGATTGTGTCCGACAGAGACGCTAGGTTTACATCAAAATTCTGGAAGAGTCTGCAAGGAGCGTTGGGTACCGAGTTGACAATGAGTACAGCCTTCCATCCGCAGACCGATGGGCAATCAGAAAGAACTATTCAAACGCTGGAGGATATGTTGAGAGCTACGTCATTGGATTGGCAAGGAACTTGGGATGAACACTTGCCGTTAGTAGAATTCGCTTATAATAATAGCTTTCATGCTAGCATTGGTATGGCACCGTACAAAGCGTTTTATGGGAGAAGGTGTAGATCACCAACGTGTTGGGACGAAGTTGGTGAGAGAAAGATAACCGGACCAGAACTTGTGCAAGTGGCTGCCGACAAGGTTCTACAAATTAGAAAATGGTTAGTAACACGCAAAGCCGATAGAAATCGTATGCTAATCATCGAAGACGCGATTTAGAGTTCCAACTGGGCGACCATGTCTTTTTGAAGATTTCGCCAACCAAGGGAGTGATGAGATTCGGAATCCGTGGGAAGCTAAGTCCGAGATATGTGGGACCATTTGAAATCTTAGAACGAGTTGGGACCGTGGCATACAAATTAGCTTTACCGCCTGTTTTAGCAGGAATTCACAACGTGTTTCGTGTATCTATGCTGAGGAAGTATATTCCTGACCCAAGCCATGCAATTGAGTACAAGCAACTGAGGATGCGTGCCGACCTGAGTTATGATGAAGCACCAGTAAAGATAGTGGATCGCAAGGATCAGACTCTGAGGAAGAGGGTGATTGCTTACGTAAAAGTTCAATGGAGCAACCACTCAGAAAGGGAAGCGACGTGGGAGCTCGAGAGTGAGATGCGAGAAGCATACCCCGAGTTATTCGCCGCTTAAGGTACGTTTAGTTTGGAGGACCAAACCCTTTTAAGGAGGGAAGAGTGTAATAACCGGCCTTTTGGCCCATTATTATTATTATTATTATGCTTTTATATTAAATATTGCGATCGGGCTCATTAAATAATTAATGAGTTGGGCTAAGGAAGAAGGGCCCAATCTAGTCAATTTGGAAAACCTTTTTGGAATAGGAAAGGGGAAAGCCTAAGTATTTAATCATCTCTTTAACCTCTCCCTATTATTTTGAGTCAATCAAAAACCCTAGAGAAAAAGAGAGAGAGGAGGCGGGAGAGAGGGAGAGCCGAGAGAGAGAGGAAGAGGAAGAAGAGAGGAGAAAGAGAGAAGGAGGAAGAAGAAGATTTAACCCCCTTCGAAGGTAATTCTCTCACCCCTAAAATATTAATTCTTGGTTGGTTATCGCCTAGGAATTATGGAACGGAACTTAGAACCCTAACTCTAAATTGGTAAAACTAGGGTTTATTGTTAATTGTTGAAAACCAATTAATGGGAAAGATGGGAATGGTATTGACATACATGCATGAACCACCACCACCACGTCGGCGGCGGCGGCAGCAGCAACTGGCGGCGTGGCGGCTGGCGGCGGCGGCGGCGGCTGGCGGATGTGTGTGTGTGTGCGTCCGTGTGTGTGTGTTTGTGCGTGTGTGCAGTGTGTGTGTGTCGGGTGGTTGTGCCGTGTGTGTTTGTGTGTGTGTGCAGTATGTGTGTGTGTGATGTGTGTGTCAAGTTAGGGTTTGTGCATTAGGGTTTTGTGTGTGTTGTTCAAGGTGTTTTAATGTGTGAAAGTCAATTGGGAATAGTAAGTCAATACTGGGAATAGTAAGGTCAACACGGTGAATAGTGTTTTCATAAAATAAGGTCAACTTAAGACACATGGATTGGAAGTAAACTTTTACGTAAATCTAAAGATATGTTGGGAAAGTTATGAAGGGTAAGATAAACCCTAAACTAAAGTAAGAACCTTAGGAAGGAGTTTAATAAATAAACTCAAAAGGTTAAAGTTAGAAAAGGAATTTGGGGACGGGGATAAATATTGTTCTTGTCCTAAAAGTAGTATCTTTGCGTGATTGTAGATTGTACGCAAAGAACCCGCTAGAAGTCAACGCTAGCAAGGTAAGGGATTACGTTCCTAAGTATCTTGAATTCTTTATTCATTGGAACTCTATAATTCTTTCATGGATGCTATATGGTCCATAGCGCTTGAACTCTACGTTGATGAACGTCTTTTGTATATCTTACCTATGACATGTTTTGGTCGTAGGGAATCTTAGAACATTTGAATTTGCTTGTGCTCTCGTTTAGGGAACACTATTGTGGAAAGTATGCTATATCTAATTGCAACAGGTGTAGCTGTATAGTCCCTGAAAAGGACTAACTAGTCCCTGAAAAGGACTAATGTGGAAACGGTCCTAGGAAAATGACTAATGGAAATAAGTCTAGTTAACTATGTGTAACTTAGACTTTGTGGAACTCTAGATTATCATGATAACTCTCAATAAGGGAGCACCCTGAAAAGGTGTAAGGTCTCTTATTCACTTAACACCCTGAAAAGGTGTGACACCCTGAAAAGGTGTTTGGAACTTGAAATTGACGGAATGGAAATAGGACCACTAATCTCTGAGTAGTTAACTGTATTCGTTATATGCAGTTAGTATTTGAACTGATATCCGATCTTTGGAATTATCAATTGAGTCCGTTCTTTCGGTCACTTCTCCTTAGCTATCAGAGAAGTCCGTATGAACTTACTGAGCATTGTTCGCTCACCCTTTCTCTAATAATCTTTTTCAGGTGACGACTTAAAGAAGTAGACGGATCGCTAGATGAAGCTGTCCGTGTCAGTTATATTAAGACTTTATGGTTTATTTTGTTTAGCTAGTGGTTGTACTGGCTTGAAGACTTAGTATTTAATTTTGATTCCGCATTTATGGTTGTATTGATGGTTGAGACTAGCCGTTGGGCTATTTAAGTTGGATTTTGTAAGACAACTGTTAGTATTTCCATGTTTTATGGATTTCTTTACTTTATGAAAATCTGGGTTGTTACAGTTGGTATCAGAGCTAAGGTTTTAGAACTTAAGGGATAGGGAAACTCTGATATTGAATAGGCTTGATTGAGCATTCTAGGAGTACTAGGATTGCTTAAGGTAGAAGTTCCTATTTTAGGAAACCTTCTATTTTAGGAAACTTTCTATTTTGGGAAACTTTCTAAATTTGGAATCTTCTATTTGAGAAAGAATCTGGAATCAATTTAGGATCCTAAGAATTACTTATGAATGAAACCTTAAGTAATACAGTGATGTATTGTGTTGGTGCTTAAAAGATATTTTGGTAATCATTTATATCATTAAGATTATGCTCACTAATTGTGGTAATGTCATGGTTGTAGGTCATGAACGGAGTTGAGAAGAACTTGAAGATGAACTCGTTAGGCAAGAACGTGACCAAAGTGGTTAAGAGGTACTCTCTTCGGATAAGGAAGCTGAATAAGACTCTGAAGAAGGAACAAGCTAAAGGAAGGATTACTTTGAACAAGTGGCTGCTTGCAGAAAAAGCACTAAGAGACACTAGTAAAGAATTGAAGGAAAGAAAGGAAGAACTAATGGGAAGAGAGTGGGCTGATATATTATGTGATGATGTGCGAAGCTACTACTTTGCATTGAAGGAAGTACTACAGCATAAGGCCTGGAGAAGGATGAGAGCCTAATTCTTGAGGATGAAGAGATAGTGGAAGTACCGAAGAGGGAGGCCAAGAGGTTCGAAGAAGGCCCCAAGGTCCCTAGTGGAAGACCTAGGGGAAGACCAAGGAAAAATGCGAACCTTTGAAGAGAAAGTAGAAGTTGGATATTCTTTTATTTCTTTCATAGTATTAGTAAGTAGTTATAGTTAGAAGTTTAGTTGGAATTTTTCTTTCTTAACTATTGGATTTTGAAGTTTCATTTAATAAAAGTATTGGAGTTATTCATTAGTAATTGACCTTTGTTATCCGTTATGTCTAATTATGGAATGTGATCTAGTAGAACAAGAAGTGTAGGTCGAGAAAAGACCTTAATTAGAAAGTATGGCTAATGAAAAACGGCCAAGTGGAAATAGTTTTGGTCTAGTAGAATGACTGAAACAAAACTGTGAATGACTTCATAGTAGTAGTTGACTGTAGAAGTAATTGGCATGAATTGATGGCCAATTGTGTATAAGTAATGGGTCCAGTGAATTGACCTCTAATGAATGAATGTAGCCTATTAAATGGCTAGAACCTGGAATTAATGTAGAAACTTTATCTTTTGGGGACGGCCCTATGTATGATAGTATTTAGACATAGTAGCCATGCATGTATAATGTAAATAATGCGTTCTCCCCTACGATATTAACTTAAGAATAATCTTATTCAGATGGCTGGAAGAGGATCCGGAAGAAACGCTAACGCCGAGGGACGAGTTGACCCTGATATGGCGAACTTGTTTAGAACTTTGAATCAAACCGTGGCCGGCATCGGGCAAGTTATGACGGCACTATCTCAACCACAGCAGAACCCACAAGTTCCTATGAGGGATCCGCTAGAACTCTTTCAGAAACGGAATCCGGAGTCATTTTCGGGCTCTAAGAGTGAGAAACCAGAAGACTGGGTGAAAGACATGGAGAAAGTTTTCGAAACTCTGGATTGGACTCCAGAAAGGAAGGTGGTGTTCACCACGTTCATGCTTAAGGGACAAGCCCTGAAATGGTGGGAAGGAGAAAAGAGAGCTGCTACGGCTCGTGGTGATGATGCACTTACTTGGGATGGATTCAAGCGCATTTTCTATGCAAAGTATTATTCATGAGCGTTCGAAACGCTAAGGTGGCAGAGTTCATTACTCTAACCCAAGGAAAGATGACCGTGGACGAGTATTGCGAGAAGTTCACATAATTGCTAGAGTTTGCTCCGGCGTTCTTCGATAATGATGAGAAAAAGGCCCGGAAGTTCGAACTTGGTCTGAGTGACCGAATCCGCTACAGAATTACCCCACTGATGTTGCCAACGTATGATCAGGTGTTGGACCGAGCTAAGATCGTGGAAACTGAAGCGGACAATTACCGGAACAAAAAGGATGAAAAGAGGAAGACGACTGAAAGAGAACCTACCAAAGGAAGCTGGAATAAGAATGAGGATAACAAGCGCAAGACGAGTGATGGTCGTGAGAAAGATGGTACGGCTAATAAGTACCCTAATAAAGGTCAATGAAACCGTAGAGATGGAAAAAGAGAAGATACCAAAGGGTAAGGCTCAGATGTGAAATGCCAAGTATGTGACGGGAGGCATAAGACTGAAGGGTGCTGGTACAAGGAGAAGAAATGCTACAATTGTGACAAGATGGGACATCCCCATTGGAAGTGCCCAGAACCAAGGAGGGACAACAAGGCCAAAGGAGTAAAGGACGACAATAAAGGAAAAGGTGGAGGTAATGGACGTGTCTTCACTATGACAGTTAAGGATGCAAGCGCCACTAATGATCTCGTGGCAGGTACGATACAACTCTACTCTCGTAATGTTCGTGCATTGATTGATTCTGGAGCTACTCATTCTGTGATAAGCACTCATCTAGCAAATAAAATGAAATTGGTCCCTGAAGTACTAGAGCATTCATTAGTAGTAGATACGTTGACTAAAGACTCGATTTCTATTACTTCAGTATATAAGGGATGCCCTGTAGAATTGAACGGTAGGAAATTTGAAGTCGACCTTATTAGTTTGAAGATGGATGAGTTTGATGTGATCTTAGGGATGGATTGGTTAGCATCCTATCATGCTCATATAGATTTCTTTAGAAAAGAGGTTAAGTTCAAGCTACCCTCTGGAGAAGAGTGTTGCTTTAAAGGTACGAGACCTAAGGCTCCATCGAACATCATTTCAGTCATGAAGGCGCGTAGGATGTTAAGAAAGGGATGTGGAGGATTTCTGGCGTATGTGAGTACTACTGATGCCAGAGAGGTCACTATAGAATCACTCTCAGTGATCAAAGACTTCAAGGACGTGTTTCCAAAAGATTTACCTGGGGTACCACCTAAAAGAGAAGTTGAGTTTTCCATCGATTTGGTACCAGAAACTACACAATATCGAGGGCACCGTATAGAATGGCTCCCCTAGAACTAAGGAATTGAAGGAGCAACTACAAGAATTGCTGGACAAAGGATTGATTCGACCAAGTGTTTCGCCATGGGGCGCACCAGTCTTATTCGTAAAGAAAAAGGATGGGACGATGAGGTTGTGCATCGACTATAGGGAATTGAATCGTGTGACGGTAAGGAACCAGTATCCATTGCCGAGGATTGACGACTTGTTCGATCAGCTTCGTGGAGCATGTTACTTCTCCAAGATAGATTTGAGATCTGGTTATCACCAGCTAAGGGTAAAGAAGGAAGATATAGAAAAGACGGCTTTAGAACTAGATATGGTCATTATGAATTTGTGGTGATGCCGTTTGGGTTGACTAACGCACCGACAGCGTTTATGGAACTAATGAATAGAATATTTCAAGAGTTCTTAGATACATGTGTGATTGTATTCATCGATGATATTTTGGTATACTCAAAGACTAAGGAGTAACATGAGGAACATTTGAGGTTAGTATTACAAATCCTACGGAACAAAAGTTGTATGCCAAATTTAAGAAGTGTGAATTTTGGTTGGAGAAAGTGGCATTTCTAGGGCATGTAGTGTCGAAAGATGGATCGCTGTGGATCCAACAAAATAGAGGCTATTGTAAATTGGGAGAGACCAACGTCAGTAAGTGAAATAAGGAGTTTCTTGGGACTGGCAGGTTATTATAGGAGATTCGTGGAAGGATTCTCTAAGTTGTCCTTACCACTAACCAAGTTGACGCAGAAAGGAGCCAAGTTCGTTTGGTCTGATGAATGTGAAAACAAGTTTCGAGGAATTAAAATGACGTTTGGTATCTGCACCAGTTCTTGCACTACCATCAGGCACCGAAGGATTCGTGGTTATAGTGATGCTTCACTTAAAGGATTAGGTTGTGTATTAATGCAAAATGACAAGGTGATAGCTATGCATCCAGGCAATTGAAAAACCATGAGAAGAATTACCCTACACATGACTTAGAATTAGCAGCTGTGGTATTTGCCCTGAAGATTTGGAGACATTACTTGTATGGGGTTACATGTCAGATTTTCACGGACCATAAGAGCCTTAAGTATATCTTTACGCAGAAAGAACTCAACATGAGACAGAGGAGATGGTTAGAATTGCTGAAGGACTATGATTGTACGATCTTATATCACCCTGGCAAGGCCAATAAGGTAGCAGACGCGTTGAGTAGGAAGAATCGTGGGACGCTAGCCACATTGATTTCTAAGGAGAATAATGTTTGGGATCGTTTGGAGATTACTAACCTAGAGGTTGAGGTTAAGGGGTATTTGGCACAAATGAGCGTCCAGCCAACGCTTATGGATAGGATTAAAGAAGCTCAAGGAGGAGACGAAGAATTAAGGAAGGTACTGGAAAGTATAGCTAATGGGAAGGCGAAGGAATTTCGTGTAGGAGAAGATGGGATCCTGAGGTATCAGTCTAGAGTATGTGTACCTAATAATGAGGATATCAAGAGGGAAATTTTGAAAGAAGCCCATTGTTCGAGATTTTCTGTACACCCTGGGAACAAGAAGATGTATAGGAATCTAAGGGAATTATTCTGGTGGAACAATATGAAGGAGAAATAGCTGAGTTCGTTTCAAGATGTTTATTATGCCAGCAAGTGAAAAGTGAACACCAGAGACCGGCAGGATTGCTTCAGACACTGCCTATTCCCGAAAGGAAGTGGAAGCATATCGCGATAGATTTAGTAATAGGTTTGCCAAGGACGCTGAAAGGGTATAACGCAATATGGGTGATAGTTGACCGACTCACCAAATCTGCTCATTTCCTGGCAATAAAGGTAAGCGATTCGCTGGAAAAGTTGGAAAAACTCTACATAGATGAGATTGTGAAATTACATGGAATACCAGTCTCGATTGTGTCCGACAGAGACGCTAGGTTTACATCAAAAATTCTGGAAGAGTCTGCAAGGAGCGTTGGGTACCGAGTTGACAATGAGTACAGCCTTCCATCCGCAGACCGATGGGCAATCAGAAAGAACTATTCAAACGCTGGAGGATATGTTGAGAGCTACGTCATTGGATTGGCAAGGAACTTGGGATGAACACTTGCCGTTAGTAGAATTCGCTTATAATAATAGCTTTCATGCTAGCATTGGTATGGCACCGTACAAAGCGTTTTATGGGAGAAGGTGATCACCAACGTGTTGGGACGAAGTTGGTGAGAGAAAGATAACCGGACCAGAACTTGTGCAAGTGGCTGCCGACAAGGTTCTACAAATTAGAAAATGGTTAGTAACCACGCAAAGCCGATAGAAATCGTATGCTAATCATCGAAGACGCGATTTAGAGTTCAACTGGGCGACCATGTCTTTTTGAAGATTTCGCCAACCAAGGGAGTGATGAGATTCGGAATCCGTGGGAAGCTAAGTCCGAGATATGTGGGACCATTTGAAATCTTAGAACGAGTTGGGACCGTGGCATACAAATTAGCTTTACCGCCTGTTTTAGCAGGAATTCACAACGTGTTTCGTGTATCTATGCTGAGGAAGTATATTCCTGACCCAAGCCATGCAATTGAGTACAAGCAACTGAGGATGCGTGCCGACCTGAGTTATGATGAAGCACCAGTAAAGATAGTGGATCGCAAGGATCAGACTCTGAGGAAGAGGGTGATTCTTACGTAAAAGTTCAATGGAGCAACCACTCAGAAAGGGAAGCGACGTGGGAGCTCGAGAGTGAGATGCGAGAAGCATACCCCGAGTTATTCGCCGCTTAAGGTACGTTTAGTTTGGAGGACCAAACCCTTTTAAGGAGGGAAGAGTGTAATAACCGGCCTTTTTGGCCCATTATTATTATTATTATGCTTTTATATTAAATATTGCGATCGGGCTCATTAAATAATTAATGAGTTGGGCTAAGGAAGAAGGGCCCAATCTAGTCAATTTGGAAAACCTTTTTGGAATAGGAAAGGGGAAAGCCTAAGTATTTAATCATCTCTTTAACCCTCTCCCTATTATTTTGAGTCAATCAAAAACCCTAGAGAAAAAGAGAGAGAGGAGGCGGGAGAGAGGGAGAGCCGAGAGAGAGAGGAAGAGGAAGAAGAGAGGAGAAAGAGAGAAGGAGGAAGAAGAAGATTTAACCCCCTTCGAAGGTAATTCTCTCACCCCTAAAATATTAATTCTTGGGTTGGTTATCGCCTAGGAATTATGGAACGGAACTTAGAACCCTAACTCTAAATTGGTAAAACTAGGGTTTATTGTTAATTGTTGAAAACCAATTAATGGGAAAGATGGGAATGGTATTGACATACATGCATGAACCACCACCACCACGACGGCGGCGGCGGCAGCGGCAGCAACTGGCGGCGTTGGCGGCTGGCGGCGGCGGCGGCGGCTGGCGGATTGTGTGTGTGTGTGCGTCCGTGTGTGTGTGTTTGTGCGTGTGTGCAGTGTGTGTGTGTCGGGTGGTTGTGCCGTGTGTGTGTTTGTGTGTGTGTGCAGTATGTGTGTGTGTGATGTGTGTGTCAAGTTAGGGTTTGTGCATTAGGGTTTTGTGTGTGTTGTTCAAGGTGTTTTAATGTGTGAAAGTCAATTGGGAATAGTAAGTCAATACTGGGAATAGTAAGGTCAACACGGTGAATAGTGTTTTCATAAAATAAGGTCAACTTAAGACACATGGATTGGAAGTAAACTTTTACGTAAATCTAAAGATATGTTGGGAAAGTTATGAAGGGTAAGATAAACCCTAAACTAAAGTAAGAACCTTAGGAAGGAGTTTAATAAATAAACTCAAAAGGTTAAAGTTAGAAAAGGAATTTGGGACGGGGATAAATATTGTTCTTGTCCTAAAAGTAGTATCTTTGCGTGATTGTAGATTGTACGCAAAGAACCGCTAGAAGTCACGCTAGCAAGGTAAGGGATTACGTTCCTAAGTATCTTGAATTCTTATTCATTGGAACTCTATAATTCTTTCATGGATGCTATATGGTCCATAGCGCTTGAACTCTACGTTGATGAACGTCTTTTGTATATCTTACCTATGACATGTTTTGGTCGTAGGGAATCTTAGAACATTTGAATTTGCTTGTGCTCTCGTTTAGGGAACACTATTGTGGAAAGTATGCTATATCTAATTGCAACAGTGTAGCTGTATAGTCCCTGAAAAGGACTAACTAGTCCCTGAAAAGGACTAATGTGGAAACGGTCCTAGGAAAATGGACTAATGGAAATAAGTCTAGTTAACTATGTGTAACTTAGACTTTGTGGAACTCTAGATTATCATGATAACTCTCATAAGGGAGCACCCTGAAAAGGTGTAAGGTCTCTTATTCACTTAACACCCTGAAAAGGTGTGACACCCTGAAAAGTGTTTGGAACTTGAAATTGACGGAATGGAAATAGGACCACTAATCTCTGAGTAGTTAACTGTATTCGTTATATGCAGTTAGTATTTGAACTGATATCCGATCTTTGGAATTATCAATTGAGTCCGTTCTTTCGGTCACTTCTCCTTAGCTATCAGAGAAGTCCGTATGAACTTACTGAGCATTGTTCGCT